>JBAIZL010000001.1:286588424-286920924 GCA_036971475.1 Prosapia bicincta
CAGAAAAGTATGCAATCCATCAGTATAGCGTTTAGTCTCGTTTAATTATATGTAAATTATATACTTAGTGCGCGGAGGTAGTTATTTATGGCGTCTTTAATATCAGGTAATAAATTAGTGCCGGAAGATACTCCGGCTTCAAAATGAATGCCTCATCAGAGCTGAGGTAACGACCGGGTAGTAATTTATCCTGGACATGTTACATTGTAGGTCTTAAGTCGTGTGATATACGCGTGCGCCGCGCCGGTACAAACGGTTGTGATCGCGCCCGCTATATAACTTCCAGCCTGTTGGACACTTTGGAGATAAATGAGGTACAAATCCTGTGGAACGTAATGTAATACAAAATTTAATTTAGTTAACGATTACAGTATATGTATACATTTTATTTTTGTTTTGGAAATACTGTGTTCATTAAAATTATTTTCCAAAATACTTTTAGAAACTTATTTGCTTGTCCAATTACGTTTGTGGGAAGAATGCATTGTGATTTAAAAAGGTAGCTTTATGTGTAATAGGTTAAAAAGAAGGTACAGTTCCTGAAGATACATGTAGTTCCTGTAGCAATTATATGAGATCTGAATGGAAGTTCTTACCCCACTTTGAGTACATGACCAAAGTGAATTTACATTCTGGGGCCATTTTACTCAAATCTATGCAATATATTGTATTGCTCGTTTTGTGTTAATCGTTTCGTATTACTATCGATCTCTTATATTACTTAATTTTTTGAATACTAGAATGGTTTCTTTAGTTTTCTCATAAAAATTGTTTATAATACCTTTCTCTAACATGTTTAGTTTATTGTTTACAAACAAAAGGTTATTGTGTTACTTCTACTTTCATTTACTGAAGGTAATATGTCCTCCCTGAACTTGATGAACATTTTAGAATCAAGGCATCAATTTTTTTCCAAAGAGGAACTTAAATAAAATTGGAAGAAGGTTGTTAAAACTCATTGAGTTTTGTTATTTGTTATGATTTACCATATCTAAGATTTCAGGTACATTTAGGCAAATCGTTTCAATTTCTCGGTTAAAAAAATCCCCCCCCCCGAACCCTAGTTTGAAACATTCCCACCCCACAATCCGTTTCGTAAAGTTTTTGGGCACGGATTTCTACATCTGATCTTTTCACATTGACTCGCCCCTCTGTGACAGCTGTTTGACCTAACTACTGCTGAATTATCCTCTTACATAATGTTAGAGTCACATTAACAGAGCCTCAACCCCCTCTGTATCGGCTGTATGGCCTCGGTATTTCGGAAGTATCCATAGACATATTGTCGAGAGTCACATTGACATTTCCTCTACCCCCTCTGTACCGGCTGTATAGCCCAAGTATTGCGGAAGTATCCATAGACATATTGTCGAGAGTCACATTGACATAACCTCAACCCCCTCTGTACCGGCAGTATGGTCTAGGTATTGCGGAAGTATCCCCAGACATATTGTCGAGAGTCATACTGACATAGCATCAACCCCCTCTGTACCGGCAGTATGGTCTAGGTATTGCCGAAGTATCCACAGACAAATTGTCGAGAGTCACATTGATATTACCTAGACCCCTCTGTACCGGCAGTATAGTCTAGGTATTGCGGAAGTACCCAGACATATTGTCGAGTCACATTGACATTTCCTCAGCCCCCTCTGTACCGGCAGTATAGTCTATGTATTGCGGAAGTACCCAGACATATTGTCGAGAGTCACATTGACATTTCCTCAGCCCCATCTGTACCGGCAGTACGGTCTAGGTATTGCGGAAGTATCCCCAGACATATTGTCGAGAGTCACATTGACATAACATCAACCCCCTCTGTACCGGAAGTATGGTCTAGGTATTGCGGAAGTATCCATAGACATATTGTCGAGATTCACATTGACGTAACCTCAACCCCCTCTGTACCGGCAGTATGGTCTAGGTATTGCGGAAGTATCCCCAGACATATCGTCGAGAGTCACATTGGCATTTCCTCAACCCCCTCTGTACCGGCAATATGGCCTTAGTATTGCGGAAGTATCCACAGACAAATTGTCGAGAATTAGTGCTGGAATTCCTAGTTACTGTCGGAACAGAACTGTTAGTAGGCTATATAATTCTGTTCACTTATTCGTAGCTGGCGTTAGTAGCAAACAATGTATTGCGAGGTTTAAGACAATGCTAATAAATCTTCATATAATCAAGATACAGTACTATGTTTTTCTCCAGTATTTTCTTTCGACCTAAGAATCCTTTACAAAATCAATTCATCGTAATAACTTTTGAATTGTAAATTCTATTACGAGAACTTTAAATGAGTTTCTTTGAAGGTTTTTCTTCTTTCTTTATTGAATCTCGCTAGAAACGCTTTAAGAAAAATATCTAACAAACCATAGTCTAAAGCAACGGTGTTTCCTCTCTGCATCTTTTGTTATTTTAAAGCAATATTGGAATTTAACCTTCTGAATTTTATAGTAAACTTTTATAACAAAGTGCAGAAAACTAGAGAAGGTAAAGCATCTGGCTGTGCTTGTCTATGAACAGAATAATGTATATTTTAAGAGCAATGTCAAACAAAATGGTAAAGTACACTTCAAACAGATGTTTTTTAATTATTTGCAGTGCGATAAGGCAAAGTTAGTGAGATTTTCATTTAACAACAACTTATTTCCTTCAATCTAATTCAGCTGTATTATTAAAATTTTACACATCCTCATTGTAGAACGTAATATGCCCACACTCTCAACACATGCTCTCTCGCGCTTACGTTTTTATACATAAAATCTCATATTAAATGTATTTATATTTTATTATATAATATGTTTGATAAGTCATATAACATTCCCTTCTCTTCCCCTATTCCAGTACTAAGTGATCATTATGACTTTTCCTTTATGGACCATTATCTCTTTAAGGATCTCTTTCTTAGTCACCTAGCTATGGCCGTGGTAAGGCAATACATCCACTCTAAAAACGTTGTCCTCCACAGGAAACGCTATAATCATACCAATATCCTCTAACAAGGGGTTTCATGTCCTTACCTGGACCCTATTTATATTCACAATCCAGACCTACGCATAGCGTGTGTGGGTGTTCGCGCGCGCGTGTGTGTGAGTGTATGGGGTGTGTGTGTGTGCCTGTCTGTCTGTGTGTGTATGTGTATGTGTATGGGTGTGAGAGTGTGTGGTGTGTGTGTGTGTGTGTGTGTGTATGTGTGTGTGTGTGTGTGTGTGTGTGTGTGTGTGTGTGTGTGTGTGTGTGTGTGTGTGTGTGTGTGTGTGTGTGTGTGTGTGTGTGTGTGTGTGTGTGTGTGTGTGTGTGTGTGAGTGAGTGAGTGTGTAGTGTGTGTGTGGGTGTTGCGGCGACCTTTCAGCCGTCACGCAGGTAAACATTCTGAACAAGCATCGCCGACCAAAGTCAGCCCTGTGTCTACGCTTGCCAAAATCTGCCAGAGAACCAGTCACTGGACTTTATTTTATAAAATCTAACTCGAGGAGATTTAACCCTTTGGGTACTGTTTCCCGGGGCATCAGTTCTTTTTAGGCATCTCAGTTTAATGGCCAGGGTGAAGGAGTATATAAGATAATTGTTTATCAAATAAATTTCAACTCAATTTACAAGTTAGTAAAAAACACTGTATTTTATTTATATATCAATTTACACTTTAGCACAGATTTATCAATTTTACAAAATTTAATTTCTTACAAAACTACTTCTTTCCATTTACAGAATTTCTAAAACGCAATGAAACTTTTATAAATGAACTTATTATTTCTTTCTTATGACTACCTTAGTTAGTTGAATATTTTAATCCCATTTAACTCTTTGAGCCCTTTGGTTCCAAATGTAACCATTTGAAAAATATACTTAATTTTAGCATACATTTGTATCCTGAAACCTTACGTTGTTTAGTTAAATTTAAATTATAGCAAATTACACAAAATTATTCCTGAAAAAAACATATTAACACTTATAATTCCATAAGAAAAATCACCTATGTAAATGAATCACATTTTACCAAAATATTTCACATTCAAAATTCAAAATTATTCCCTACATTATCATACAACAATATTCACAGCTTATACAAAATCTATGCATGTGTAAGATTCCTCGTCCTAAAAACAACCCCGCATATTTAGAAAACAATTAAGCAAAAATTTACTTCCTGATTTAGCATTAAACATTTCTTTCGAACACTTTCCGATTATTTATTTAAAAACATTTATGAAAGAAAACCCCCAAATATTAAGATATAGCAATTTATAAAGACAATTTACATATTAAACATTCAAAACCATTAAATTCCAATCTTCACCCACCTATAGCGTACGTGTACGTGAGTGCTCGCGCGCTCGTATGTGTGTGTGTATGAGTGAGGGAGGGGGTTTGTGTGTGTAAGTGTGTACATTAATTACATATTTTTATTTAACTTATACTAACTCTCTGGTCATTATATGGAAGACGTTATAAAATTGTGTTTTAAAAACAAATTATCAGGGTTTTTTCAGCACAGTATATTCACCTCAACATTAGTTTACCTTAATAATCAAATTACATTTTTTGTATTATTTTCCGTTCCCGCGTAATTGATTTCAAGGGGGAAAATTATTCTAGCCTATGCAGAAAGTCATCTGGAATACGAAAAAAATTATAAAATCTTCCACTCACGCCACAAAATTAAACATTTTGGAGATTAGCAAATCCCCCTTCCCCGTCCAAGGCACGCGTAAAACGGTACTAATTCAACGTTTTACTTACGTCTTTTACGTAGTAATTCGCAAGATGCCTTGAAATATAATTAAACTTATGTTGACTTCCAAAAAAATACAATTTTGAAAACAAAATCAACTTGAACACTTCTTTGCGCGGTATGTTCTATAGTTTTTAGACCAAAGTTAGAAATAAAAGATGTGTAAATGTTCAATGCAATATTTTCCTTTTTTTTGCGTAGAATAGTGTTTGTAAGTGTTTGTTTCGTCCTTTTGAATAATTTGGGATTTAATATCGCAAAAAAATAATAGGTGTGTGCGAGTTCTATAAAGTTTGTGTTCTGGCTGAAACGTGGTGCTTTGTTAAAGTTAATTTTTTCAGAATTTGTAATTTTTTGGGACTCAACAGCAAGCTTAATTAGATTTCTAAGCATTTTTAGAATTACTATGCCATAAACGTAATGCCAAAACGTTGAATTAGTACGTTTTACGTGTCTCGTGAAGGGGAAATTGCTATTTTCCAAAATGTTAAATTTTTGTGGCTTGAGCGGTAGTTTTCATAATTTTTTTCTTATTTCTGATACCTTTTTGCATCGCCTGGTATAATTTGTTTACCTAAAATCGATAACGCGGGAACGAGAAAGAAATACCACATTTGTAAATATCAACTAAGCAAAAGAGTCATCTTTAAACTAATTTCAAAAACTTATATAATTATTAATATTTAAAACTCATGTAACTCAAAATCATAAATTGGAATTTCAGTTATTCCTTATTTCTTTATAATTTGTCAACAAAATTTGAACTTCACATAAAATATCATTCTCTACATTACGAGCATACTGTGTAACGCTTTCTGAACATAATTTTGTTGAAGGACACAAGTTTTTAAGGCCGACTAAACAAATCGTGGGTGACGGCATAACGCTGAGCTTATTTGGCCAAATTCTAATGGAATCACGTAGCGAACGGTGCTGAGGACATTAAGCTGATGAGCTATTTGGCGCTGCTGAGGAGGCTTTTATTGCCAAAGTTTGAAGAAATAAAACCGAGGTGCAAGCAACGGTTGTCGCCATTATACAAATTGCCTTCTCCGTTGTATCAACTTGGCCGGACCATTAGGAAAACTGAAAAGTCATTCCGGAATAAGTTCCCGTCCCCAGGGATAAAAGTTGGGGGAGAAATACGCGGAATAATAAGTGTAGGCTAAAGTTTTTGATAGAACTTCAAAAAAGAGGGTAAAGAACATTTGTAAATTTGTTTTGTCGATTCTCCTTGAAAATAATCAAATTAAAACTCTTTGACATTTCTTTATTTCACTTTTTCTTTTCTACTATGTCCTGTACTAATTTTGTTACGTCGTGTTTTTCTTTCGGTTTGTCCTGTATATAATCCGTTATACATGGTTTACTCCATACGTTGCTATGTTGTATTTTATTTGTTTTCTTTCATAACGATCCTCTCATTTCTTGTTTTACGTGCGTTTTTCTTAGGGATTGTCTTAGGTATTTTTATCTGTTACTCTGGTATAGAACTCTATAATGGCATCATTTTTTTACAGGTTTGTTTACGTGTCAGATTTTTTATCTACTCTTCTCGCGCACTTATGTTTTTACAACCACGCTTCCTCCTCGACAATTAAAAGTGAGGCCTTTAAATTGTCCAGTACTTTCTGATTCCTCCCTTACAAGAACAGAAACTAAACCCCTGGATTGAAATGATTCATAGAATTATCCACGAACAAGGCTGAAAGGGTTTGAGAGCTAAGACCCGAGTGCATGGACAGACACCACCTAGCATTACCTGTGAAGCACTTAAAACTCACCCAGGCCATATAAAACCATAGCTAACTTAATGCTTTTTAATAAATTTGTTGACTACACAACAACAGGTTTAGGGTTTATCTACATCAAAAGATATCTACACTACGGACGAAATCCCTCGTGATCCACTTAGTGTTTTAAATACCTACATCAACGACAAATCCGAACCGTACAACACAAAAATAACCAAATTTTATGATTACCAAGCTACATTCGCAATTCATGAAAACCGCGGCAGAGTCCAACATCCCTTAAACGCGTTAGAACCAAGTCTGAGCCACGGAGTAGTGACATTGAACATGACCAAATGCCAAGTACTTCTCTTTAAACAAAGATAGACGACGATACATAATCGACGTAACCATTGCGTCTTCTAGAAGCATTAATTTACATTTCTACACAATAACTTCAAAGTGTCTTTCATGAAACAACATCTAGACATCCTAGTTTTTCCAAAACGTTCCACGGACGTAAACTATCAACACTTATCTCCAAACTAGGAGGATAAGAAACCGCCCACGACAAAAACAAAAGGCTTCACCTCCACATCCACTGACCATTAGGTAAATGATTACATTTACTGACATATGCAAAGTTTGTTGCAGTCGTAATATCCAGGAGCTGCTACGATGCTCACCAGAAACCGCCAATCATATTCCTATTCTATTGCACTTTAAAGTAGATAGCAGAAGACGAAGCTCATGACACTGGCCTTAGAACTATACGTTCTCTAACAAGTATCTATAAGGTAATACCAGTCTCCATCCACTGAAATAAGAAAATCCCTGCTCTTATGTGTCTGCATGATCTATCCCAGAGAATTTTTATTTAGCTCTTCGCGTATTACTTAACCTTATATTACATTACACTAGCTTTATCTTATCCATGAGCTCCATATAGCATGAGATATGAACGATCATTTCCGAATGTCGACTTACTGAAAGGGCTATTAACCAAATGCGCAAGTCTGACAGTCAGGGGTGATTCTCTTGAGAAGAAATTGAACAGTGGCTGAAACCTGGAAGAATTTTTTTTCAAATTAGTACACCAGAGGCATTTATACCCTCAACGTAGGGTAGATCTGCTCCTGGTCAACTTATCTTCCCACGGAAGTAATAGTTCCCTTCTTATCCTTACTTTAATTCTTCGTGTTGTTTTCTTGTCAGTCAAGCAGAGAAAAAGGAATGTTTGTATTTTGGACTGATATTAAGGAAAGGTAAAGAACTAGAGAATTGCAAGTAAGAAGAACAGCTATTTGGCGAGGTCGGATGAGATGTTTTATTCTTGGGGTCGTTTTTATTTAACTGAGCGACTGGCTTTACTTCTTTAGTGTAAAATATTAACAATATATAAATTAAACAATGGGAAAATGCAGTTTTATTTAACTTGACTGATCACACGTACAAATTTCTATAACTTAAATAACTAATTTTATAATTAAACTAAGTTCAAGTGAGATAAAACTAAAACCAATGTAACTTCGAAGGATTCACATTAATAAATAATAAATTGAATTAGGTGCTATGGGAAAGGGGAAGACGGATGTGTACGGAGGGAAACGTTAATGAGGATCCAGATGGTGGGGCTAGAAGGTGGGCGGAGGTATTTCAGAGTAGCTGAGCTCTCAGGTGTTCTCTATCTGAGTTCAAGCATGTTGCTTGAGGAACTCGAAACTCCTAAATTTTTAAAAGGTGGTTGTTTGATGGACTAAGGATGGTGATTTGATAATAACCATGTAGAATAGGGTATCAATCTCATCCTTTGGGATTCAAAGGATACCAAACGTCGTAACGGAGATTTGTTCCAGATTGGTTACCATACAGGAGCTGCGTAAGCCCACCAAGGAGTATAGGTAACATATCACCGGACAATAGATTTTGAGGGAAATACGAATCAAACGAAAGAAGATGAAGAGCTTGAATAGATGACCTGGAAGTGAAGATGGTGACGTACGCTTGTAGAAGATGACACCGAAGACTTCCATAGATTCCGAAGACACATAGATTCTGTCTGTGGTCTTCTCATCCTAAGTAAAGTACTTCTGACATTTTTAAGTTTACTACCTCTGAAGCCCCGATAACAGGACACTCGGCAAAAATATGCTATGACATTGTTTTTCTCGTTTATGTAGACAAGGTACAGGAGAGGATCTATACCGAACTCTGCTGGAGTTTGCGTTTTAATCTGCGGGGAACAGATTAAATGGTGCCTGAAATAAAAACATCCAATTGTAATCTCTCACAATAGTTTAATTATTCTACAAAAGAACCAATTGCACAATATGATTAAACTGATAAGATCATTCTATACTGTATGATATGAAATTATTTATTTATTAAACACAATTCAAAATAGATTTTATCAGTTCATTGCAAATAGTCATTTACCAACCGTAGAAAATCTGTTGTTATGTTTTGAACTAAATACCATTTCTAAATAAAAGTTTATTTAAGTTCACATTCATTCACATTCTGAATAGATTTTACCTTATTTAGAATATTTTGTACGCGAATATGAACAGTTTCTTGGGTCAAAGGGCAGTACTTTTCTATCGGTTTACTCAAAAACTACACAAATTACGGTTCTAGGGCTTGTTTTTTTTACATTTGCATGCCAAAAACAATAATAAATCAGCCGCACCGACCTATAAATAACAGTATGAACTTTTCTCGCCTGAAAATGAATGATTTGCCAGCTGTTACGCTCCACATGTTTCTACGAACACCTTTTTTCATATGGAAACTTAGCTTCCGATGTTATCACATATCTTCTACAGCAAGAACGTAGACAGATATTATATCTCGAGATGAAGGCTGCTTATCTGAGTAACATATGATCTCTGTCGGAATAACAAAGAATCTTTCTACTAGTTACGATCTCTGTGGGAATAACAGAGAATCTGTTTACTAGTTACGATATCTGTCGGAATAACAGAGAATCTGTCTACTAGTTACGATCTCTGTCGGAATAACAGAGAATCTGTCTACTAGTTACGATCTCTGTGGGAATAACAGATAATCTGTCTACTAGTTACGATCTCCGTCGGAATAACAGAGAGTCTATCTACTAGTTACGATCTCTGTCGGAATAATAGAGAATCTGTCTACTAGTTACGATCTCTGTCGGAATAACAGAGAATCTGTCTACTAGTTACGATCTCTGTCGGAATAACAGAGAATCTGTCTACTAGCTACCAGATTGATTAGATTTGTTTTAATAAATTATATTGAGCAAGACTAATGAATTTTGTAGTTGCTTTTTATATTAATGGAAGCTTTAATATTGAAGGGAGCAATTATCTATACAATAGATTCAAAGCCTTGGTGGGACACAGTGGAGAGGGTCACTACAGCAGCGTCATGTCACGTGACTGGGGAGCCACGCGGATTATCAAGGCTTAACGAACTTTCAAAAATTCGTTCCGGGAAAGGTCTATGCGTCTGGCACTAACTGAGGCAACCGTTGTGTAAACGCTTAGAGCGTAACAAAGTGAAAAGTTGTTCTTTTTCATTCAACTACATTTGAGAAAGCTAGACTCTTATGGAGATTTATAAATAAGAGCTGCAAATAAATAAATAAATTTGATTCTGGCACTCGGGGGAGTGATGACAGAAAAGAAAACCTTTACACTCACGTCTACAGATATTTTGAATCGAGGCAGGCATTTAATCTTGCGTATTGAGAAATTACCTTAACATTGGTATTATTATAAGAGATGATAATTGATTTTTTTTACGTTTAACACCAAAATGTGAACTACAAACAACAAATTAAAGCTAATAGTTTTGCAAACTTATTAGCAAATGAAATTAAAATATAAGATTATAAATATTTATTTCATAAATTACACGTTTGCTATTACTTGCGACCAAACATTTGTCAACTAAAAGTTGTTAATTGTTAACTTATACTTAATTTACAACCAGCTCGTCATGAACAGCAACAATATTTCGAGATTTATTTTATATTAAAAAATAATACAGATATTTTACATTAAACACCGAAATTTGAACTACAAATATCAAATTAGAGCTAATAGTTTTGAAAAATATCCAATGAAAATTGTCATAATCATGAATTTATAAATTTTTCAATTTATGTTTATATCTTATTATTTTTATATTTTGTTATTTACAAAAACATTTATTAGATGTATACTGAATACAAATGTTTTTAACAAATTCAATTGAAGTCAGTTCTTAGAAAGTACCAGACGCTAAGAATGTTTTCGTAATAAAATTGGATTAAAAATAAATATCTTATTACTATCGTTATAACGAATTATTTGTATTGTTCTTCATTAAAATTTAAATAAATTAATGTATTTATGGACTGATCAAAACTATTTAATAATAATCTAAAACAGTTGTTTTACAACATAGGCTAACGTATAACGTAAAACCAGCTGTTGCATAAAATCATTTTTTATCATTTAATTCACTTTGAGGTAACTCATAATGGAATTCATACAAACGATATTAATCTGACGGAAATTATACTGACGCAAAATCGTATGTTTATGTCCATCCAATAAGTTTTTGTAGGGGTCGCTATTAAACGTTTCACTCTAACAAGTATTGTCTGAAAGAATGGAATATGCATTGTTGCAATAAGAGAGTAAATCATCCAAAATTTAAGTTTAATTATTTTATTTCAATTCAATAAGTATATTAATACTTATTAATACGGTATATTAATACCGCTGGTACTCGTGATAACGAATATTTCATCATAGATCTGTAATATGACAAAGGAATTTTTTAAAAAACGTATTTTCACTAATGAAACTGTCCAATGATCCAATCATAGAGCAAAATGCAAATTACCCATTCACAAAAATTACCAGATAATTTAATCTAACACTAATACACAATATCAAGAGCACAGTGGTACCATATATTACAATGAAAATGTTGGAAAGAACCCCAATACCACAAAAATAACAAATAAAACAAGATACTTAAGATTAAACCCTTATGTACATTTCGATGACCATGTCATCATCATTAGAGGGTCTTATTACAAAATACAATCTAGCACACAAGAAGTTACAAACTAGAGTGATTACTCTAGTTTGTAACTTCTTGTGAGTAATAAGACACTCTGATGATGATGTCACATTCAAAATGAGATATTTTAATGACAATAATATTTACTAACAAATTGTGCCTTTTATATCTGATTTCATCCAATTTCAAAACTATAACCTTGAAAGGAAACTAAACCTTGCAAATATAATTCAGGCTTATAAACTAAGTTGTTACTTAATTACAAAACAGGAACAAACTTACAACGATCACAAATATTTGACCACACACGTTTCGTTGACAAAGTCATCCTCAGTTTGTACAAATACAAAGTGTAAATAATAACTTGTAATAAATTACTAAAAGTGTAAATAATATAAAGAGAAGGCCTAAGAGGGCGATGGTTTTGTCACTGTAATCCGTTTGTTTAAATGTCTGTTTATTTTTAATTTACTAAACAATAAACATAGCTTAATCACGATATTAATATCTGATCATGATAGAGGGTACTTGAATCTATTATTGGCCTATTCCGTAATTACGTTTCTCATAGAATTGCCTTTTATTTTTAAACTGTGATGAAATGAAATATTACGAGCTTATTGGCAATATTAAACTAAAAATATTGAGAAGAACACCAATACCATAAAAATCTAAATAAAAATAGTCCTTAGAGGGTTTAATATGGTAAACTTTTGTGTTGGTTATTTTTCAGTAGTTTTTATGGTTTTATGATTTTTGTGATAAGTTTCATTTTAAAAGTTGATTGGGAAAATAAAAAGGTATTGTAAACAAAATCTGTTAAACTGATTTCTACAAACGATTTTATTGAAGTTCCTCGTTGTAATCATCTTCAGTTCACTGATTAAACTATGATTAATTAATAGTAACTAAGTGAATATTTAAGAGGTTACTTGCAAACGCGTTTCGATTTTTTTGACTTGTGGATTGAGGTTTGCGTCTCGCGAGAACTGTAGCTCTTGTAAAGTCTGCCCAGAACCAGCGGAAGACAAATATTGGTCTAGATTAAATTGTGGACGATGAGGCGCATCAACGTCTGTTCCGATTGAGCAAAGTCAACTTGTTACAAAGTTTGGTTAGGTTAGTCAAGTTTAATTGATTTTAGGCCAGAGTTAACGCCACAACTTTACCCAGTTCGTGATTTTCTGCTGTTTTGTGAAATTGTCTGATTTACGACTCCATGATTGTCAAATTTATTCAGATTGTAATTTATATTACCCATGGTAGCTATATATATATATATATATATATATATATATATATATATATATATATATATATATATATATATATATATGTATATATATATATATGAAATAATTAATAAAAAATATAATGTATATGTAATGTAATGTTTTAACATAATGTATATACTTTTCAAAGCTTTTGGTAGAATGTTAGC
Source organism: Prosapia bicincta (assembly GCA_036971475.1). Lineage (NCBI taxonomy): Eukaryota > Metazoa > Arthropoda > Insecta > Hemiptera > Cercopidae > Prosapia > Prosapia bicincta. The sequence continues at coordinate 286,601,389 of JBAIZL010000001.1, forward strand.
ATCTTCAGGAAAAACAATGATATAATATGATTAATCATTTTTTTTCTAAAGAGGCTAATACTTATTTTATTAGCGAAAAGCTTTGAAAAAAATATTAATTAAAACTATTCTTGTTTTTGAAATATTTTTATTCATTAACTGTATTACCATATATATATATATATATATGTGTGTGTGTGTGTGTGTGTGTGTGTGTGTGTGTGTGTGTGTGTGTGTGTGTGTGTGTGTGTGTGTGTGTGTGTGTGTGTGTGTGTGTGTGTGTGTGTGTGTGTGTGTGTGTGTGTGTGTGTGTATGTGTGTGTGTGTGTGTGTGTGTGTGTGTGTGTGTGTGTGTGTGTGTGTGTCTGTCTGTGTGTGTGTGGGGGGGGGGGTGTAGGTTTAGGTGTAAGGTTAAATGTGTCATAATTTAAGATCATCAATGTTGGATTTCCATAAATAAATCACGTTGAAGTTAAAACCCTTCAAACAGGAAATGTAATTTTTAAAGTATCCAATCCAGTTATAACAAAGGAAGTTTTTTTCATTAATACTGAAATCGCTTATTTTTCAGCATGACTGTACTTAGAGCAAAATAAAAAAGTTATGGATAAAACTTTGCACAGGAAAAGTAAAAAGTAAAAGCTCGCCTCCTTTGTCTCTTGGGAGGATGTCTGTACGCTTCGTAAATTCGTTTCTGAAACTCTTTGTAAAAATAAAGATTTGTGTTATATAACCACCTAAATATTTTCTCTCATGGTTTTCTTTACTGCAAACCGAAAAATGTTTCTAAAGCTAAGATCCAGAAAGCTCAGATCGATTTTTATTTTTATAGTCGTCGTTTTTCGTTAGGCTTTGTCTAAGTAAGCTCGATCCTGTTATACTATGTGAAGCTAAGGCTAGATTAGCAAAAATTTAGCGCAAAGCATTAAAACAGCGGACTTGGAAATGGCGAGTTCTAGATAGAAGTACAGTTTCAGAATCCAATATGTCACCCAAATTCCAGGCAGCAGTTGATTTACCATCAAGTGGTTTAAAAAAGAAGCTAAATCGGTTAGACTAGAGTATAAACATGTTCTATATGACCCCCGTACAATTTAAGGTAATACTCGTACCGTTTTGGAACGTTCATCATTTTGGTGAAGAGGTGTTTCATGCTCGTTATATATATGTTTATTCTTCTTGTAGCTGGACGATGGTGGTTGGTGGATCATCACGCAAAATCTTCTCCTTCATCATTCCCCAGACGTAGGCTTTAGGTGATGAAGGATCGTGGGAGTGGGCTGGATAAAGAGGGTTTGTTTTAAGGGAGATGAAGTGGTTACCAAAAGTTTCTTCAAGGAATGCAATGTTATTTAAGGCAGTGTGGCAGGTTGAGCCATCTTGCTGGAACCATTGTGAACGAAAAGGCTGCTTTCGGGCACAACAAAATTTCCTTAGGTCTTCTATAAAATAGACCAAGAATGACCCTATATCGGTCATTCTACTTCAGCCTGTTCAGTTTCTGTACTGTTTATTTTGGCGCATATGGTAATGTCTAATACAGTTTATTCTTTCCGCGGTTTTTTAACACTACAACGGTTTGCTGCACTGTTATAAGCCTATATAAGTATTTGGTTGGTTTGGATTGGAAGAATAATAAAGACAAATCATAAAAATAAAATACAAAAGTAGAAATAAATAGAATAATAGGTTCATATATAGGTGTATTTCGTAATTTTAATTATTGTTAATTAATGAGAACTTTTGTTGGCTTTACACATAACTCAAAATGTTTTTAGACTTTATAAGAATTAACTAATAAGTATTATTGGCCAGAAAAATCAAAGGCAGAACCCACATTGTGGTATCAAAACTACAGTTGAGTTATGAGATAAAATTAAAATTGCAGGTAATCATATATTTTGGCAGAGTTCAAAGTTATACAGGTTGACTGCGTTTACATATCTTGGTTGGGAAATTATGTTTTTACTACCCCCTGAGTCGCGCATTTCCGTATAAAGTCTTACTTGTTTTAAACAATATCATTTATTTACATTTAATAAGAGCGAAATTTGGTGTTAAAGAAGAAACGAAAGCATTCATGTCCATAAACGCTAAAACTTATGTACAAAAAATATAGAGGTACCATCTATTTTTTACTTAACTAATTTGCGAAGTGATAATTTATTTTTGGGAAAAAAATTTATAAACTATTACTAAGAATAGCAAATAAATTTTTTATAATACAGGTTTTATAACTACTATTTATTACTATATTCATGTCTATATATTTATTTAGCAACACTGTTTACTTGTGTTTACATATCACTTCATTTTAGTGTACTTAAACAAGAATCTTACTTGGTTTATTTACAGTGCTCTTATTAGTATAAAAGTCGACTCCCAAATATACCTATGACATACATATATATGAATAGAATATTTCAAATACAAGAATAGTTTTAATTAATATTTTATTCAAAGCTTTATACCAATACAATTAGTAGGCTATTAACATCTTCATGGAAGAAAATGTGTTATGTCATTGTTTTTCCAGTAGATGCTAATACTTATTTTATTGGCGAAAAGCTTTGAAGAATACATAAATTAAAACAATTCTTGTATTCGAAATATTCTTATTCATAAACTAAATTTTATATATATATATATATATATATATATATATATATATATATATATATATATATATATATATAAGAGAAAGAGAGAGGCTTAAAATATTTACAAGCAATAACAAATTAATTCTATAGCTTCTGTTTAATGCAGTTGGTACTTTTATATATTTTTATATGTGTATATATATATATATATATATATATATACACTAATATATAAAAATCTAATGGTGTCTGTCTGTGTGTGTGTGTGTGTGTGTGTGTGTGTGTGTGTGTGTGTGTGTGTGTGTGTGTGTGTGTGTGTGTGTGTGTGTGTGTGTGTGTGTGTGTGTGTGTGTGTGTGTGTGTGTGTGTGTGTGTGTGTGTGTGTGTGTGTGTGTGTGTGTGTGTGTGTGTGTGTGTGTGTGTGTGTGTGTGTGTGTGTGTGTGTGTGTGTGTGTGTGTGTGTGTGTGTGTGTGTGTGTGTGTGTGTGTGTGTGTGTGTGTGTGTGTGTGTGTGTGTGTGTGTGTGTTACTCAATCACGTAAATATTACCCTACCCATTGAGCTGAAATTTTATGTAGACATCCATAGACTCCTTGGTAACACATAGGCCTATATTTTTCTTTATAAAATCCGTCAGGGCCCCGCCTAACTGACCATAGATATTCCTAACGGTAGGTTTATAATCTATAGTTTGATATATTTATTAAAATCTAATTTCAGTAAATTAAATTCTAACCAAATACTATATATACATACATATATATATATATATATGGGTAGATGGTATCTGAATGGGAGCAAGTAAGGTTCTACAGAAAACAATAAAACTGTACGACCCTTTCACAGGTAATAAAACACTACTGTCAACTTTTGTGTAATGAATCGTTAGCCCCATCGAGGTACTTTCTAGGTAGATACACGTAACTTCTTGAATCCTAATGATCGTAGCATACACACTCAGGGAATTGAATCAAACTGAGCTAAAATAAAAAGAGACATGAGGCGGCGAATCGGTAAAATATCTTCTCCTAATATAGAGACTTACCTCACAGAATGCACTTGGAGAAGTCTTCATCCAACAACTGAGGAGTTATTTATCGATACCATAAATGCAGTCAACAATTTTTATCCCACGTAGGCCTAATATGTAAATAAAAACATTTTGAAAAAAAACAAAAAACAAACCAAAATTCAATCTCCAATAGGAAAATGTAAAAAAAATATAGAAGTATAAAACGACAAAAAAAATCTTCAAGAGGACAAGGCCCTATTGGCCGCTAATTTCATGAATTGATTGGACAGTTTTATAATAGATGTCAACCAATTTATGTTTTTTGCGGCCCTGACCAGAAACAACACTGATTATTTGAGTAAGTTTAGTAGATATATAAACGTTAGTTTTTAATGTAAGCTATTTATTAATGTTTAATTTCTGTAGTCTAACTAAGAATTTTGTATATGCGACTAAAACCATTTGACCGGAAGCTAACGCTTAGCTATTGTTGACTGATGACAAGGGTTGACAGGGTGGTGTCGTAAACTCAACTGGTGTCATAAAAGGTAATTGTTCCACTCACAACCTTCCTTGCCCCCATCCAGATACCGTCTACCCATATATATATATACCTATATATATAGTATATTAATTCGGATGTGTATATAAGTATACTATTATTATACGTACACCGTTATTAATATTTGAATATTTTAAAGCTAACATTCAAGAATCGTATATTTGTCAAACATATAAAGCTTGTTCGTCGAATTCCTTTAAATTTCTAATGGTAACTAATGGCCCTAATGGCAGGATTACATATTGAAAATGTCAGTCATACATAAACATATACAGTAATTTTTACACATGTTGAAAATTTTGGCGTAATAGGATTAGTGTTTCAAGGATTACAACGGACAGACAAAATCCTGTTCTAGTTCAAACGCTTTGATATTAACAAACGCCGCTAACAAACAAAACGACATGAATGGAACCGCACGCAGACCTGTGGTTTAATGCAGGATTTTAATGAACACTGGAAATTAACATGAGGCATTGGAAAACACGTACACCGCTCCCAAACGGAACCAGCCGGTAACAGCTTTACATGTTCGATATTACTGGGAAACTATCTGTAATAGGGAAACTCTCTGTAACAGGGAGTCTCTCTGTAACGGGGGGGACTCTCTGTATAGTGGAGACTCTCTGTAACAGGGGGACTCTCTGTAACAGATAGACTCTGTGTAACAGGGAGATTCTCTGTAACGTGGGGACTCTCTGTATCGTGGAGACTCTCTGTAACAGGGGGACTCTCTGTAACAGATAGACTCTCTGTAACAGGGAGTCTCTCTGTAACGTGGGGACTCTCTGTATCGTGGAGACTCTCTGTAACAGGGGGACTCTCTGTAACAGATAGACTCTCTGTAACAGGGAGATTCTCTGTAACAGGTAAACTAACTGTAACATTGACACTCTCAGTAACTCTCTGTGTAACAGGGGGATACACTGTAACGTGAGGACTCTCTGTAACAGGGGGACTCTCTGTAACAGGGTGACTCTTCGTAACTGGTAAACTCACTGTAACATTGTCACTCTCTGTAACAGGGGGACTCTCTGTAACAGGGGGACTCTCTATAACAGGGGGACCCTCTGTAACAGGGAGACTCTCCGTAACTGGTAAACTCACTGTAACACTGTCACTCTCTGTAACAGGGGGACTCTCTATAACAGGGGGACTCTCTGTAACAGGGAGACTCTCCGTAACTGGTAAACTCACTGTAACATTGTCACTCTCTATAACAGTGGGACTCTCTGTAACAGGGGGACTCTCTGTAACAGGGGGCCTCTCTGTAACAGGGATACTCTGTAACAGGGAGACATTCTTTAACAGATAGACTCTCTGTAACAAGGGACTGTCTGTAAAAGGGGGCCTCTCCGTAACAGGGAAACACTCTGTAACAGGGGGAGTCTCTGTAACTGGGCGACTCTCCGTAACTGGGACACTATGTGTAACAAGGAGAATCTCTGTAACAGGGACACTATGTGGAAAAAGGAGACTCTCTGTAACAGACACACTATGTGTAACAAGGAGTCTCTCTGTAACAGGGACACTATGTGTAATAAGGAGACTCTCTGTAACAGGGGGCCTCTCTGTAACAGGGAAACACTCTGTAACAAGGGGAGTCTCTGTAACAGGGAGAATCTCCGTAACTGGGAGACTCCGTAACTGGGAGACTCTCCGTAACAGGGACACTATGTGTAACAAGGAGATTCTCTGTAACATAGAGTTTTGATTTATGTGACAAATATGGTGTTTAATTGTCGTAAAATTAAAGTATTGTGTTTCAGACAATAATAATTATAAACTTTAAAATTTTAACTGTTTGTTTTTTGTTTCAATTAATAATTGATTTCAGGCGTAAAACATGGCTGAAGTGATACGTTTAGAGAAAATTATTATAGAAACACTAGCTGTACCCTGCTGCACTTTGCAACCACGTTGTAGTTGCATACCACATTGTAGTTGCATACCACATTGTACCACATTGTAGTTGCAGACCACATTGTACTTGCATACCACATTGTAGTTGCATACCACATTGTACTACATTGTACCACATTGTAGTTGCAGACCACATTGTACCACATTGTACTTGCATACCACATTGTACTTGCATACCACATTGTACCACATTGTATTTGCATACTACATTGTAGTTGCATACCACATTGTACCACATTGTAGTTGCATAGTTGAGAAATGAGGGATAAAACAAAGCATACATTTTATAAAGGTAGAATGTTGCAATACTTCAGAGGCCTAAGCTCTGTACATTTTTAATCTAACTGCTGCTAGAATCAAGCTGATCAAGCGCCCTAGTTCCTCTTTGTGCATACAACAAGAAGTGCCCCATCCGTCATTTATCATTTGCATTACTGGATCATAAAGGTCTTTATGTACATGGGTTAGTTAATGGATGCTAGATTGGACACATGACTGGAGATCACCGGTGTTGTAACTCTATTTACGGCGCAAATCCACATCAAATGAAGTAGTCGCAGCTCGGGTAGGTGCTGGCATTCCCATATAACCTCTATTTAGGATTTGGCGAAAGGCGCAGCAGAATCACGACATGATCACACAAAAAGTTGCTAGATTAAGGTTAATATTTAATTCAGATTGTATAATAATAAACCGTGTAATTGGGAACAAGTAATGCTTCACATGCACTAAGGTGTTGTCAGCTAGTATTGGGGAGTGTTCCCCTCGCTTGCGGCTGAAAATCTTCGCTTAGTATGTTACTAGTGAGAAAAATAGAAAGAACCATCTATGAAGCGGGTTTTATGGTGTCAAAATTTGACCCCAATCGCTGCACGTTTTGAGTTTTTAAAGCGTACACATACCAACATAACATTTGTATACGTAACGATTAAATAGCTAATTTGATCTGAAAAAATCAAGTTGGTTGACATACCGACAACCGGTACCTCGGCTTCAATGTTCAGTCTTTCGTTATCGTTGATTTAAGGTACATTTCACATTTGGTAACACGGATTATCCGGTCTACATGGAAATTTCAAAACAAAATCATGGATGTAAAAACTCTTCAGAAAAATTTAGAAAACAATCAAATTTAGTGCTGATACTCCAAAAATTCACTTTTTGGGGTAACACTTTACTGGTTCACCCATTTAACACAAAGCAAGGAGTCTTTATAAAACAAAGCACTACTTTATAAAAACATTTCAAAATGACTACAAAAAAATTAGGTTCTTCTGATTTATTTATAAAAAAAAAAAAATAATAAGTAAAGATTGCTAACTTAACATGACTTAGAGGCTCTCCATCTTTGTGTAGGTGATTTAACCGCCGCACGGAGCAAAGAGGCTATGTATTACTCCAAGCATGAAGTACAGGTATTTACCTCATACATATAAATATAATTTGTTAAAAAAAATTTATTTGTACCTGATAGGTTGTAATGTCTTTTTATAATATAATTTTTTTTTATAATGTAACGAATTTAAAAATTATATAAGTGCTAGACAATGAGGTTGAACTCAAATGTTTTTTTAAATTTTAAATTATTGGAATATCAGCGTTTTATTACTTGTTTTATTACTTGTTTATTACTATGTTTCATTACTTCTTTTTGTATTGCGGAGTATATCCTACACCACCAGAGTTTTTCCAATATGGCGAATTCTGGGTGTTTGTTAATTAGGAGTATTTTTTTTACATTACAATTGGATATAAATAAAAGGTTTACAATCGCAGCAATAAAAAGTAAATGATTTGCGAGTCAAGTATATATTTTATAACGGTCACGTTTCAGATATGGATTTGTTTCCATCATCAGGCCTTGTTATTTTTTCATTGTAGATCGACACAATGTTTCTTGTTATTGCAGCAACTGTGTCCATATACTTGTAATGTATTAGACAAAATTCTAGTTACGCACCTTGATAGTCAGACGTGTTTCCTATATAAGGACGATGTTTCTGCAATAATAGGAAGAACTATTATGATTTACAAGGAAAATATAGGAAGGCCTGATGATGGAAATAAACCAATTTCCGAAACGTCCCTAATGATATAAAATATATATACTAGCAAATCAACCGCTTTTTTCATGCAACATATTAAGACTAGGCCTATATTCAATTCCCATAGGAACGTGCTTATTATTGTAACATACGTTCATGCAACTGTGTTCCCTTTACAACAATCATCCATATGGAATTTGCCTTAGGCGAAGTATTACCTCAGTAAACAAAACTATTTGGGAGGTCCGTGGCGCACCCAAGCGAGGGGCCAAAGGGACCCGGCCTCCCCCCCCTTAGCATGAGAAAAAATTAAAATTTATAAATAAATTTAAAATGATAAGAAACATATTATATGTTTAACAGAAATTTAGGTGTAGGGTAATAAGAACCACAATAGAAAATAACATTTAGCATATTTGTAAATTGAATTCTTTGAGTCAATATTTCCTCTAGTGAACGGACTCTAATAGCCTATATTTATTCTAAACGCGCCATCCTCCGTTGGATATAATACATGAGTTTATTACTTTTATTTGTGTCTGAAGTATCCTGTTTTAAGAGCCTTATAAAGTAGCATTAAAATGTTAGCAATTTTTCCATGTATCATTAATTTTAAAAAATCCTAACATTTCGCTTTGCGGTAAAATACGCCGTTTTTAAGTTTCCCCCTTAAGAAATAACAAAATAACCATTGAAGTTACTTCACAATTGATAATACACAGATTTAATCTCAATTTGAGTCTTTTTTATGTTGCTCATGCTTAAAACATAAGTTTTAGAGTGGTAAAATTTCAATATTGTCTACGGGGGTGAACAAACCGAACCCCCCCCCGGCCCTGTTGTAGTTCTGGCCCCCCTCTTGACAAAATTCTGGGTGCGCCCCTATGGGAGGTTAACGTTATGTCAGCATTGTCTCTACTGGAAGACTAGACGCAGAATAGCAGAGATGCCAAGGTCTGGCATTGGATAAAGTAAAGTAAGGTAATATGTTACTGATTCTATGGTCATTGCAGAACCAGTGGGTGTTTTAATTGGGAGATCAGGCGTACCGACAATAACATCTTCAAACTTACGACTCTTAGAACTACAAACTTCTGAATTACTCTTGGTTTGTAGGACCACAACAAAATATTCCAAAACTTTAAAACTTTTAAAAACGCAAAGTTAAAGTTGTTACAATTTCTTGTATTTATTTTCGTTTGGTTTTAAGTCTCAAGTAATAATTGTTTAAGGATCGCTTGGAATTTATTGTACAACAAAAATATTTCTAATCCACTACATTTGTGTCTGCATCACTCATATAATCGCCGACAGATAAGAGTGGCAGGGCGTGGTTTGTGGGAGGAAGGGCAGAAGTCATTAGGATTCAAGACGAGTTGTAGAGTCTGACAGCTGAAAAATGGAGATGAAAAAAGAAGTGGAAAGGCGAAGAATGCACTGCAAAACAATGGATAAAAAGAAAGCGGTGCATTATTAAGAAATATTTTCGCCGGAAATACGTAAGCGCTCAAGTGAATTGGCCGTACTTTATAGACTCACTGGTTCATTAGTAAAGCCGTCACGGGAATTTACTGCGATATATTTGTAAAACGTGTTTTAATGTTACGTATGAGCTGTATCGTTTTTAGCGGGATATTGTTTTAAACTTTACACGTAGATTTTCATGTAGTACTCATGTTTTTACTTCGGTTCCCGATTCTCTGAATCAATATTTGACCTGATATTTCTATAGCCGTATATTTTGTGTCCGTAGAGTTTTTAATTTCATTAACTCATCTAATATAGTGTCAGAATTATTTAAGAATTTTTCAATTCCTTCTATTAGGTCACAATCTCTATATATGATGCTCACATTTTCAATCGCTGATAAAATAACTTTTTATTTATCCATTCAAGTTCAAATACATTTGTTTCAAATATTTATTCATTGATTAAATTGAAAAAGCTAAAGTTTTTATGTAGGATTTTACCCGAACGACTACATGTTTGAAATGCAGCACACAACGTGAAAAAGACGTCAATTTTTTTAAATTAAAAAATAATTAATAAATATTTGAAAAAACCATATTAGCATTTACTGCCATTTCCTACAAGTTTAAATATGTATTTGAAAATGAGTGGAAGAAACTTTCAACAACACACACACACACACACACACACACACACACACACACACACACACTATATATATATATATATATATATATATATATATTCGTACAATACGTATGTGTGTGTATTTGTGTGTGTGTGTGTGTGTGTGTGTGTGTGTGTGTGTGTGTGTGTGTGTGTGTGTGTGTGTGTGTGTGTGTGTGTGTGTGTGTGTGTGTGTGTGTGTGTGTGTGTGTGTGTGTGTGTGTGTGTGTGTGTGTGTGTGTGTGTGTGTGTGTGTGTGTGTGTGTGTGTGTGTGTGTGTGTGTGTTTACTATATAGTATGCACTAGGAATGGTTTAATTGTTTATTTAATAAAAATTAACTAAAATAAAATTTACTTTGTAGACCTTAGTATGAATTTAATTTTTATCATATTACTTGTTAAATACTAACTAATTGAATATAAATTTGCAACTGTACTTTGGTATTAACTATAGAACATATTAATATAGCGCATGGGTTACACGCTGATAGTTTCATCTGAATTTCACAATTACCCTAGCAGGTAATGTCATTTGAATCTTTCCCTGACAGGATGTGGAAGGTAATCGATTTATCGAAGCTTTATCGAAGTTCTAGTAATTAAAGCGTTGGCAGAGATTCTATCTCTTTCTCTCTCTTACTCTATCTATCTATATATATATATATATATATATATATATATATATATATATATATATATATATATATATATATATATATATATATATCTTTCCCCCGGAAAGATAATTATTTGTTCAAAATTGAATCAACTAACACTACCTAATTAATGGTTTAAAATTATATTCGAAAACATTCATTCGAATCAACGTGATTTTGTTTTTATAAATATTTTAATAAGTCTTTGGCAATACTAAATGTTATTCCTCACTACTAAAGTTTCGGTACAAGGTACGTTTCATTTTTATTTTCACATCTCTTTTCCCACATAACGCTAACGCATTACGAAAATTTTCAGTTATATTTGAACAAATTTACACTGTTTAGAATTAAAAATGAACGAGTTCGTTGTCGGAAAATAGTCAGTTATTATATTTACAAATGTAATAATTTAATTTCGTCTCTCCGTTGATGCTGCATGTAAAAAAAGATCACATATCTCCGTTGATGCCACATTAAAAAGGACCACATATCTTCGTTGATGCCGCGTAAAACAGTACCACGTCTCTCCGTCAATGCTGCATGTAAAAAAAGATCACATATCTCCGTTAATGCCACATGTGAAAAAAACACATCTCCGTCGATGCCACAAGTAAAAAGGACATATATCTTCGTTGATGCCGCGTAAAACAGTACCACGTCTCTCCGTTGATGCCGCATGTAAAAAAAGATCACATATCTCCGTTGATGTCACATGTAAAAAGGACCACACATCTTCGTTGATGCCGCGTAAAACAGTATTACGTCTCTCCGTTGTTGCCACATGTAAAAGGGACCACATATCTCTTCGTTGCTGTCGCATGTAAAAAATGACCACGTCACTCTGTTGTTGGCACAAGTAAAAAGGTACCACACTATTCCGTTGATGCCCCATGTAAAACAACCACATTTCCTCGATGTTGATACGTGTAGAAAAACACCACTACTACGTAATAGTACAATATGAAATAGTTTATAATAATAATAGTTTACAAAAATACTTAAATACAAATCTAATACATAGTTAATCAACGAAATCCAGTACACGTTACATGTGACTGGAATTTCTATTCGATAAAACGTCTCTTAAAGTCGTTGTTATCCAACCAAATGTCTGCTTCAAGCAGACAACCTAGACACTAATGCAGATCCCCTGGTAAGGTAGAAAATATTTCGTTTCAGTACGAGTTTCAAAAAAGTTCACTTCAAGTTTAAGTATTATAACTATACTTATAGGTTCTATGATTGTTAGTTAAAATAGAAGTCGTTATTAGTTAAATAAGCGTATGTATAATAAAAATCTATAATTTTAGAATAATTAAATTAGCGCCCAGTGTTTTCTTGACAGTTTACTAACATATTCAAGGTATTATGTTAAATATATTAAATACTAGGTAGGTCATATTATACGTTTTGCCTCTTGCGTATTCTAACAACCACTAGATAGTAATTCATTTCTGAGTCATTAAACAGTATATCCATATCCGGCAGCATTCAGATATTCCCCTTATAACAATAATTCTTATTTCTAATAGCATGCTGTAAATATTCATTTTATTCTGTGATAAATCGGGTACTTTCAGCACATTATCCGAGGTATTGTCCTTGGCTTTTTGGCAGTTTGTAATGAACAATTTTATAATTCCCTTTAAAAAATTCCAATTTATATATCATCATTCACCTATTACCGAAATTATTTTTACGAAATCTCTAAAACAAGACATGTTTTTAAATTACCTTTCCCGTTCACATAACAAATATGTTTTGGCCTTATCAAAAATATATAAGTTATATTCTGCTTTCGTATTCCTCGAAACTTATTGTACGATATACCTCATGTAGGCCATAAGTGAAACTAACAGTTACTCAGAAGCAAATAGTCTAATAATGTTATTACCATTCATAACGTCATCGTAAATTATTAAACTTTATTCACACTTCTTTGAAAGTTTAGCACCATGTGTCATTTCCCTGATATTGTACATTGTGTATCCTCGACATATTCTTTTTATTTTTATTATATTTTCCCCACGTTTTACCACGGTTTTTCAATGCCTCTCATGAATACACAGAAAACATGGCACGGACAGAAGTTGTTGAACGAGGCGTTTTCTTTTTGCTTCACTCATTACATCATTTCTGTTTGTGCTTTTTCCCAAATGTAGTCCCAAATACGTGCTCTATAATATCTGATATCCATATCACTTCCCTAATTTTACTTTGCCTTTTCATTAATCTTCTCCCTACACTGGTCAGCTTAGATACCGATACAGGAAAAGTCTACTACACTTCAAGGTCCTTCTCATCCAAACTAACTTTCCTTCATACTAGTTTCAGATGTCATTAGCCTATATCACTTTCTCAGTTATGCCTTTATTCTTCCATCCATTTCTATTTTTACAATATTTGTAGAGATTTTTTCTCAATTTTATTGCAATACTCCCACGACGTTCTTCCACTCTGTTTTATACGACTACGACTCTTGTCTACACTGTTTAATAAGCCCACGATATTCTTCTACTCTGTTTAATACGGTAACGACTTTCCTCTACTCTGTTTAATACCCTCACGACTTTTATCTGCCATGTTTGTTACGCCCACTACATTCTTCTGCTCTGTTTAATACACCCACTTCGTCATCTACCCTGTTTGTTACGCCCACGATATTCTTCCACTCTGTTTGATACGGTAACGACTTTCCTCTACTCTGCTTAATACCCTGACAACTCTTATCTGCCGTGTTTGTTACGCCCATTGCATACTTCTACTGTTTAATAAGCCCACGATGTTCTCTACTCTGTTTGATATGGTAACGACTTTCGTCTACTCTATTTAATACCCTCACGACTCTTATATGCAGTGTTTGTTACGCCCATTACGTTCTTCTGCTCTGTTTAATACACCCACTTCGTTTTCTACACTGTTTGTTACGTCCACGACATTCTTCTACTCTGTTCAATACACCCACTTCGTCTTCTACCCTGTTTGTTATGTCCACGATATTCTTTTACTCTGTTACGGTAACGACTTTCCTCTACTCTGTTTAATACCCTCACGACTCTTATCTGCCGTGTTTGTTACGCCCACTTCATTCTTCTGCCCTGTTCAATACACCCACTTCGTCTTCTACCCTGTTTGTTACGCTCACGATATTCTTTTACTCTGTTACGGTAACGACTTTCCTCTACTCTGTTTAATACCCTCACGACTCTTATCTGCCGTGTTTGTTGCGCCCACTTCATTCTTCTACCCTGTTCAATACACCCACTTCGTCTTCTACCATGTTTGTTACGTCCACGACATTCTTCTACTCTGATACGGAAACGACTTTCTTCTACTCGGTTTATTACTCCCAAGATTCTTGTCTACTCAGTTTAATACGCCCACGATTCCCATCCACCATGTATAATACGGCCATGACTTTATTCTACCCTGTTTAATACTTCCAAAACTCTCTTCTACCCGGTTTAATACCCCTGCGGCTCTTGTCTAGCCTGTTTATTACGCCCCCGTCTAACATCCGTCAGTTTCAATACACCTAAGACTTTCTACTCTCTGTAATACGCCTAATACTCTATTCTTTTACTTTTTTTAATAAGCCTACTGCTCTCTTCTACTTTTTTTATACCCAAAAACGACGTTTACTTTAAGTAATACTTATCAAACCTATAAAAAAACTTAAATAAATGTTTGAAAAATCTACTGAAACGAAATATTTTCTATCTCGCCAGACGATCTTCATCGGTTTCTAAATCTCGAAATAATTATTTGACAATTTTAAAGAAACGTTACACCGAATGGGAAAAAATTTGTATGTAATTGGTATTGGGTTTTTTCATTTAATATTTTTTTGTTTTGTGTTTCGGTGTTTTTGTAAATTTTATTTCGTACTATTCTGTAGAGATTTGGTATTTTAGAGATTATGTACTGTGCTTCAGATCTGTGAAATACTAACCTGTCTATAATAAGTACGTATTGAAGATTATTTAATTATTTACTTTGGTTGTCCAAATTTTGCCTAAATTGTTCCTCGGCGTGTTGAAAATCTATTTTCTGTATATCTTTTAATTGGGTGAATTGTCGAAATGTTATCTATTGAAAGTAGTTTTTTGCAAACTTAAGCAGAACAGTTAAGTATTGAACAGATATTTGAAGAATGCTGGTGACACATGAAGAATTTTTGTTGTAGGCATAGCTTACGATTCACAACTCTGTGCGACTTATTTATTCCTAAAACATTATCGCTATTTCGATTTTACTGGCGATATTCACCCCACACCTCTACTCATCTTTCTACAAAGTCTACTATATTAGAGTTTACAACGTGAGAATAAATTTTATAAAACATAAAAATGCACTTGTCATAAAATGGATACAGCAGGCAGAAGCGCGCTGTTACTTTTATGGTTATAAAAATATGGCCGAAATTGCGGCTTACGTGCGGGTACGCACGTTTATAGCGCTTTATTCTTCCAAGATGAAGAGAAGTCATGGGCAGTTGTGAGATCATTGCAGTGCTAGAGTGTATAAACTTTACGCCGTGTGTTTATTTAGCGATCATCTTCTCCCATCATGATTTTATTTCAATTAAAGTGTATGATAAAACACGTTTTGAAAAGTAACACAAAACTGGAATAATGTATAATATAGGCCCTATCTTGTTATAAAATTTACCACTATATAATAATGCCACTTTACGAGACAAGTGAGTTCGATCTGAAAAACCGTAAGAGTGAATAAATAATAAAATGGTTTTCTTGGTAGGAAAGAATTGTTCGTTCTGGTACAGTAAAGATTGTTTTGCTCACCCTCCCCCCCCCCCATAAGGCCGTTTAACGTGTTGTTCTTAATGAAAATTTTTAACAATAATTTTTCATAATTATTATTTATAAATAAAAGGAACATCATTTGAAACAATCTTTAATAAAATAATAGGGAATATTGAAGAGAAAAAGAGAAGAGAAAAGAAAAAAGAGAGAAGAAAGGCAGAGAAAAAAGTTTAAAATAAAGAGACATAACATACATTATCTGAAATAACATTTAGGAAGTTTAATTTTAAAAAATATATTTTTTTTTAAATTAATGTTACCGTTTAGAAATAAATTTCTATAAGAAAACTACTTGGTCTGAAACGGCCAGACTATACACAACTCAGCCTTCTTACCAGTAGCGCAAGTAAACAAGGATCGTTCCTATTTCCAAACGAAAAGAATTAATGATTAATTATGTATATATCAAGGAATAAGAGTGATCTTTATTTTATTCATTCAAGATTTTAAAATTATCCTTCAATATTTGTAGAAGGTAAAATAAATAATTTTTATATGTAGACTATATGCGGAAGAATAAATATCTTTTTAGAATTTATATGAAGGTCAGGATTGATCCTTTTTAGATTTTTAAGTATACAAGGAAAAATGATCGTTCGAGGAAGAAGGATGCTTTATACTATACTTTTACGAACAATAATTCTTCCTGTAGATATACGAGGAAAAACAACGATCCTTTATATACTTATACAAAAGTGGAGAATTGATTATTTATATATAAATCAGAGAAAGGAAGATATCAACAGGAAAATTTATTTCAGTTCATAAAACTGAAATTTTGTCGGAACCGATTCGGGATGGCATGTGTACTGATGCATATATCAAACTCCATCGTTCACGTAACAATTAATGGAAATGAGTGAAATCATTTAGTTACTCTTTTTTTTATTTCTATAAAAGAAGACCTTAGACTAGCTTTAACTTTGTATTTTACTGTTTTGCACTGGGAAAAACCTTGTCAGAGAAAACGCTCATATCGTATGTGATGGGCTTGCATTGGAAAGTGGGAATTTACAGGTGTATTTTTATTCAGAAGCATGTAAATATTTGAATTGAAAAATAAGACAAATATTTACAGTAATGTATCTGGATCGAATATTGAAATTACTTTCTGACATTGCAGGCCTGACTGTGTATGTTTTGCACGTAGAAACATTTCCATCCTGCCTTGACACGAGACGCTCAATCAGATCGATTTGTATACAGTATTCCAAGTAATGTGTGTAATAACATATGATTTCATATAACAGCTGACTTTACGTTATAATTCATGTTGTAGATCAGCTGTTTTACACGAGTACACGAAAGATGGGTACGAGTACAGAATCAAACTTTGACAGATGGAGTAGGTAAACTATGAAGTCAAAACATTGTAACAGGCGAACTTTTAGGAGTTCGCGGATCTTTAAAAATCTTTGATCTAATTATTTTAAATGATCCCTCACTTCCAACACAGTTTCGTCACTACTGTTTAGTCATTCATCTCTTTGATCTTTGCTTCTGACATAACCACGACGCCAATCCGTTGAGTTCACCCTATGCTTTCAATATGCATAGCTGAGATAATGGACCATCGGCTTCCCCTTAGTAGTAATGGACCTCCATATTCACGAAACACGCTGAAGTGAAGGTTAAATCAAACCTTGTCACCACGGCAGTTAAAGGCAAAGCGGAAAACACTTTGTTGACCCATTCTGGCAGGGAAAATCCAAAACCTTGAAAGCTATTAGCAAATAGTTTTGGGGTGGATATCCTGGGGTGACAATTTCAGTCTGGTTTGTACGCTTTTTTCTTTTATCGAATTTACCACTTACCCTTGTCAATTGTTTCCTCGTGTACGCATATTCGCTGTAGGCATTTACGTACCACCTGTTACCCGTAGTTTATGTTACTTTATTTATTGTACGCTTTTAAGTTAAATCTAATTATTATTTAATTTTTTATATTATAATAAATATATTATTTATTTATATTTTTTCCACTTACTGAAAACTAATTCAATACAATAATGATGATGAGTTATACATTTTTATTCAAATTTTTTGAAATGAACACTTTCTTAAGCCGTTCAACACTTTTTGAGAAGCGATTTTAAATAAATTTGTCTAACCAAAAATTTCTACTCAGTAAGTTTTTAAAATGCGATAAAGATTTCTATTAACTACATTACACAGATTGTATTATTATCACTATTACTTTCTTCAGATCAAGTAATCACTTCTGTAAGTTAGTTCTGTAGGTCAATTTTATTTATTATTTTTAAAAAAAATACCAAATCCAGATTGATTTTTAGTTACATATTTGCTAGTTGATTTTTTAAAACTGTGACAAAACAGGTTAATAAAGAAACCAATAATATGCCACGAGTACTAACAATTTAACACAAGCCTGAGTAATTCATATTTATTAATGATCTTAAGTTATTTTAGTTTGTCAGGTACTTGTCTAATCAGATATATTAATTATTTCCCTAAAGCTTGGAGTTGGCATACTCTTATAATAAATAAAGTATAATGTTAGTTTTCTTTCTGTTTTATTCTGCAGTGTATAAAATCGCAGTTCCGACGTTTCGCTAGAATCCCATCTAGCATTGTCGAGATGAACCCGACAACAGTTGAGGAGCGAGCCTCGTCGATGCTTCATGAGATTCTGTCGAAACGTCCGAACTACGATTTTATGCACTGCATAATGAACGGTTGTACTCCGGATAGTAATTAATCATTATATTAGCGCGCGTGTGTGTGTGTGTTGTGTGTGTGTGTGTGTGTGTGTGTGTGTGTGTGTGTGTGTGTGTGTGTGTGTGTGTGTGTGTGTGTGTGTGTGTGTGAGTGAGTGTGTGTGTGTGTGTGTGTGTGTGTGTGTGTGTGTGTGTGTGTGTGTGTGTGTGTGTGTGTGTGTGTGTGTGTGTGTGTGTGTGTGTGTGTGTGTGTGTGTGTGTGTGTGTGTGTGTGTGTGTGTGTGTGTGTGTGTGTGTGTGTGTGTGTGTGTGTGTGTGTGTGTGTGTGTGTGTGTGTGTGTGTGTGTGTGTGTGTGTGTGTGTGTGTGTGTGTGTGTGTGTGTGTGTGTGTGTGTGTGTGTGTGTGTGTGTGTGTGTGTGTGTGTGTGTGTGTGTGTGTGTGTGTGTGTGTGTGTGTGTGTGTGTGTGTGTGTGTGTGTTAATGATTATACGTTGGGGAATTTGGAAATAATATTCATCCTCGCACTCTAGAAATAGGTCAAAATGACTAGAACGAAAACTCTAATCTAGCTGCAAATAATAATTCGAAGTATGTCTAGGGCCTAGTACAAACAGTTATATCGACTTTGTAGCATAAAACAATACCTAGACCCCTACCTTTTCAGACCACCTAGTGTTCAGTTTTCTATACATAGGTTTCTATACATAGGACTGAAAGAATTCCTTTTAGTGATGCGAATCTATTTTCTAGAAATGAATCAAGGTAATATATGTGTATAGTTGAATTATTATTGTTTTAAAAATCCATTTAATTTAAATCCTATTTAAAATACAACCTATTTCATCACCTGTACAAGCTTCCTGGTTTGGTTTGATTTTATGCAACAAAATATCAAACCTAATTCTTGGGCACCCATTCAACCCTTTCCTAGCACAAAGACATTCTTTCATGGAGAGGACCTTACCAAGACCAAATTAGTCTAGTTAAATGTGTTCAAAGGATTCTCTTATTGTTGCTTCGTAGGGTTGGTAAACGAGAGTCATTAAGCCTGCACGAAGTGCTAGGGGGTGAAGGGTTGAAGGATTTATAAATAAATGAATATAAAAAATCTGAGGGAAAACTCCGTTCATTGAAAATAATCGGGCAAAGCTTTACAGTTGGCAGAAATTGTTTTTAGTAAAATATAAAGTTTTTAAAATTACTTCATTTGAAGAAGTTTCAGCTCAAAACATTTTTGCCTATAGCATTCTATATTAATTCTATATTGCTTCTATATTAATAATATGATAAATATAGGCTTTTCACTTTAAAAAAAATATTTAGGAACAGATATTGGTAGACTTAAAAAAATCAAGCAATATTTCCTTTTACGGTGACAGATTCTTTCCTTGTGACGGAATTTACACATTGTGTAAAATTTGTTCATTGATCTATGCCACTTCAGTTGATAAGAACACAGTGAAAAAGGTAGAAATTTCTAATATCTCGGATTACAAAGACCGGTGGAGTGGTTATTGCAACAAAATTTCAATGAACACGCTCAGATTTTTACAAAAACAGGCAGCAGTTTATTATTTCTAAATTTCATTATCTCGTGTATTCGGCTTACAAGATGGTATCATTAAAGTTGCACATTATATCAAAGATCTTTGAGTTTCAACTTCTTGCTGGTTAAAAAGTAATATAAACAAACATGTAAAGTCAATTCGTACTTAGGTCAACAAAGAAAAATTGTACTTTTGAAACTTTGTATTAAATAATTAAAATTAATATAAATAAAGTAACATAATCTATGTATTATTACAGCTATTCTACTACATAACCTATAACTTAAAATCAGCTATTTTATGAAATCATATGTTATCACTTATTTTAAGCCAAATGAGACAGACCTAATATATTACATATCTTGAGCCTTTTTGTGAAACGTTTTCCCCATATAAAACTAAAATGAGTTAATTAAATTTAATTAATGAATTATTATTTGAAAAAAGAATTATTAGCATCAAGTCTCATCCACTACAAGTTTTAAAAAATGTATTTGAGTTTATGTGGATGAATAAAAAGTATTTTAATAACGATCGAAAATTTGAAAAAGATATATATACATAAACATATATAAGGAGATCGCAGGCTAATAGAAAGAATTAAAAAAGGGACCCCATTGAGTTCCCAAAGAATTTTACATGACTATCAGAATCGGATCCGATTATATCAAAAATATTGCGATTTGATAAAAATCAGTACTTATCAAATAATTACGGTAATCTATAAAATTAAATTTTGATTTGGAATGTGGCAAATGATGGTAATCGTGAGGGGTTGATCAGGATTATTAAGAGACAGATCGAGAAAAAACGTTTTCTCAAAACTTTGTTCTTCAAGTGATACTTTTTTTTTACTGAAATTTTGATACGTTATGAAGTTGTCATGTAGCTTTAAGGTATATGGTGATTTTTATATTTGTTTAATGTGTACCTATTGAAATCAGATATTTTCATATGAGTGTTACTGCTATGGACTTTTTTCATTACTAAATTATACAGTATTTTGTAAAAAACTCTTTTTTGAACCTTTTTATCACAGGTTTCTAAAAAGCCCAAGTGTATTGCAGAAAGGCCATCAACATTAAAAACATTATAATAATATAAATTTTTAATAATTGTTACACAAATTAATGGATATGAATTTATAGCTGTCAAATATTTATATGTTTAAACATCAGTAGACATTTTATTAAATGAGACAGTATAAAACACTTTCCGGCTCTCCTGAAAAATTTAGTTTAAGCGACTCTGTTACATTTCTGAAATGCACGATTCATTTATTTTCCCTGAGGGTGTACAGAAATATATACGGCCTAAAATGACTTTATTTACTACGAAGGTCACATAAAACCTTCTTTGAGTTTGCGTATTCTAACAACCACTAGATAGTAATTCTTTTCTGAGTCATTAAACAGTATATCCATATCCGGCATCATTCAGCGATTCCCCTTATAATTCTTACTTCTAATAGCATGCAGTGTATATTAATTTTATTTTTCTATGATAAATTAGGTACTTCCAGCACATTATCCGAGCTATTTTCTTGAACCTTTTAGCCGTTTGTAATGACAAATGAAAAAAGTTACTTCTGAAAAATGCCATTTATCATCAGACTGCCTTTACCAATATTTTTCGAGAACACTAATGTAAGAAATTTTTATATATTACCACCCCGTCCGTTCACAACAATCTTCTTTATGTATAAATATTTTTGTTGGTTTGTGTACGCTTCAAAAACTCAAAACGTTCTGCAGCGATTTAGCTCAAATTTTGACACGACATATAATTCTCTTTAGAGATTGTTTTATGTATTTTTCGCGTAACACGCCTACGACCGCAAGATAACAGTTTTTTTAACGGTCAGCTGTCTACCCGCAATAGCGCTATCTTGCCGCAAGCGAGGGCAACACTGGCCATTCTAGATAATGACAACCATAGGCACATGTGAAATATTACCTGTTTCCAATTACATTCTTTATTTACAAAAACGAACGTATCCAATTGCATGGTATTTAGACTATTGTACCATCTTAATTAGATATTTACCTTAATCAAGGTACTTTTGTCTAATCGAGTAGAGGCTTTCGACAAATCGTAAGTAGTTCTAAAGTTTATTTGGTAATGTCAGCATCCATCTGAGATGCGACTGCTTCATTAGATATGGTTTTGCGCTTTGAACAGAGTTACGATACTGGTGATCTCCAGTCATGTGTCTATCAAGCATTCATAAATAATGCATAAACATTAATGCGTAAACATAATGGCATTAATGATCGCATTATGCAAATGATAAATGACGGAGGGAGGACTTCTGGATGCGCCAGAAGGATTTGGGAAAACATTTTTGTTATCAGATTGATTGTGGCAACTGTCCATTAAAGAAATGAGATAACCTCAGCTTTGCAAAAATTAAACTTCTATGTAACGCATGCTTCGTTTTGTTCCACATTTCTCATCCATGACACCACGATGTGCCACAGCAAAGCGTGATAGGACACAACTAGTATTTTATAGTTCTATTCGAGAGGATCAGATGAAATATTGCTTTTGCTATTTCATGGACATTCCCCTCCTCAAGAGATAGTGTAGCTTACACCCCCCCCCCTGTTTAAGTAGAATCACCCGGATATTTTACATTTTGCAAAGAAGTATTATTACAGCATTGCTTCTACTTCCATCGTTTTTCCAACATTTTCAGAGTTTTCGAAGTCTGATTGGTTTAAAGTAAATTTGGAACAGCAAATTGCGTTACAGAGGGTTAGTTTTCGTTCACCCACTACATCGTATCTGTTTCCACAGAATCACGAAGTTTTCTTAACGAATGTATAACTACTTAGGTGGCAAATAATATCACCCTATGACCTGCACTAAGGGATAATTACATCCCTTCTTAATCCCTCAATCGTCCTTTATTCTTCTACCTTCCGAACGTATTACATGACGATATTTAATACAGAATACAATTCGAAAATCGTTGATGTTTGGTTTAAGTAGATAGTACAAGAAAACATCAGTTATTACTTTGCCAAAAGTTTTACATTGGATTTACATTACAAACGTTTTACATCGTCAGTGTAGATTATTCATTGCGGAGGGCAACAAACCGAAATTATCTTTGAATTATTAACATTTATATTGTTAATTGTGTTTTGATAATATCAATGTATTTAGTTTCGCAAGCTGAGCTCAAACTTATAGGTGGCGTCAAAGCAATTGATTACGCATAGCTAGTACTGTACTGTACTTCTAATAAGGGTATAATCCCTTCCTGTCGGAGTTAAGAGGAGCAGAAACGTAGTATTGTTTGCCACTAGCGTTCTGCTCATGTTACGCATCTACGCTATTACTATCAGTGATTATATTTATGGTGGTCATTTACAATACAAATATAACACCCGCCTTGTTAAATATTACCCAAGGTGGAATACAATCCACTTTGTCTGGATACAACGAGAGGTTTTCGCCCCTTATTGGCAAGTAATCACAAACCTTCCAATAAAAACCCGTTTAAATTAATAACTAAGCAGGAGTAAGGCTAATACAAAATTATAAACCCTGGCTACAAATATTTACACAACCTTTATGTATATTTCACTAACACTCTTAGCATCATCAGAACATTGAAAATACACAGCATGGCCTGCGTAGCTAGGGTTCATTATCGTTTATTAATTATAATTACAACACTGTTCTTTCAATTTGATTCTGTAAAGTAGGACTTTTACACTAGAATCTTAACTGTGTTGTGTGACGTGTGCCATTAGTAAGAAATTTTTTGTTTAACTTTTATAAAAAACAATAAAGTGGGGGAAAAATCAACAACAACTTAATGCTAATCTAACAGGCTAAATTTAATTACAAAACCTACTTCTAGAGGGTGGGCCTCTGTCACCATACAGGTTGTCTAAGCGGTCTACTTAATCGAAAGATAGCCCTACCAAAACGTTGCATTAATTTTCCTCTACTCCCTTACCAAGGGAATTTAATCAGATTTATTTCAATCTATTCTTACTTGCTCTCATAATAATATGTTAGAGGGGGAATGGAGACTAGAGGGGGGATGGAGACTAGAGGAGGAATGGAGACTAGAGGGGGAATGGAGACTAGAGGGGGAATGGAGACTAGAGGGGGAATGGAGACTAGAGGGGGAATGGAGACTAGAGGGGGAATTGAGACTAGAGGGGGAATGGAGACTAGAGGGGGAATGGATACTAGAGGGGGAATGGAGACTAGAGGGGGAATGGAGACTAGATAGGGGATGGAGACTAGAGGGGGATGGAGACTAGAGGGGGTGGAGACTAGAGGGGGATGGAGACTAGAGGTGGATGGAGACTAGAGGGGGATGGAGACTAGAGGGGGAATGGAGACTAGAGGAAGGATGGAGACTAAAGGGGGAAATGGAGACTAGAGGGGGAATGGAGACTAGAGGGGGAATGGAGACTAGAGGGGGAATGGAGGCTAGAGGGGGAATGGAGACTAGAGGGGATGGAGACTAGAGGGGGAATGGAGACTAAAGGGGGATGGAGACTAGAGGGGGATGGAGACTAGAGGGGGAATGGAGACTACAGGGGGAATGGAGACTAGAGGGGGATGGACACCACTTACAGACACAGATTGAGAATAGGTCTATATATAGTACGTGACTGCATATGTCAGGCAGAACCACGACATTTTACATCCGTACATCAATTATACCCATGTTCATAATCCTTCCCTACCCTTTGTAGGATAAGACATAGTATTACTGACAAATCTTACCCATGTTGACAGTCCTTTCCTAACCTTCGTAGGAGATGTGATAGTCTTATTGACAAATCCTACCCATGTTCACAATCTTCCCCTACCCTTCGTAGGAGATGAGATAGTCTTACTGACAAATCCTACCCATGTTCACAATCTTCCCCTACCCTTCATAGGAGATGAGATAATCTTACTGACAAATCCTTACCATGTTCACAATCCTTCTCTACCCTTCGTAGGAGATGTGATAGTCTTACTGACAAATCCTACCCATGTTCACAAAACTTCCCTAACCTTCGTGGGAGATGTGATAGTCCTGCTGACAAATCCTACCCATGTTCACAAAACTTCCCTAACCTTCGTAGGAGATGAGATAGTCTTACTGACAAATCCTACCCATGTCCACAATCTATCCCTACCCTTCGTAGGAGATGAGATAATCTTACTGACAAATCCTACCCATGTTCACAATCTTTCCCTACGCTTCGTAGGAGATGTGATAGTTCTGCTGACAAATCCTACCCATGTTCACAAAATTTCCCTAACCTTCGTAGGAGATGAGGTAGTCTTACTGACAAATCCTACCCATATTCACAATCCTTCCCTAACCGTCGTAGGAGATGAAATAGTGTTAAAGAGAAATCACATTAAAACTATTTTTAAAAAATTGTCAGAAGTAATGTAAAATTAATTGTTATTTTACCAGATTTTATTTCTTTAATTTGAACGCTAGTGCATGTGCTTTGAAGTTTTATGCCTCGCCACACCCTCAAACCCCCGCCACTAATGGGCTCGGCATAAAGAAGCGCAAAAGCCCCGTCAACATATAAAACCGCTAATGCTTTGCCACAATTTCTATTGTCCCGTCTTCTACACCCTTAAATCCCCGCACTAGGTACCTCGCAATAACTCACCGCTTAGGGACCCTCAATATGTAAAACAACTACTGCCTCTACCACAAGGTTTTACGTCCCGTCTACCACACCCTCAAACCTCCAACACTAGAGGCCTTGCTATAACAAACATCCTAGGGCCCCTAATCATGTAAAACAACTACTGCTTCTACCACAAGGTTTTATGTCTCGTCTTCCACACCCTCAAGCCCCCGGCACTAGAGGCCTCGCTATAACGAACCGTCTAGGGCCCCTCAACATTTAAAACAGCTACTGCTTCTACCACAAGGTTTTATGTCTCGTCTTCCACACCCTCAAGCCCCCGGCACTAGAGGCCTCGCTATAACGAACCGTCTAGGGCCCCTCAACATTTAAAAAAGCTACTGCCTCTGCCAAAAGGTTTTATGTCTCGTTTTCCACACCCTCAAACCCCTTGCACTAGAGGCCTCGTTATAACGAACCACCTAGAGCCCCTCAACATGTAAAACAGCTACTGCCTCTTCCACAAGGTTTTATGTCTCGTCTTCCACACCCTCAAGCCCCCGGCACTAGAGGCCTCGCTATAACGAACCGTCTAGGGCCCCTCAACATTTAAAACAGCTACTGCCTCTGCCAAAAAGGTTTTATGTCTCGTTTTCCACACCCTCAAACCCCTTGCACTAGAGGCCTCGTTTTAACGAACCACCTAGAGCCCCTCAACATGTAAAACCGCTACTGTCTCTACCACAAGGTTTTATGTCGCCTCTTCCACACTCTCAAACCCCCGCCACTAATGGGCTCGGCATAACGAAGCGCAAAAGCCCCGTCAACATATAAAACCGCTACTGCTTTGTCACAATTTCTATTGTCCCGTCTTCTACACCCTTAAATCCCCGCACTAGGTACCTCGCAATAACTCACCGCTTAGGGCCCCTCAATATGTAAAACAACTACTGCCTCTGCCACAAGGTTTTATGCCTCGTTTTCCACACCCTCAAACCCCTTGCACTAGAGGCCACGTTATAACGAACCACCTAGAGCCCCTCAACATGTAAAACAGCTACTGCCTCTGCCACAAGGTTTTATGTCTCGTTTTCCACACCCTCAAACCCCTTGCACTAGAGGCCTCGTTATAACGAACCACCTAGAGCCCCTCAACATGTAAAACAGCTACTGTCTCTACCACAAGGTTTTAATTCGCGTCTTTCACGCCCTCAAACCCCTTGCACTAGAGGTCTCGTTATAACGAACCACCTAGAGCCCCTCAACATGTAAAAAAGCTACTGCCTCTACCACAAGGTTTTATGACGCCTCTTCCACACCCTCAAACTCCCGGCAATTGGGGCCACGCTGTAACGAGCCTCTACAACAAAGTATTGTTCTTACTTTAATTCTACCTGTACCACAATACTTTTCTATCTTTCTACGACAGTAATAACAAAAAGATATGATTGGTGTGTTCCGTAAAATCTGAATTCAGAAGTGGGTTGTTTGGATAATTCACGGTTCCAAATAAAACTACATTTGAGGAGAACTGTTTGAATGAAAGTTTACATTTTCAATTTTCAGGATTACTGATTACCATGGAGATTTCTTTAATTTCAAACATCCAAGAAACTAATAGAACAACACCTACAATACTCTAATGAAACTATAAGGGACTAACATTTACGGCATGTACCTCTTTTCTCGAGTTTCAAAATGTCTTTCCAGTTTCCCTAATGGTCCAGTCAAGTTTGTACAGCAGGAAAAACAATTTGTATAATGGCAACCGTCGTTGCCTTTTCGCTGGTTTTATTTCTTCAAACTTTGACAATTTCTTTTCCGACACGATGTAACTCAGGCAACAACTTGCAGCATCAGCTTTATTCTTTCGTTCCCTAACAAATCCACCACGCATCCAAATTTATATCGGTATGTATGAGTAAAATTTTGATTGATGATGCTAATTATTTTCTTTTGTGCTGTGATATTAAATTGTGAAACTAAATTTTTAAAAGTTTATTCTCTGTTCTTTAATTAAACTTGTTAAATTTATTTTTACAGTTCGTTCTACAATAGATTTAAAAAGTTCGTCACCACCTTCCTATTTTCAAATTCTCTCTTCACATATCGCTATTCTGGTGGTTAGTCTGTGCTGTAATATATCAGATCTCCTCCATCGTCCCTAAGATATTTATCCCTTAAGGCATTTGAGCACTTATCCCTTCCAATGTAAATTACCCGTCACACATCGTTACTTTCGCCTGGTATTTTTTTCAAATACTTCTAATTCAATTTTCATGGTAGAATTTTGTACTTATGGTCAATGTTTTTGCTTCAATGTTCTTGACTCAATGTTCTTGCCCCGATGTTCTTGTCTCGATGTTTTTGCGCCGATGTTATTGCCTCGGTGCTCTTCCCCCTAAGATCTTGCCTCGATTTTCTTGCCCCGATATTCTTGCTTCGTTGTTCTACCACCTATGTTCATTCCTCGATTTTGTGGCTTGGATGTTTTTGCTCCGATGTCCTTCCCTCGATGCTCTGGCCGTGATTCTTGCACCGATGTTCTTGCCTTGATGTGCTTTGCTCCGATGCTCTGATTTCGATTTTAAGGCATCGACGTTTTTGTAAAGATGTTCTTCCCTCGATGCTCTTGCCCCCTTGATCTGACCTCGATTTTCTTGCCCCGTTGTTCTTGTTTCGATGTTCGGGCTCTGATGTTCTTGTCTCGATGTTCTTCCCTCGATTTTATGGCCTCGGTGTTTTTGCCACAATGTTCTTGTCTTGATACTCTTGCCCTGATGTTCTTGCCTCGATATTCTTGCCTCGTTGTACTTCCCTCGATTTTGTGGCCTCGATGTTTTTGCCCCAATGTTCATGTCATGATACTCTTGCCCTGATGTTCTTGCCTCGTTGTTCTTGTCCCGATGTTATTCCCTCGATTTTGTGGCCTCGATGTTTTCCCCGATTCTCTTATTTTGATGTTCTTCCCCCAATGAGCTTGCCCCGTTGTTCTTGCCTCGATGCCCTAGTTGATTGTTTTTAGCCAACTATTTAGCCAAACAATAGATAAAAGTTATTTAAAAACAGTTTTTTATATTCTGTTTTAATTTTTATTTTTTGTTATTTTAGATAATCTTTTTAGAAGTCCGAATACAACCTATACCAACAATAATAAAAACATCTCATTGACACACATTCTTCTTATGATTGTTCTAGAATCAGTACGAAGCTCAACCTTGGGATTAGTCTCCTTTTTATAGATCTCCCTCAGGAGGAAGGGACAGATTACCAAACCTTATTCCATTTACTACTCCTAATAATACTTCTGCCGGTATCTTTTGGATTAATACAGAAATAGTCTTTGCAACATAATTTCTTCAAGTGCATTCTTTTAAACTTACCTATTGTACTTTAAAACGTAATCACGAAAGATAAATATAAGTCACTAGTTGTAGTGATGTGTGTCCTAATCAATATTTCTCACTGAATTAGGTTGTAAAATCTAAGTGTAACGATATCTTCTCGTGGAAATAATAGTAGATTGCTGTTGTTGAAGTTGATTCGAAATTGTCACCTGTATTGCTTAAAACGAAATTTGCCATGGTGTTACGACTGTGGGGTTGTTATCACAACATAGTTAACATTGTTAATCACAGAAAGTTCGGATAAAATAAAACTGAAATTGATTACATAGAAATAAATACACTTTACAACGTTAATTACAAAACAAAACTTATTTTGGAATTAAAAACTTTCAAACAAGAGCTAGAAAATATAAACAC
Organism: Prosapia bicincta; assembly: GCA_036971475.1. NCBI lineage: Eukaryota > Metazoa > Arthropoda > Insecta > Hemiptera > Cercopidae > Prosapia > Prosapia bicincta. The sequence goes on from JBAIZL010000001.1 coordinate 286,630,736, forward strand.
TAGAAAAATACAAACTGAAAACAGAAATGTGATATTAAATACTTGAAAACATAATTTTATATTTATAAATTGAAGATGTTTTTTCATTGAAAATACAAGAGAAATTTATTTATTTATACCAGTACACAATTCCATTATGAACCATGCTTTCCTGCCATAAATAGAATATTTCTACGCCTATTTTTTTTTATCTGTTCAGTAGAATATAAACAAAATTTATATTGATCAAAACAGTTAATGGTAGTTGCAGCGGGAGAAATAAAAGTCTACCACCGCAGAGCCCCAAGTACAACGTTTAGTTGACTAAAATACTCAGGAGTGGAGCTTGGTGCCTTGAGGCTCGGTTTAAAACCCTCCTTACCTACATCGCCACGGACCGCGTGACACCTTCAGATTGGGATGTGAACACCCATCCAGATTACCCCCTTGGTTGGGGAGCTGCTTCTTGATCATCCTCCCAACGGAGGAAGAAAAGATCGGTAGCTGGATAGGTAAAATCTTTTATGTGTTTAGACGGACCTTTAGGCCGTTTACAAACACTCACTTATTTTCTTGGACGTCCCGTTTACAGGGAACAAAGTTTTTACATCCCCCCCCCTAACGCGGACTAAATCTCTCCACTACATGGTCATGCAAACTCCTTTTGGTGGTCTTGTTTTTTACTCCTTTTGATTTTCCTAATAACATAGCTTCATTTTCTTCTTCTGTGTCATTACGTTCTTATAAAATATAACTCCCGAAACTACAGAATATTACGATATAGAGCTCCCTTTTAGCAGCAGATAACTAATTGACAGTTTTTATTTACAAGAAATTAAGTATGACGTCACAATGTGGTTTTGTAGAAGTCCTGTTTTAATATTAAAGGTCGTCTGAACTAATTCAAACAATATCAGCAACTTCTTTTCATAACGTAAGATAACTTTTAGCCTTATTTTTTTGTATTTTTCATTGACATATGCTACACATTGTATTTATGATTCATATTTTCTAAATTAATTTTTATATTTATTTTCAGAGAAATTCAATTACTTGGTTTATTATATATATATATATATATATATATATATATATATATATATATATATATATATATAATTATAAATTATTGGTATTACATTATATGCTACAACCTTTATTTTTTCACTAACACTTGTAAATATTAATAAACGTGCCTATAGTAGCACTTACTTATATTTGTTGAGGACGGCCGTTTCGGGAGATGTGTCTAATTGCCGTCTCAGGCCATAAGTGATCTCAAGGTTTACGTAGGTTAGGGTGTTGGGGTGGGGGTGGTATATCATGGTGGTGTGGGTGTATTTTGTGAGTATTAGGAGCTATGATGTCAAAACGTGTGTGTGAGTTGTACCTCACACAATAACTCCTAATACTCACAAAATACACCCACACCACCATAATATCCCACCCCACCCCAACACCCTAACCTACGTAAACCTTGAGATCAGTTACGGTCTGAGTTGACAATGGGACACTTCTCGGCCGCCCTCAACAAATATAAGTAAGTGCTGCTATAGGCAAGTTTATTAATATTTACAAGTGTTAGTGAAAACTAGTAGCTTACGTGAAGATGGAATCAACAAATATGATCTTTAATTTTCTTTAAATAGTTCCATTACGTTTATTTTCTGCTTCGTCACACAATTAATAGCTGTTATCTACGGGACTACGTTCCGAAGTAAAGAACACACTCTTTAAATATAAACAACAATTATTTTCTCTCTGTTCTACAATAATGTTTTCATTTAATTCAACCATTTTCTTTAGCGCATAGATGCTGCGCACAGAACAAATATACTGCAGATATTTCCCATTAAACGTTACCTCGTCACTAAACTAGCTTTGTTTTGAAATTAGATGAACTAATTAACTAACAAAACATCGTATTCTACTGCGGCTCAATAATGGGTTTGCAATTCCAACATATATAGTGTGAATGCACTCTGTTTTGTCTAGTGAAAACTAGCACAACCTGGTGTCTGCCATGGCAAGTAGGCTGTGAGAGTTTAACGCAATAATGAACAACCAACGAACTCTAACGAACCGCAATGGAACTAGTCTCAGCGAACACAAGAGAAATTTTATCCACTAGACGTAAACATTGTTACGAAACACAATAGCAGCAAAACGCTGTTTTCCAGTGAATATATGATTCTGTAAAAGCTGAATGATCAAATAGAAAAAGCCTTTTTTGTTACGATGAATTGTAAACTATTCAGAGGGGATCGAAATTATGAATTTAATTGTAAATTTTCATATTAATTGTTGCTTTGCGTCTTGGAAATCGAATCGAACATAATACTAACACATTATTAAATCGAAACGTTTACGTTTAAGCAAGTAATATGTATGTCAAATAAATGTGGGTAAGCGCACAAATCTACATTTTAAAGGGATTAAAAATAAGTAGTTTACGAAAGCGGTCCTGCAAATGCAAACCATGATTAGACCAGGGGGCTTCTAATGTATATAGATATATATATAAAAACATATGTATGTATCTCATGGAAGCCTAAACCGATGAACAGAAGTTAATGAAATTTGGATTAATTGTTAAGCTTATTCCCAGGATGGTTCGTGTGAGGTTTGGAGTAGATCCACCCGACCCACAGGCTTAGGGTGGTTCAGTGTACAGCTTTCCATGAATCTAATGTTAAAATGTATATCCATACTAGGGTTACTTAATTCATTTAACACATTATAAATATAATGTAAAAATAAACGCATAATTATTTTAAATTGTTAAAAATTGCTAAATTCTAAGTACACTTATTGCCAATTAATGATATTAAAAGTAGGATCCCCGATAATACGAGTACTATTACGAAACTTGAATCCACCAAAGCTGTGTATCGGAACCAGATTGACAATAAAAAAAAACTTACACCCAACTTAATCGAGGAAGAAATCATAAGTGGCAAGCTCAAAGGAGAGATGGTCTAAATTCCATGAATACAGATGATTTCATCAGATCTACCTATTGATTTCAAACAACTACAATTTCCATAAACAAGGCACAAGGACAATTAATCATTGACCAGTGCTGAATTAAATTTGGAACATTCGTGCTTTTCTCACAATTATATGTAGCGTGCTCAAGTGTTGGGACACCTAAAATTTGTATGTCTATACACTGTAACGTGATTAATAAATTGATATAATTCTTAATGAATTTAAATGTTAAATATTGCAGCAATTCGTTACACAATTAGTTATTTGACCTGGAATGTCAAGAATTTAATTGAACTTAAGAATGGTGCGTTCAATAAATAATTGAACCAACAAATATTAAATTAAATAAATCAAGTTTTACTGCACAAAAAATATACAAAATACAAAAGCAAAATTACATCTGAAACGTTTACACTACTTTATGTTTTACATTACATTCTTTTACATACATGATTTTATAAGAACTTTACATTATTTTAAAAAGCTATGGAATGGCTTATGACATCCACATGAGATTGCTTTTACTTAATTTAAAATACATTTTAATGTATCTATTCGACATTTAAAAAACATTGCTATTACATCACACAAATTAATTTACACTTTCCGCATTTCAAAAAATAGAAACTTGTATTATTATGCCGTGACCAGTTAACGTTTGAAAGTTAAATTTAGATTTTTCCATCAAAATTATAACTTGAGTGAACTGTAACAAGAGAGGTAGAACATGGCTCCGGATTCAGATCTTGCCATTCAGAATTTTGGATTGGCGTTGGTTGAGTTTTGGAACCTCACCCGGTGTTCAGTGTTAGTGTAGCAACATTTCTTCGAACAAAAATAAATGATAATACTGCCTTTACACAATTAAAACATTTAAATTAAACTATCTCTTTTAGCTCGCCGTTTCTTGAGACGTCTGTATCGGTCTATATTTCGCCAAGGAGAGAGTTTTACAGCCACTACGCGAGCATTTCAATTTCCGCGCAATGTTACTGCACATCTTACGATATCACGTTTTATATATGGATATCTATCTCAGCCAGTACCTTTTATTTTATAATTTACAGTTTTTTTAATTTTATATTTTAAAATTAATATCTTGTTTTGTTTTAAGAATCTGCTTTGATATGTATCATTACCTAAAATAATGTTACAACGCATAATGAAATGACGAAAAACATTATTTATCCTCTACAATAAATGAAATATAATTATTTAGACGTTTGATTTACTTTTCTTATTGGAAAATTAATTAATAATTTTCCATTTTCCTTATATAGTTATGATTTAGGGCGCAGCAACGCGCGCCGGGTAACGCCACTCTTATCTAAATTCTACACATTCTTATCTGCATCTATACATAATGGCTTAGTGGATAAACGCTTTCGTATGAGCCTAAAATAAACATCAGAAATTTGTCTATTTTACCGACTCCAGTCGTAATTTTCCTCAACCTTCAAAAAAGCTAAGTTTTGTTCCATGTTTAGCTTAAGCCGGCCTTTCGTTCGTCCACATGTCCATATCCTCACACAAACACAGTAATAATTAAACTTGTATCCATCCCCTCAAAGCGTTAAAATCTCTAATAAAATGTTAATGGTTTTAAATTCATTGAAATTCCACAGTAGCAATATTCAAATATGAAACTCGCCGTAAGAGAAGGCAAATCTTCCCTTGCACAAAGCCACAGTCCTAACTGTTAAGGACCCGTACTTAAAGGATTGTTAAACTAAGAGACACGTGTGGGTGGTTAGAACGAAAAATGATTGAAAGAAGCTAATAAAACTTCATGTTACAAAACCACCAGACAACCCTTCGGTAACTAAGTGCACGCAGGTTACTATAAATAATTCAACCATATTATTTACCACAGGATTCATTCACGTACGGCTTTAATTATTCATTCGAATTCGGATTTCTCAGAAACAGTTATTCTAAATTTACATCTAAGCTGTACGTGGTTTAGTGGGTTAAGTTTAAAATAATGCCAAACGTGTGTCTAACAGTTTGAACACAAACTTGCATCTAACGAGCTCTGTTAGACTGTAAACTATTATTGTTTTAATTTAGCAAAAACAGATGCTTGACTCCAAAGCTAAAGTAGTTACAAAAGCATTATGCACAATCGCTAACACAATTAGCTTCATCGGAAGATACATAAAAGGTTTGAATCAATTTACGTTTCGTAGTTAAATGTCTGTAATTAAATTTAGTTTCGCTACTGTGATTTATGCATTAATGTTTTACTGAACTAACTGAAGCTTTCTAATTTAATTATAGAGTACAGATTTTATGTTACTTTGTACACCATTCCTCTCTCTCTCTGCTTTGATAGCAAAAGAATGTGAAATTTTGTAGTTTAATCTCGATCTAGTTACCATATTCCAAGTATTTGGCTTTTTATCTATTTTTCGCTATAGTAGCATTACCGCTTATTTATCGGCCAGTATCATACAGCATTTTGAAATCTCAGCTGTGTACAAGCAACAGTGCCATCTGCCGCTATACTATATACCTTCGGAAACACTCGTCATACTAGCTAAAGACAACCACTGTCATTACCAAACATTACCTGTTCCCAATTACATTGTTTATTAACAAAAACAACTTATTTACTTGCATCGCATTCAGATTATTATTCAATCTGAGTTAAATATTCGCCTTAGTTAAAGTTCTTTTGTGTGGTCATGTGATTGAGCTGCACCGTTCCCCATATCTTAAGTAGAGGGTATGTGGGATTGTCAGCACCTAATGGAGCTGTGACGGATTCATTTCATGTGGATTCGCCCCGTGGACAGAGCTACTATACCGATGACCTCCAGTCATATGTCCAATCCACCATTCCTAAATCTACTCGTGAACATACTGACATTTATAACCGCATAGTGCCATGATAAATGATGGAGTGGATGGGGGAGGGGTTCTTCTTGGTTGCGCCAGGAGTAATTGTGAAAACATTTCCAGATTGATTCTGGCAACGGTCCCATGAAAAAAATGACATATCCTTGGCCTCTGAATTATTGCAAAATTAAACTTCTACGAAACGTTTGCTTTAATTGGTTCATCATTTCTCATTCATGGAACAACAATGTGCTACAGTAAAGAGTGGCATGCTACAGTTAGTTTAACAATAGAAGTACGATCTTGTAAACATCTGTAAAATTTCAACCTTTCCAAATAACAGAGTTTTCGGTGGTTAGCGAGACCCTAGAAGCTGGTCAGGTGATTAATTCACTTTAAGGCCCGAGGACAATAACGAATTGGGAACAACTACCAAATACATTTCTTAGTGTTTATTATGGTTGTATTACGATTTCAGTACCTTTTCTAAAAAAAACAATATTCATTCACATTAAATCCCAAACTATGTAGGTTACGCTTGCAATCATTGATCGAGCATTACACGCATTCTAAACAGGCGTAAACAAAACACCTGACTAAGCCCCGTACCGCAGCAACACTGCGCGGAAACCAGAACACTGTACACATTGCAACCACTACCAACGCAAACATTCAGTTCGCCACTCGATTTCATTATACCTAGTTCCCAACCTAGTGCAGATAAACACAGCTCCTACATTTATATAGCTTTAGTGGTTCGGAACGATAGCGCGCGAGCGCGCGCGCTGTGTGTGTGTCTGTGTGTGTTTTTGTGTGTATGTGTGAATGTGTGTGTGTGTGTGTGCGTGCGTGCGTGCGTGCGCGCGCGCGCGTGTGTGTGTGTGTGAGTGTGTGTGTGTGTGTGAGCAATGCACAAGGCATGTGCAATAAGGTGCAAGTGTGTGGCAACACATGAAGCTGGTATAGTAATAGTATTCATCAGTCGATGTGCCAATACATAAGGCAGTTGCAATAAGGCTGTTCATCAGTCTATGTGGCAACACAAAAGGGTGGTGGAGTAAAAACGTAAACAATACGTGCATAAACTTTATATCATATTTGGTTTTTGTTAAATATTTACTGTGGTGAAAAACATCAGAACACTGTAAATAATAATAATTTTAAACTTAAAAAACTTGTAAATATGTTACACTTGCCTAGAGTAGCACTTACTTTATAATTATTGAGGACGGCCGTTACGGGAGATGGGTCCCTTTGTCAACTCAGACCGTAGCACGTAACTCAATAATTATAAAGTAAGTGCTACTGTAGGAAATTGTAACACATTTACCTGCGTTTTTAGTTAAAAAAATAGTATCTCACGTGAAAATGCAATCAACAAATATGATAATTTTTACTATTATTTCCAACATATTTTCGCATACGATATACACTTTTTTTATTTATTGTTCACTATATTCATTGATAGTATCTAATTTTAACATTCTTAATATATGTAAAGTATCTTAACAAAATTAAAAGCCCGTATACATGTATACAGGCAAGAACAAGATAGGGTCGATGCAATAGAGCAATTCTCTCCTAATCAATCTTTACCTAAGTCAATGTTTTCGTTTTTAGTAGTGCCTCATTGAAACATTCAAACGTCACATCAATACTTACTCAGATTCATATACTTGACAGTATCTTGAATGTACAATTAATTGCGAATGTTGATTTGATGGTCTATATTAAACGCGCACCGGAAAATTCTGTAATTTACTTCCAGGACCGCGTTGCCACCCTAAACTTTATTTAAAGGAACTCGATTTATCTCTGTTCTCCTACTTAGTAACTCGCGTTTTGAAGCGGCAGCAGTCAACCCATCTGCACAAGGTAAATTATCCGCGCTCAATAAATTGCATTAAAGTCTCCCAGAAAAGCCGTGAAAATGATAAACGAGCCGAGCTCTACACAATAGGATGGGCTCGCGTGTTGGGACAATAATTGTCATTTCGATATATCTGCGATATCTCTCAGCTGATATACTGCAGCCACTTGACGGAGTCGGCTCGGGCTACTGCCTTCTCCTTTTTAAGGCTGGAAATAATTGTACGCGTTGGTTGTACGGAGACACCGCTTGCTTATCTTGATGTTCGTCATACGCGCTACGGCTACGCTCGGTCAATTAAAGTGGGCTATTGGTCTGTCGGCCATTGCTCGCCTCTGGGAGACTTCAACGTTACTAAGCAAATGTTAGGTTGGGGAAGTTTTATGTAAATAAAAATAAATACTACATCCTTTTAAGCAAATTGTAATTTATATAATCATTTTCTACTTACCTGCGAAAGAAGTCCAAACGCATGGAATTATTTTTGAAACTTGATCCTCTAATTCCGTTGGACTAATAGATATTAGAAATGGAATAACGCTTTGATGACTCCGAATTTCGTTCTAACTCCTACGAATTGAATTCAGGATGAAAGTTCTTGAAGAGAGAAAAGTAACCAAGTTTTCGTCAGATTTACTAAAAGTGCCAAAGAAAAAGGAAAACAATTTATGATATGCTAAATCAAATCTTATAATTCTGTCCCCGGTTCAGATATAATTGTTCATTTTTGATGGTTTTCAAAAATTCAATTGTCACTGTTAATATAAAAACAAAAAAAAACCTATGAGTAAATTTTTATGTAATAAAGAAATTGTTTTAAATATGTTGCACGAATATTATTTAGAACTTGTAAAAGGAGAAGCGTTTCGTAAACTTTGAGGTTAAAAATCAGAAATTATCGTTGGGAATGAATTTCCGTACTACAGGGCATGATCTAAAAAAAAAAGAGAATAATACTTACAGTTACTACTTGCACCAGAAGCAGGATCTTTTAGTCAGCAAACAGGACGCAAGCTATTTATTTCTTTTCAGTTACATACGTGAAGCGGGATACAAGCCAGATTATTCCGTTATAAGTCTCTCAACTCACTTTGGTAATGAGTAGAATTTATTTACTCATAACAATCACAGTAGCAAAATCAATCAACAGCGCCTTCTATTGAGAATAGTGTTGCGTACAACTATTGTCCAGCATGGTTTTATAATGTAATATAACAGATAATTGTAATAAAAAGGTTAGAAGAAGGTTTAAACTCTCGTATCATGTCTTCATAAGAATTAGAACGTGGAGCACTATTTTACATCGACTAAAATTTAATGCCGTAACTATTTTAAATTAAACGTGAGGTAAGTCCTCACCTCCCTGCTGAAAAGTAGTGGTTTGGTTACACCTATGCTCTTATCTCAAGCTATCTTAATCTCCCAGTAGTAAGTGGGAGGCTCTTTTGGTTAAGAGCAGGTTAACAACTGAGTAACAAAGCAACTTTTCTGCATAGACACCCTGCTTAGTCACACAAGATTCAACACAATATTCCTGCCTTCGCCAATAGAGAGCAGGTCTGCTTTAGATAAGCGTCCTTTCCAATTCGACGCTCAAAAATCTCAGATCTCAAACTAGGGTATTAATATGTTTTTCGCTTGGCACTACCTAATCCAATCTTCGCATCCCTCTTTTTATAAGGAGGTGACACTTCCTAGAGCGTAGATCTACTGGCGTATGCTACCTTGCAGTCATGTCACGATACCTACTATGACATCAATCCACGACAAGGAATTTCTTACGAAAAAACTGATTTTCTTACAACTGCAATCAAAATCTTGTTCTCCTAATCCCTAGTTCATATAAACCACTATGCTAGAAGTCCTAGTTAGTTTTGCATCGTTTTTTTACATCGATCACTTCATCTTTCGCTAAAGCCATGATCAGAGCTCTCAAGTACGATTATCTGGCTGGTATCCAAGTGCCAAGGGATCGAAGGCAGGCCGCACCGAGTTTGCTCATCGTTGTAACATCTCCGTTATTACCGACAATATAAACATAATAACGCCTTAGAAATCCAAATTTAGGTGTAAACAGCTGATGTCTAGAGTTTCTAGTGGTCACCGAGGATGTAAACACAATGTAGTTTTTAGACAACCAAATTAAGAAGCAAACAGTCTATATCTAGAGCATCTCGTGGTCACCGATGATGTAAACAAATAACGCCTTCAGAAATCCACATTTAGGTGTAAACAGCTGATGTCTAGAGCTCTAGAGTCTAGAGTCAGTTAAAGCCATCGAACAGCCTCAAAATGCACCATTTTCCATCTAATTTTCAAAAACCCTTTCCATGAGGGGGGCTATTTCATACCTCAATACCCTCCCCTGGTTAATCCCCCTCCAAATAAATTTTTCAACCCAGACACCACACATTCGTGTGGCCCACGACCTGGCCCGAAGATTGAGTCCCCCCCCCCAACTTTGTAAGTTGGAGAGCTCTGATCTAGAGTATCCCGTGGTCACCGATGTTGTAAACACAATGTGGATAATAGTAAAGTGGATGACAATTGATGTTAATACAGTTTCTTCAAACATTTTTTCAGTAATTAAATTTTAAAAACTTTGATGCCCCAATCGGATTTGAACTGAATAACTACGTGTTTGAAATCCATCACATTGGGACAGCCAACCTTCTCATAGCTAGAAATCAACTACCTAAAGATGTATATGAAATTATAAGAGAAAGGTTCCTTGCAATAATGAAGCATTACGAGAGATGGATAGAATAAGAAATTTATAGATCACCATCAACTTCATAAATTAGAAACGAAAAAAAAGAAAGCGAATAAATAGTAACAAACTAATAATCCAACTCCATATACTGTATAGAGAGGATCATAGAAAATTGCAAGGAAATTCGTGCCGCTCTATATTGTGATCTTTTCATATGTTTATACGTATTTATATTATTTGTAATAGTTATTTATAATTATTTTAAAAAACTGTTTTACCTCAGTACGAATTAAATTAAATTTTGTTCCTATGTTACATGTTTTACATTAAATTTGTTCACATAAATAAGCAAAGCCCTCGCCTCTCTAAGTGAAGTGAACCTTTGATTCTGAGTAATCTTCGATCACATGAATTGTAACTCCCATAAAAGCAAATAGACTTCTATAAATAATAAAACAGATGCCAACTAATTTAGTCGCTTAGTAATAAAACATAAAACTTATTAAACAGATGTAGTAAAGGAGATCTGGTGCCCGTTTAGTATGATACAATATTCCAGTGACGTACTCGAGCAGATGTAAGAGTCATTTTACGACCCTGTGTAAAATGTTAACCCACAGATAACTGTTGTAAAGCTTTCAAGTGCAGCCATTTGAGTTTAAAGCTTTTTGATCCAGTCGGAATAAATCGAGCATAACGCAGACTCTGCGCTAAAGTTGCACTCGTTCAAAGTTGTTTTCGTTTTGAATAAACGTTTCAAGTATAGCGGGGGGGGGGGGAATTATTGACAGTAGGTCCTATTATCTGTATTCTACGGCCTTTACACTTTGAATTAGTTTATTACATTTTACAATTTTTATAAAACTGTGTCATAGTCCAGTCAGTTTTAAAAACATTTTCGGTAAAACAAAATTTAAATTTAGACACCAATACATAATGTAATCTTGAGGAATAACAATATTTTGATTACGTCTTACATAACTCCAAACTATTTATAATACAAGATTTGAGTAGTATTATGTCAGCACTGGTACATATTAAACAAACACATTGTCGTCCAACAGCGTGTTTGCGGATTTGAGACGTTGAGCCAAATACCTATCTGAAGGATCATTTCATCTAGTTCTATTCGAATTGTTTAATAAATCATTGGAGATCATAGACCTAATTTCCTCTTTTTCAATGTGATTTAGTGGACTAGAGTAAGAGTTTAATCATTACTCGATATTTTTGACAAATTCTATTGATACACTTTTGTTTTTTTAAGAAAACATATTATATTGATTTAAAGTAATTACAAAATTAAGGCTAGTTCTGATAACTACGATTGAGCGCAGCACCTCGCGGAATAACTAATTCAGTCCAACGTAGAGATAATAGATTCACGACGGACAGATCAGAAAGAACTCCTGTACGACCAGGGTGTTAACTATATACTGAACGTAATACGTAGTCCTTCAGTATTTTGTAATAGCAAAGTTCAGGAGACGCAGTGTAAAATATATATATATGTATGTATGTGTGTGTGTGTGTGTGTGTGTGTGTGTGTGTGTGTATGTGTGTGTTTGTGTATATATATATATATATATATATATATATATATATATATATATATATATATATATGTATGTATATTTATGTGTGTGTGTGTGTGTGTGTGTGCGTGCGTGTTATATATATATATATATATATATATATATATATATCCTGGTTAAAGTATTACGTTAATAACAACAAAAAATAGTTAATTAAACTCAGGAAAAAAAATTAAAATACTGTATATAAATTATATTGAAAGATTAGTAAAATCAATCGCCTTCAACTAACTGATTATACTTGTTGGACACTAAAAAGTTTTATTTTTAGTGGAGTTGTAACAAAGTTCTGTATTTAATTATATATATATTGTTATTTGTGTCCAACAGTAAATCTGATTCCAAGATACGGACAATCCATGATACGGACCGAGATAGAGACTGCACAATCCAAGACCTGGGCCATAATTATCAACCACATCACTTTGTATCATACAGTCGTACTCTGCTTGTTTCAGGACCCTATAACGTCAATTAATTAAGTGTATTTATAAGTAATGGGAATAAATTAATCCGTAGTGTTCCTTTTACTAAAGAGTTATTTTTCTAATTTTTCTGCCGTTCGAATTGGATCCAAGCTCCAGTGTAGAGATGGAGCTACAGAACGCCGCCACTGTTGAGACGACCCGGCCAGTGTATTTCAATAACTAATAATTAATTTTATACATTATAACTTAACTTTTGTTATAATTATAATTTATTTTTAATGTTATGTATTTACCTTACGTATCTAATGTCACACCTTCAGGTTTATAAAGAATTAACAATCTTATAAATTTTAAACATAACTTGCATTTATTTCTTTACACATTATACTAAATTTATATTGATATTTTGCAGTGACAGGATTGATATCTTAACTAACAGTTATAAGAGGTGGACTTTTGAGGCTTTAGAATTCTAATAAAATAACATAACAAAGATAATAAATTCAGTATTAAAATTTTATAGTTACTCTCGGGTCGCTATTACGGGAACTTTGCTTCTTAAATTAGAAATGGTGAAACTAGATTGATTTTTATAAATTGTAATGAAATTAAAATTGTTCTGAACTTTACTAAAATATAGATGTCTGTTGGCTAAACTTATATCTAAAGAATACTTATGGTTTTGTAGAGCTCATGGAATCTTGGCCTTGGTTACCTTCTACGTTTACACTTGACACCAAAAAACTTACTTTTTATATTTCTTTAAAAAAAACTTTTACGTTGCACTTTTTTAAAATTTACTTATAAAAAAACTCTTTACTTAATTTAACAATTTACTCCCTTTACAACACTGCCATCCTTGTCCCCACCAATCCGTCTGCCTTCTTCTGGAGTTCCCTTAAAACCTTTCAAACTTCTCCTGATCATTTAGTTTTTATTGAAATCTCTAATCCTCTCTCTACCAATATGTTCATTGTAGTTTCCCACAGTTTCCACAATTAGCCTAACTTAACGGTACCGAGTTATTTTCCCAGGCTATATCGGCCGCTGGATTTTCCCGTCTTAACAAGCTGGACCCTTCTATTGTCAAATGCAGGCACACAGTTTATAGCTTTCCTGGAAAAGGATAATGAAATGGTACCTGCTTTGTCGGCACTTAACCAACTATTTCTGTCTTCTTTGCTTAGCCCTACAGATAATTATATATGCTACTAACTGAAATTACTCTAAAGCCTCGTACTTAAGTTATAACATATATATAATAAATTTAAAATATTTCAAAAACAAGAATACTTTTAATGAATATATTTATTCCTTACAATATATGAGAATAAATATATTCATTAAAAGTATTCTTGTTTTTAAAATATTTTTAATTTATTAACTATATTACAAGAAAACATATCACCATATTTAACATATATATATATATATATATATATATATATATATATATATATATATATTGGAATTTATATTAACCCCGTAATATATTTTCAAGTTAAATCAGAGAGACATAGTAGATTATGAAATTCATGTTATGCACTTGTATTGTAAAAACAGAAAATATAATATGACCTTTGCTTCAGTTTGCGTAAAGGCTGTTTTACCTGAGCTCTTGTAAGATCCCCGATAGGACTTCAGAGACCCAAGCAGGATTCCTAAGGTAAAGTGTTGGTGTTAACCATTATAATATGTAAGGTAATAGTTTGCCTGTCTGGGAGAGATAGCGAGAAGGGGAACACACGGGACCCGGATTGCTTTTTTCTCCGACAGTCAGGCAGCAATTAAGGCACGAAACGGACATGTGGTCACCATATGGCCATAGTCAGGGAGTGCCTAAATAACCTACAAGCCCTGGCAAGGCAAAATCAAATCAAGATAGGTTGGGTGCCAGGGCATAGGGGAATACTTGGAAATGAAGCCGCAGATGCGCTGGCCAGAGAGGGGTCTTCGACTCCACTGATTGGACCGGAGCCTGCGGTAGGTATTTCCAAATCCATGGTCAAGATGGCAGTGCGAAAGTGGATGGCTGAAAGACACTGTGAGCACTGGATTAGGGCTGAAGGGATGAGACACAGTAAGCTAACCCTTAGGAAACCTTCCTTGGGGATGCAGAAGAGTCTCATCTATCTGTCTAGGCAGGAATTGAGGATAGCCACAGGTCTACTCACGGGACACGATGGACTAAGGAAACATCTGCATAAAATGGGTATCTACAAAGATGAACCAGTGTGCAGATTATGCGGGCAGTAACTGGAGACTGCCACACACATTATTTACAGATGTGAAGCACTTGCCGAGAGGCGCTTCAACCTCTTTGGTGATGGAACGGCTCTGGTGGATGCTGAAGGTAAAACACTAGTCAGGAAACTCCTAAACCTGGTAAGAGGGAAGTGGCTATTTGACTAGATCAGGGAGGTAAGTACAATATACCTTAAGGTAGCAGTGCTTCGGGCAGTTTAAAACCCGCTCCCAAGCTAGAAAAAAAAAAAAAAAAAGGTAATAGTTTTAAAAGAATTGTTCCGCCGACCACGGCCCTGAGTCATAACCCCATCCTCCCGAAGAGGCGGGACACACTATAATAGACCTTTATTATAAGTAAATATTAAATCTTTTATTTATTGTAACATTACTATTTAAGAAAAACGTTACCTTATAAACAACAAAAACGACATATTAAAATTTTTAATTATAACTATATTTTTTTAAATTTAAAAGGTACATTTTAATTTGTCAATATTCAATAGTTCGTTACATATTGGTTATGATCTCACGTAACCACAAGTGTACCACAGTATGACTATGTAATACATATACATTTTCGTTACCATGTTAAATTAACATGGTTCCCTCTAAATTAAGCCGCAGTGTATTCTTATACAATTTATCCTTCTTTCCTAAACCTTTCAGGACATAAGATACGTTACTACAAAATAACTCAAGGTAACTTATTTCTGGGTTAAATGAATGCGCGACTGTTCGTTTGTTCAAATGCAACTGGGTAAATTCAATAAGTAATCTCGAAGGACGTGGCCAATATCCAGCTGTCTCAGACACATCCTGGCCTTATTAGATATTCATGGGCTGGGATTTCAAAGGTTAGCGTGCAAAGTTGCACCACTTTTGATGACGTCAAGATGAAATGAGTTTTAAATGTGATTAGGTTGTAAGATGAAATTGGTTTAGTAGAGCTGGCAAAGTGTTGACGAAATTATTACAATCTGGTTACTGACAAGAAGTAACCTTTGACGAATCTCTTTGTTAGATTACGTATTTTAGTTTTATAGGAAAATAACCGTAGCATCATAGCCGTAGCATATACTATTATATATTATAGTATATACTGTTGAAGTCTATCTTATGTAGACTTTGGCAAATCTCTTCATTAGATTTAATATTTTAGTTAAGAGAAAAATAACCGTAGCACCGACGTGAGGCGCGATGTGCGTCAGGATTGGACGTTTAAGTGACATTTCTACGAACTCATCTTCGAAGAATAAATTTCAATCTTAATCTTTAAGTTTTTGTCTGGAATTGAAAAGGAATATCCAACGTTAAGCAAGAAAGCATTCCGCGCTAATATTCCGTCTGTTAGTCTTACCTCTGTAATCACGGTCGTTCTGCTGTTGCCGTGGTAAAAGCAAAGTATAAAACTAACCTTGACATTGAAAAGGAAAATAATGGTTGTTTTAATAACAAATAATATGAGAAAAAAATGTTTAATTCAATTTCTACTTAGTTCAACAACAACAATATTATTTGAGTTACTTTTTATTATAATTACAATTTTAATGTAAATATAGTAACATAATCTATCCTTTAAACAACTGTTCTACCACATAACCTTTAACATAAAATCAGCTGTTTTATGAAACCATATGATATCACTTATTTTAAGCCAACTGGGAAAGAGTAAATGTATTACATATCTCGCTCCTTTTATGAAAATTGTTTCTCTCATATAAAATTAAAATTAACCAATTTAATTTAACTAATGAATTGATCTTCGAAAAAACTAAATTGGCATCAAGTGCTATCCTCTAAAAGTATAAAAGAAGATTAAAAGGTATTTTATTAACGATTTAAAATTTGAATATATATATATATATATATATATATAGAGAGAGAGAGAGAGAGAGAGAGAGAGAGAGAGAGAGAGAGAGAGAGAGAGAGGGAGGGAGGTAGGGAGAGTGTGAAATAATAGGAGGAATAGAAAAATAGCGTCAAGATATGATAGACAGGCCAAGGATATACAGTTTCCCACTTAATCGAACAATCTGAACTGTTTTGTTCTGCACAAAGTAAGAATTGTTCATGAAGAAATGTTACTTTTTATTTGTGATAGTGCACAGTGTTGTACATAACAGTAAAATTGGTAAATTAGTTTTTTTAAGATTAGAGAGCTGCTATGCTATTTTAATTTTCATCCAGTGAACAGATATTTTAATAACAAGGAAAAATTATTTTATTGTCATTTCGCGAATAAAACTACTACATACTGTTATTTTCAGCAGAGGTCAGTGCATTGCTCAATGCTGTATGTCCAAAGGACAAGACATATTGTTTATTCTGGTTCTGTGGTGTGGCATTGTCCATAAAGTAGTTGTTAATTATGAAGCCAATATAATATTTTACTGTGAGTGTTTTTAGTCATTTAGAATGTATTGTGGGTGGTTCTGTGATGTTTGTATAATTCGAAGGGTACTCAATATTTATATTTTATATTGACTCACAGCACTGGACAAATTTGCATAGAAATAAATTGTTTCTAGTACGAAACGCGCCTTCTGAAAAACATCATTAAGTGGTGGTTTTCCCAAGTGATATCAATAAATAAATTATTAAAAAAACCCCAAGATGTACAACACAAAAACTGCAAGGTAAAAGTTTTTTGGTGACATGTCCACTACCAAGGGTCAAGCCGAAACTAAGCGTCTATTGGCAATTTTAACAATTGTGTAAACTTTTCTAAGAGATATAGTGGTATGTGTTTGTGCTGTATTGAATAGAATAGCAATAAAAAATTAAATGATAAATATTTACTAGAATAAAATAATGTCCTTAAGGCATCGCCAGAAAATATTATTACATCAGGGGAGCCAGAGGTTACAAACGTTTGGGAACCACAGTCTATAACAATGTAATCCCTGATATTTGTTTGCCCCGGAGAGCACATATCCGTTATTAGTCAGGATTGCCTTTATAGAATATATAATAAAAAGACCCTTTGTGACGCTGTAATAAGGGCATAACTCTTCCCGTGATCAAATACTGAGAGGTTTTCAGAAACACTTATATTTTAATAAATGGGACGAAAATATAATCTTACTTTTAATCTGGACCCTACGTTCGTTTCACTTACGCCAAAACTAATGTTCTTTACATTAACAAATTATTGTATCCTTGTTAGATACATTAAGATTTTTTATGCCGTAAAAACCTTCAGTTTATACAAACTTTGGAGTTATTTATAATTAGCTAAAATGATTGCGCATTATTCCTTGTGACGTCATAATAAAACGTTTCATTTACGCGATACTTAGACTTTATTACTTTTATTACCTCCATTTTACGACTGCTACATATTAAAGCGTAGGACTGCGAGTTCAAAACAGTCTATGTATCTTACTAATTAAAAAATAAAAATTAAAGAACCGTTTAATTAACTTGTATAATTGGATTTTATCAAAGAGCAGTTAAAGTACAAAAATAGTTTAATGGAAATAGTTGTTCCCGCAGCTTGTTTCGAATAGCGGCTCCTTAAACGGCAGGAGTTTTATTGCTACTGGCAGACGGCAAATATGTCAATTCAAGTCTTCAACGTAGGAGTCTTGGTGGACAGTAATGCAGTCTGGTGGACGGTAGTTGCACTAAGCAGGGAAGGTTTACATGACGTTAATGTGTGGAAAATCAGGACAGGACAAAACATGCAATTATTCTTTGTGCTTAGTTTGTGAGGTTATGTTAAAACAAATAAAAGACATACACAAAACTCATAAATTAATCATTTATTGACTCATACGCGTTTCAATGACAGTCATCATCATCAGTGAGTGTTGCTACAACAAACTCCAACTTACAACTGTAAACAAACCAAACGGTTTAAAAAATTGTGGCACGGTCAATAGAAGGGGTAACTTAAATGACAAATGGAGTGAATTAATGTTCAAAAATTTACTGATTCAAGTAATTATATGTCATTAAAAAGTCGGTGAACTAGATAAATCTATTTATAGCTTTAACAATCAATTAAATAACTCTACAAAATTGTATTTAAAATTTATATAAAATAAATGTATAACATAGCAGTATATAATAAAATTGTACTTATACATTTATTGTTTTTGAAACATAAGTACAGTGATCCCTCGTTATTCGAGACGGTTATATTCCCTGAACTTACCGCGAATACTGAAACGAACTGTATATGGAAAGGGGAGGGTTACGTTCCTCATAAAAAATGTTAACATTAGTTACAACTATACTGTACACTTATAATACGTTATGGTATATTTACGTACTATATAATTACATACATATTTTTATTGTGTAATTACGTTTTTCTTCAATCCGAACTAAACACTTTCTTACCGACTCACTTTTTATAACCTTTGCCGTTGTTTATTTCTCTTCCTCAATTGCTAAGTCAGTAAGAAAGTAATGGTTTATCCATTGACTACGAACCTAATTTCATAGACCTGTGCCTCAAGGAATAAACCTCTCAGAGGAACCAACCCCTGAATTTTTGATAAAACCAATTAGCCTCCGATAAGCCCTGTTCAAGCTCCTTTTCGGGTAGTGGAATCTTTGAGAGACACTTGTGATTTAAAGACTATACCTGGATACCTAGTGAACTTATCTTATCTAGAATGAAAACACAGCTAATTGGAAAATATACATTTTTATTTATTTGTTCCAAGGTTCAAATTAATTATTATTGTTTTTATTTAATTTCACAGGATTTTCTTGACTAATTATTTTTTCAAAATTTCATACAACTTGCCATTTAACTAAACATTATTATCTCCTTCTGTTTTTAAATTTTCTTATTATCATTAATTTTACATATAATTTAAATTATCAAAGTTACCATAATTAATTTTGTATATAATTTTGATTAGTAGAGTTAAATTTAACATATTTTAAAATCTGATTCTTTTTCAAACACTTAATATTACTATGTAATGCCTTTAGGCTAGGCCTTGAACAATTAACTTCTTTGGAAGTTATTCATTAGAAATTCACTTAGAAAAAGCCATATAAGATATACATCTTTATACTTAATCCATACATTCCCACAGCGATGGGAATGGAAAGTCAATTTTGAATCTTTATTACTTAAATTTGGGTAACCTAAGAGAGTTGACTAATCAGTCCCTTAGGTTATTCCCATCTTATTTAATTTTGAAATTAAGTTAATATAATTTGAAGTAAAATGTTATTTAAAAAAGAATAATTAAATTGATTATATAACCTTGTACTGTAGAAATCTTTTTATCTTCATTAATGTTGTCATCTGTCGGTCCTGTTACAGCTTCAAGGGTCTTGGTAGGTAGGCGTCTCTCCATAATTTCGGTCAATCTTCTTATTTTCTTTAATTTTGCATTTTGGTGGTCGAAATTTTGTTCTGGGTATATATGAGCCCTTGCTCATATATATCTTCCTTCCCCTGATCACATCGTAGCACTTTTTACTCTGTTTTTAGCACATTTTTTCTTGTCTTGATCGCATGGTACAACAACACGTCTGCTCGCTTTGAGAGCCTAATGCATTCTGATTCTGGATAGCGTGCCTTTTTTGAGGCCCGTCCTCTCCCATTTCAAACTTCCCACGTCCCAGTATCCATTTTTCAACTTTTGACCAATCAGAAAGCCGTTGCCATGGCAATTGACTTTGTTTGTTCGGAAATTCTGAACTAAGATTAGTTTCCCTTTTTATAAAAGGCGTTTCTGTATTCTGATGTGTCCTTTGCATTTTTACCTTTTATTTAATAATATATTTGACTTTATTTCTTCTCATTTAATTTAATTAACTTTTTAACATTCTTAATCCAAAGTTCGACTGTAGCGCTTTCGTTTCGTAGTGACAAGATTTATAATCAATGCCCTAAGCGGATTTTTCCGAAATCAAATATGACTTCTTCTATTATAACCTAATTTCTTAGGCTATTACACTTTAACATTTAATCTTTACTCCTACATAAATACTAATTTCCCTAGCTAGGCCTAATTTACTTTCCTCACATCTTAATTTACATTCTTTATTCCTGATTATTTTTAAGTACAATTATTTTAATAGCCGGAATCTAGGCCTAGTTTGTTATACTACACAATTACCGTCTTTTTTTGTTTACATAATTTAGGCTATCCACTTTGAAGTGATAATTTTTCTTATTGCTTATAATTTATGTTTTTTAAGTCTAAAGTTATTTCTAATTTTCTTCATTTTACTATTATTTACCCTAGTTTTAATATTATTATTATTATAATGTTTTAAAATTTTTATATATAAATTTAGTCAATTATTTAACCCGGTTATGTTTGATTCTGGTATTCTGTACAATTACCCAGATTCTTTGCATCGGACATTCTGGCCGCTGCAAAATTCCCCCCTTTTTAAATATATGAAAATTTTGGTTCTTCTCTCCCTTGAAACAGATAAACATAATTAATAACATATTTGTGAAAAGTAACATTAACACTTATACTAGTTTATATTAAAATTTTCATATTCCTTTCATTAATCTACTATTCCTATTCATCTTCATAACTTAATTAATTTTACTAAAGTTCACAATTTACTCTCCTGTCCCTTTCACTCATATATATCATTGTCACATTAGTCACTTCACATGCTATTTACTCATTTATTACTCCTGTCCTTAGTCACATTCTTTTTTATTTAATCTTATTTCAAGTTTATATTAACTATAGAATATTGTATATTGTAATCCTTATTTTACACATTCATTGTTGTTTAACACAACCTTTACTTTAATAAATTCAATGAATCCCGTTCATTTAACATATGGCTTTTTCTTTCACATTTAATACTGATTTTATATTATTTGTCCTATGTATTTGGATTATGTTACTGCTTTAATCTACTACTTAGATTTATTTTACATTTTTATTTTTATTACTTAACCGTTACTCCCTATGTCACTGATGGATCATTTTTTATTTACCTTGCCTTATTATCCTTTATTCTTTAAATATCTTTCTTTTTCTTCTTTCTCCTTTTCCAATTTCTTAACTTTCCCTTATTCTCCTTAAATCTACCTTTTATTTTTCTGTTTTTGACTTGTAATGAAATGAAGGTTCTTCTCGTATTTGGATTGGCTCTCATTTTAATTGACTTTCGAACTCTTGAACTAGTAAATGGGTTTTTCTTTTTTCTTTCTTTAATTTCAATTTCTTTCCTTTGGGTTATCTCTCCAGAATCTAAAGTCTTAGTCATGGGCTTCCGAGCTACTTGTTGGTTATTCATTTTAACCTCGTTGTTCCCCCCTTTTAATTGTTTCGACGCGACGTTTATACTTTTATTTATATTTATTTTCTTATTTATTATTTTTCCACTCACATTATTTCCCCTTTTTGGCACTACTTCGGCCTTACCTTGTTTATATTTTGGTTTGCTCTTAATCTCAGCTGCAGCTCTTCTTTCCATGTCCTTTGTTTCTTTATCTCCTGTTTTGACTCCCTCAGGTCTTAAATTTATTTCCTTATTTATTATATTTTCATTTTTGTTTTTTAATTTTTTGTTTTTGTTTAATTTTTCCTCTGTTTCATTTTTTATTTTTCTTTGATATTCGTTCGTTATATTTAAGATTTCCCCTTTACTTGTTTCTTGTCCATTTCCTCCTTCATTCATTCGACAGTGCCCCTGCTTCTCGCACTGTCGCATTAACCCCTCCTTTTTGCTTTGATGCCCTATTGTTGATGCATCTTCTTTTTCCTGGGTTATTTTGCATATTTTTCGGACTTCTTCATTTTCCTCTATCTTTTGTATTTTACTTTTAAAGTCCTGGTACACCATTTCCCCTTCTATTTCGAATGTCACAAAGCGTCTATCCATGTTTATCCGTGCCTTTAGGTCATACAGTGTGTTGCACCCCATAATCATCTCCGACCGAAGTTTGGAGACCACTATGAAGATGCAGTCCACTTTTATGCCTTTAATTGTTAAGGGAATTAAGCATTGCCGGGTAACCTTTATTTGTGCAGTCTTAATGGCTGTTACAACTCCCACATTGTTGATGGGTAGTTCCAGGAACTTAAGCCCATGCAACTTGAGGTTGTTGTAAGCCTTTTCTTGAATGACTGACACGTCTGCACCCGTGTCAATCTCTACCTCTATAGAGTGCCCTTCTACCTCACAGTCAATTACAGGGCATGTTTCTTTCTTCTGGTTACCTTCGCCAATCTCCTTGTCCTCTTCTAACAATTCAGCACGAATATCAAGAGATAGTCCACCAACTCTACGCTCTTGATTTTGGTGTACTTCATTGTTATTTTCCTGTTGTATTGTTTTTTTATTTTTGTTCTTTAGGTCTTCCGCCTTTCCTTTATTTACTGTTCCCTGTTTCTCCGGGTAATATTTCCTATATTTTGTTTGTTGTTGGATCTCTAATGGTTGTCTCCTCTTTTCCTTCCTACCATTAGGGATCCTCTCATTTAGTTTTTTGATTGACCACTTGGCCCTGGATTTTGTGGTCTCTTTTCTTTTGTCTGTGGGCCTTCTTCCGTTTGGTTTTGTGGCCTGTACTCTGGCCTTTGTTGTTGCCACTGATTTTGCGGCCTATTTCTTGGTCCCTCTCTTTGGTAGGGCCCCTGTCTCCAGTTTCCTCTCCCTTCTACCGGGTAAGGCTCTTGCCTCCAATTTCCCTTGTATCCGGGGTTTCTCGTTTGGTGTGTAAACCCTCTCCTTTCAGGTTCCCGTTCCTCAGTCCTAGGCTGAGTCCGGTTCCTGGTAGCCTCCTGCTCCATGTTCCTTCGGATGTATTTTACCGCCTCCTCTATGTCGGTAGCCGCCATCCCGGAACATCCTATATACATTCTGTTCCCATAATGCTTCATAATCTTCATAATTAACTCCGCCTGATTGTATGGCGGGGTTAGGTGTCTCGCCGTGTTCACCATTTTTAAGAAATAATTTACCATGTTGTTTGTGCCTCGATGGTATTCATATTTTCCATTTTCGATTCTTCCTCGAATTCTCTCTTGTGCATGAGATCCCCAAAAGTGGCTAAAGAATCTCTCCTTAACTTCATCATAATTTTCCTCCTCCATATTCATGGCCAACCACCATTCTTGTGCTGGTCCTTTAAGATGTCTCTCCATTATTTTCCTTTTTTGTCCTTCCTCCATGTCAGGATCAATTTCGGACATTATACCTTCTAGGTGTTTAATGAAATCAATAGGGTCTTCATCTTCCCTACCGTAGAATTCCTTCTTGCTTTTGTCTCCATTATCACCCATCTCAAACATCCTTGATTTAAACAAGGTAGCTATATTTATCCCTTCTCCCATATTCTTTATCTTATTCTCAACTACTTGTACCCTTCTTTCTACTTTTTTGACTTCCCCCTTAACTGTTTCTACAGTCTGTTTATTTTCACTGACTGTTACCTCTAAGTTATACATCTTTTCTATAGTTTCTTGGATTTTATTTCCCATTTCCTCATTCTTTCTTGTAATTCCTTCATTTATTTCCTCTATCCTCTTATTCATGATTTCCCAAAGATTCTTAATTTCTTGTTTATCCTCCTCTCTTTCTTTCTTTCTTTCTATTTTTTCCTCCTCTCTTTCTTTCTTTCTTTGTTCCTCTATCATTTTTACTAATTCTTCTTGTTCCTTTATTCTCCCTTGTTTCTGTTCCTCCATCTCTTTTAATCTTTCCTGTTTTTGTTCCTCTATCTTTTTTACTAATTCTTCTTGTTCCTTTATTCTCCCTTGTTTCTGTTCTTCCATCTCTTTTAATCTTTCCTGTTTTTGTTCCTCCATCTCTTTTAATCTCTCCTGTTTTTGTTCCTCCATCATTTTTTTAAAAAACTCCATCATTTCAGATGGTTCTGTGTCTTTTCTCTGTCTTGTCGCCATCTTAAAGTCTCGTATTTAACTATCCTTTTATTCCCTTACTAACTTCTCCTACTTCTATATTTTTACTATATACTGAGTATTTAATTAAATATTCATTTAGAATTGTGCTCGATGTGATCCGGTTCAGTGTTCCCTTGACCTTGTCTATCTAACGCCTATGTATTCTATTTACTTTCATTAATAACTAACATTATTATTTATATTATGCCCTACCGACGCCTACTGAATTTTATTTTACTTAATTATTTCCTTTTAATTATTATTATTTATTCTAAGTTCTTTTTAATTTCATTTTTATTATAATTAACTCTTATTTAATTTAAAGAACTTCTTTGGTTTTCATTTTATGATTCCTATTATTTTTTACAATTTTAATTGAATTCTATTTAATTAATTTTGTTTCACTAGGCTCCTTAGTCGATTTAAATCTGTCTCTATTTGATGTTGACCCGATGTTACAATGTAAGCATCGAGCCTCAAACGTTGGGCGCCATACTTTTCTTACCGACTTACTTTTTATAACCTTTGCCGTTGTTTATTTCTCTTCCTCAATTGCTAAGTCAGTAAGAAAGTAATGGTTTATCCATTGACTACGAACCTAATTTCATAGACCTGTGCCTCAAGGAATAAACCTCTCAGAGGAACCAACCCCTGAATTTTTGATAAAACCAATTAGCCTCCGATAAGCCCTGTTCAAGCTCCTTTTCGGGTAGTGGAATCTTTGAGAGACACTTGTGATTTAAAGACTATACCTGGATACCTAGTGAACTTATCTTATCTAGAATGAAAACACAGCTAATTGGAAAATATACATTTTTATTTATTTGTTCCAAGGTTCAAATTAATTATTATTGTTTTTATTTAATTTCACAGGATTTTCTTGACTAATTATTTTTTCAAAATTTCATACAACTTGCCATTTAACTAAACATTATTATCTCCTTCTGTTTTTAAATTTTCTTATTATCATTAATTTTACATATAATTTAAATTATCAAAGTTACCATAATTAATTTTGTATATAATTTTGATTAGTAGAGTTAAATTTAACATATTTTAAAATCTGATTCTTTTTCAAACACTTAATATTACTATGTAATGCCTTTAGGCTAGGCCTTGAACAATTAACTTCTTTGGAAGTTATTCATTAGAAATTCACTTAGAAAAAGCCATATAAGATATACATCTTTATACTTAATCCATACATTCCCACAGCGATGGGAATGGAAAGTCAATTTTGAATCTTTATTACTTAAATTTGGGTAACCTAAGAGAGTTGACTAATCAGTCCCTTAGGTTATTCCCATCTTATTTAATTTTGAAATTAAGTTAATATAATTTGAAGTAAAATGTTATTTAAAAAAGAATAATTAAATTGATTATATAACCTTGTACTGTAGAAATCTTTTTATCTTCATTAATGTTGTCATCTGTCGGTCCTGTTACAGCTTCAAGGGTCTTGGTAGGTAGGCGTCTCTCCATAATTTCGGTCAATCTTCTTATTTTCTTTAATTTTGCATTTTGGTGGTCGAAATTTTGTTCTGGGTATATATGAGCCCTTGCTCATATATATCTTCCTTCCCCTGATCACATCGTAGCACTTTTTACTCTGTTTTTAGCACATTTTTTCTTGTCTTGATCGCATGGTACAACAACACGTCTGCTCGCTTTGAGAGCCTAATGCATTCTGATTCTGGATAGCGTGCCTTTTTTGAGGCCCGTCCTCTCCCATTTCAAACTTCCCACGTCCCAGTATCCATTTTTCAACTTTTGACCAATCAGAAAGCCGTTGCCATGGCAATTGACTTTGTTTGTTCGGAAATTCTGAACTAAGATTAGTTTCCCTTTTTATAAAAGGCGTTTCTGTATTCTGATGTGTCCTTTGCATTTTTACCTTTTATTTAATAATATATTTGACTTTATTTCTTCTCATTTAATTTAATTAACTTTTTAACATTCTTAATCCAAAGTTCGACTGTAGCGCTTTCGTTTCGTAGTGACAAGATTTATAATCAATGCCCTAAGCGGATTTTTCCGAAATCAAATATGACTTCTTCTATTATAACCTAATTTCTTAGGCTATTACACTTTAACATTTAATCTTTACTCCTACATAAATACTAATTTCCCTAGCTAGGCCTAATTTACTTTCCTCACATCTTAATTTACATTCTTTATTCCTGATTATTTTTAAGTACAATTATTTTAATAGCCGGAATCTAGGCCTAGTTTGTTATACTACACAATTACCGTCTTTTTTTGTTTACATAATTTAGGCTATCCACTTTGAAGTGATAATTTTTCTTATTGCTTATAATTTATGTTTTTTAAGTCTAAAGTTATTTCTAATTTTCTTCATTTTACTATTATTTACCCTAGTTTTAATATTATTATTATTATAATGTTTTAAAATTTTTATATATAAATTTAGTCAATTATTTAACCCGGTTAGGTTTGATTCTGGTATTCTGTACAATTACCCAGATTCTTTGCATCGGACATTCTGGCCGCTGCAACTTTCACAAGTAGACGCGACGTTTCCAAAACGAGCAGACACGACAATCGAATGCGACACCAGGTTAACAACTGAATTGAAAACAAAATCCGGCTTAGTTACGGCCGCCGGACAAAATTATCGATGTGCGGATTTGGAGTAAACAATAAAAACGTTTGGAATAAAACTTTCTTAATAGAGTAATTTATTATTACTACTTTAGAGCTTAAAATTAAAATTTTATAACTAATCAAAATTTTAAATTTTATTAAATACGGCCGGTAAATTAACTCAGTAAAATTAGCTAGAGTGGTTGTATTTAAACAATTAGGTAGTCTAATAGCCCAAATAGATAATATAATTACATTAGCGTGTTTCGAAATAATATCATTTTCTTTAAACATTCTATTTAATTTATACTTGTAACTTCTGCTAATGTAGGCCTACAATACAGTAAATAGCTTAAAATACGAGTGATAAAAACTGTAATATGAAAAAATTAAGTCTATTCCTACTGAGATCAAGAAAGAAAAAATGTATTTTTATTACTTTTTATTTTATAATTACAATTATTAAAATTTATAAATATTCATATAGGCCCTATTTATGATAGAATCACTATATTAGACCTAAGTGGCAAAATGGAAAGCGAATTTTCTTGCAGTTTTTCGATATCCTCTCCTATATATTACATGGTGTTGCATTATTAATTTTGTTTGTTACTATTTATTCGCTATCTTTTTAATCGTTTCTAATTTATGAAGATGATGGTGGTCTATAATTTCTCATTCTATCTATTTATTGTAATGCTTCTTTATTGCAAGGAACGTTTCTCTCATAATTTCATATATATATATATATATATATATATATATATATATATATATATATATATATATATATATATCTTTACGTAACAGATTTCTAGATATGGGAAAGTTGGCTCAGTGCCAAAGTGTTGAATTTCAAACATGTAGTAATTCGGTTCGAAACCGACCGAGACATCAACTTTTTTAAATTTAATTAATGGATAAATATTTGAACAAACTGTATTATCACCAATTGTCATCCCCTACAGGTTTTAAAAAATGTATATGAACTAGATTGGATGAATAAAAAAGTATTTTATTAACAATTTAAAATTTTTATTTTATGTATGTATATATATATATATATATATATATATATATATATATATATATATATATATATATATATATATATAAAGAGAGTGTGCGCTAATAGCAAGAATTGAACGAGTTTATAAATAGACCGCAGCTAATTTACTTTGATAAAAAAAATGTCTTAGTATAATAAAAATAATGGAAATTTAAAGTTCCAAAACACATATCTTCCGAGAGCTTGAAAGCAATCTTTATTGCTCTTTATTAAAAATAATTTTAGACAGTTTAATTTTCGTAGTCTACTGAAAAGTCTCCTTAGTATGTAAAGCAAGACGGCCGCGGGCGACGGTTGAAACGATTCCAATTTGATACTGTTAAAACGGTGGGAAACGCGCCCGCAGTCACGAGATGTGTTTAACGAGAGTATCTCACAAAAACAAATGAAACCCCGGCGTTACTGGGAATTGATTTATATCAAGGCCGCGTCAGTCACGGGCCAGGAAAAGGAATAAATCAAAAGATCGAAGGAAAGCAATTAGGTCTTGAAATTAATTCTGCCGTGACGCGTGGGTGGGCACCACCTCAAGGCTGCTAGCTAGAAATCAATATAGGTTAAGGAAACCCAACGACGGGTGTATTAGCATTTAAAATAAACAAAACAAAGATTTATAGTTCAAAGAGCAAATCTGTTTTGGATTAGTAGTCCAGGATCTAAAGGGGGTTGAGCATGCACTGAAAGCCTATCGCAATTTTACTTCCGATTATTGTTCTGGGCACTTGGGTGTATGTCGTTGCCCCATCACGGGGTCGACATACCAGGGAGAAAGGGGGAACATCGCTGGGGACGCATTGTACTGGAACCGTTGTATCTTTTAAGCTTTAAAAAATAGAATAACCAATAAAATGTTTTTAAACTCACAAAAATATGGGCTCCAAAAAAGGCCATTACCACTAAATACCTATCTCTAATACCTTTTTAGT
Organism: Prosapia bicincta; assembly: GCA_036971475.1. Classification (NCBI taxonomy): domain Eukaryota; kingdom Metazoa; phylum Arthropoda; class Insecta; order Hemiptera; family Cercopidae; genus Prosapia; species Prosapia bicincta. Next base: position 286,659,856 of record JBAIZL010000001.1, read on the forward strand.
TAAAAATGTTTTTTTCCAAAACATTGGGGTTTTACTACAGTTTTATTTCAGTAATTACTATAAAAAACTAATTGTCTTTATTAATTACGCTCTATCAGATCTAAAAGGTGAGAATACATATTTTTATAATGAAAATACTATATAACAACTGTTAAACTATCGTAGAAACAATATTACTACTGGACAGAAGCAAGTAAACGTCACGAGCATTGTCGCACTAGTCTAGATACCTGAATGGGTTTCAACAAGCACTGAAAGTGTAACCGAATTTTATTTCAGATTATTGTTCTGGGCACTTGGGCGATTGTAAAAACATATGTCGTCGCCCCCTCACGTGGTCGACATGCCGGGGGGAAAGGGTACTGGAACTCCTTGTACTGGAACCTTCGTATCTTTTAAACTAAAAAAGATAGAGAACCCACAAAAATGTTTTTGAACTCACTACGATATGGGCTTCAATAATGGTTACCTATAATACCTACTGAGTAAAAATTATTTTTCTTAAAACATTTATTTTATCTTTGGATTTTCGTGAATTTGTATTGGGAAATATCCCATTGCGGTAAACGTAAGCCGGAGACTAAGATAAAAGTTTGTGTTAAGGTCTCTGGCAATTACAAAATATTTGTTCAAATTTATACACACAAATATATACTAATATCACGATAAATTTCGTCTCTAAATCATGATAACTTTGGAACGAAACGTCCGATTTCGATCTAAGTTTGTAAGCAGATGTAATTTGTTATTTGTGGGAATATGTTTGTTAATAGGAAGAATCGATCAATCAGCTGTTGACTTTATGACTACTTTTTTAATACGGTAAAGGAGTTTTTCATTTTCTACGAAAAATGTTATGTATATCTTAAATGCATAAAGAATAAAATCCAATCTGGAGAAACACAATTTTATATAAGATTTTTAAAGTATAACAAAAAGTATAGGGGATCGATCATTCACTAAATTTACTGAATAGTGTTGCAGCCCAGAAGGAACATTTTAGATGTCAGTATTGATTAAAACAATTATTTCTTTAAATAAAGTATGGTTTTAAGTTTGTTTACAATCTATTAAACTAGAACATTTAAAATAAGATTTTCAGAGCATATAAGACCATTCAAAACTAATAATAAAAACGCATATAATGTAACAGAACACCTAATATCACAAAATAATATAATAACAAATTACGAAAATAACCTAGTTACACTTTCTTACCGACCTTTTTCTCCTGCCTTACTTTGGCCCTTTCTTTTCACCAATTGCTAAGTCAGTAAGAAAGTAATGGTTTATCCATTGACTACGAACCTAGTTTCATAGACCTGTGCCTCAAGGAATAAACCTCTCAGAGGAACCAACCCCTGAATTTTTGATAAAACCAATTAGCCTCCGATAAGACCTGTTCAAGCTCCTTTTCGGGTAGTGGAATCTTTGAGAGACACTTGTGATTTAAAGACTATACCTGGATATCTAGTGAACTTATCTTATTTAGAATGAAAACACAGCTAATTGGAAAATATACCTTTTTATTTATTTGTTCCAAGGTTCAAATTAATTATTATTGTTTTTATTTAATTTAACAGGATTTTCTTGACTAATTACTTTTTCAAAATTTCATACAACTAGCCATTTAATTAAACATTATTATCTCATTCTATGTTTTTAAATTTTCTTATTATCATTAATTTTGTATATAATTTAAATTATCAAAGTTACCATAATTAATTTTGTATATAGTTTTGATTGTTACAGTTAAATTTAACATATTTTAAAATCTGATTCTTTTTCAAACACTTAATATTACTATTTAATGCCTTTAGGCTAGGCCTTGAACAATTAACTTCTTTAGAAATTATTCATTAGAAATTTACTTAGAAAAAGCCATATAAGATATACACCTTTATACTTCATCCATACATTCCCACAGCGATGGGAATGGAAAGTCAATTTTGAATCTTTGTTACTTAAATTTGGGTAACCTAAGAGAGTTGACTAATCAGTCCCTTAGGTTATTCCCATCTTATTTAATTTTGAATTTAAGTTAATATAATTTGAAGTAAAATGTTATTTAAAAAGAATAATTAAATTGATTATATAACCTTGTACTGTAGAAATATTTTTATCTTCATTAATTTTGTCATCTGTCGGTCCCGCTACAGCTTCAAGGGTCTTGGTAGGTAGGCGTCTCTCCATAATTTCGTTTAATCTTCTTATTTTCTTTAATTTTGCATTTTGGTGGTCGAAATTTTGTTCTGGTTATATATAAGCCCTTGCTCATATATATCTTCCTTCCCCTGATCACATCGTAGCACTTTTTACTCTGTTTCTAGCACATTTTTTCTTGTCCTGGTCGCATGGTACTAAAACACGTCTGCTCGCCTTGAGAGCCTAATGCATTCTAATTCTGGATAGCGTCTCTTTTGTGAGGCCCGTCTTCTCCAATTTCAAACTTCCCACGCCCTAGTATCCATTTTTCAACTTTTGCCCAATCAGAAAGCCGTTGCCATAGCAATTGACTTTGTTTGTTCGGAAATTGTGAACTAAGATTAGTTTCACTTTTTGTAAAAGGCGTTTCTGTATTCTGATGTGTCCTTTCCATTTTTACCTTTTATTTAATAACGTATTTGACTTTATTTCTTCTTATTTAATTTAATTTTCTTTTTAAAATTCTTAATCCAAAGTTCGACTGTAGCGCTTTCGTTTCATAGTGACAAGATTTATAATCAATACCCTAGGCGGATTTTTCCGGAATCAAATATGACTGCTTCTAGTATAGCCTAATTTCTAGGCTATTACATTTTAACATTTAATCTTTACTTTTACATAAATACTATTTTCCCTAGCTAGGCCTAATTTACTTTCCTCACATCTTATAAATTTACATTCTTTATTCCTGATTATATTTAAGTACAACTATTTTAATAGCCGGCATCTAGGCCGAGTTTGTTATACTACACAATTACCGTCTTTTTTGTATACATAATTTAGGCTATCCACTTTGAAGTGATAATTTTTCTTATTGATTATAATTTATGTTTTTTAAGTCTAAAGTTATTTCTAATTTTCTTCATTTTACTATTATTTACCCTAGTTTTAATATTATTATTATTATTATAATGCTTTAAAATTTTTACATATAAATTTAGCCAATTATTTACCCAGGTTAGGTTTGATTCTGGTATTCTGTACAATTACCCTGATTCTTTGCATCGGACATTCTGGCCGCTGCAACTTGCAATCAATAATAATCCAAAAGTACTAAACTCACTAGAAAAATACCACATTTGTCAAAACAAAACACAATAACCTAATTAACCGACAGACAACATATACAAACGACATACTCTACGAAACACATATGATATCAACAAGTACCAACACCACAGAAAATGGCATCAGAAAAATATAGAAAAATACTTCAATGTTTCAACAATAATCGAGTGACCGATAAGTGCCTCATCGCAAGGTAAAAATTGATTGCAGAAAATGGTGGAATAATTGTTTACAATTACATATTATAATACTCTCCCCTTCTCTCTCTCTCTCTCTCTCTCTCTCTCTATATATATATATATATATATATATATATATATATATATATATATATATATATATATATATATATAATAAATTAAAAATATTTCAAAAACAAGAATACTTTTAATGAATATATTTATTCAAAGCTTTTCGCCGATAAAATGGTACCAGCATCTTCATAAAAATAATTATCTAATAAAATATTTTTTATTTCAAAAAAAAATGAACACTCTAACCAAAAAACTAGATATATTAAAAATGAACAAAGATAAAAATAATGAAGTAATCACACAACATCATAAGTTTCACCCCAATTTTGTTAATTTAACAAATACAAAGTTCAGCCAAAATGAAATAAAAATTTTAGAAAACAATAATAAAATCAACCTTAAAAAAGATATGAAAAGAAATATTGATACAATAATAATAGATACTGAATTGGCGATCAATAAATTAAAAGTAGAGGAACAAGAAAATATGCGAATAAAAACCTCACATGAAATAATAAAGTTAATTAAAAATAACAAAACTAATCATACACACATAAAACAATATTCGCAAATTAATCAAATTAAACAAAAATTACAAAATAATGCACTTATTATGACAAAGGCTGATAAAGGTAATGCTGTAGTTATTATTGATAAACAAGAACATATAAATAAAACTGAAAATTATATATCTAAAAACCAATATACACAAATAAATAAAGATCCCACAGACAAATATCAAAATGAAATAGAAAATATAATAAAAACATCATCTAAATTATTTAATCAAAAATATACTAATAATTACATAAATGAGAATCCTAAAATTCCAAGATGAAATGGACTAATTAAATTGCACAAAGACGATAAACCAATTAGGCCATTAGTTAATTTTACAACTGCTCCTTCTTATAAAATTTCAAAATATTTGGCTTTATAACTTAAAGATAAGGTAAAATTAAATAATACTCATAATATAAAAAACTCAATTGAGCTTATTGAAAAATTAAAAGATATTAAAATTGATAATAATAAAAAATTAATATCATTTGATGTTACTAACATGTATAATAACATACCTATAATGAAAACACTTGAAATAATAAAACATAATATAGATACATTTGAAAAGGATGACATATTAACACAAGAAATAATAAATACATTAAAAATCATATTAAATCAAAATTATTTTTAAATAATAATAAAATTTATAAACAAAAGGATGGATTAACAATGGGCTCTCCAATGTCCAGCATATTATCGGAAATATTTTACAAAATATAGACATTGAAATAGATAAGATTATTAAACATATGATCAAAATGGACACTGGTTTAGATATGTAGATGATGGATTATACATATAAAATAATAATGGTTTAAATATTGACAAAATATTAAAATGTATAAATAATATACACAAAAATATAAAATTTACTCATGAATTTGAATCAAAAAATAAACTAAATTATTTAGATATTACAATTACTAGAAATAATGAATCATTTGAATATAATATATATAGAAAACCAACGCAGACAAATCAAATAATACCTAATTATTCAAATCATCCATATAACCAAAAAATGGCAGCGCTTTATAATTTACTACATAGAATGCACAAAATACCAATGACCTTAAATGATTAAATAAAAGAGAAAAATATAATATATCAAATTGCTTTAGAAAATGGATATAAAAGAAAAACTATAGATAAATTAAATAATAACATAATAAGAAAACAGAAACTCGAAAATAACTTTGTACCTAATAAGCGAGAAAATATTTGGACAACTTTTACATTTACTGGTAACGAAATAAACAAAATTACAAGATTATTTAAAGAAACAAATTTACAAATTACATATAAAACTGATAATAAAATTAAAAATTTAATAAACAATAACAAAAATCAAAATAATATGCACGAAAGAAATGGAGTATATAATATAAAATGTCAAATTTGTAATAAATTATATGTAGGACAAACAAAAAAGAAATTAAAAGAAAGATACAAAGAACATTTAAACGCTTATTTCAAACCACAAATCAACTCATATACAAATCAAATTTAGCTACTCATTGTATTAATAATGGATACGAGTTTCCGGAAATAGAAAATATGAAATTAATAAAAGAATTAAATAAAGGATTAAAAATGAATATATTTGAAAAAAAGGTAAAAATATTTTATTAGATAATTATTTTCTTGAAGATGCTGGTACTATTTTATCGGCGAAAAGCTTTGAATAAATATATTCATTAAAAGTATTCTTGTTTTTGAAATATTTTAAATTTATTAACTATATTACAAGAAAACATATCACCATATTTAATATATATATATATATATATATATATATATATATATATATATATATATATATATATATATATTTATGTGTGTGTGTGTGTGTGTGTGTGTGTGTGTGTGTGTGTGTGTGTGTGTGTGTGTGTGTGTGTGTGTGTGTGTGTGTTTGTGTGTGTGTGTGTGTGTGTGTGTGTGTGTGTCTGTATGTGTATATGTGTGTTTTATTGAGATGGTGTATATAATATAAAATGTCAAGATTGTAATCAACCATATGTAGGACAAACAAAAAAGAAATTAAAGGAAAGGAATAAAGAACATCAAAGAGCTTATGTAAAACCGAACATATAGAAATCAAATTTAACTACTCATTGTATCAATAATGGACAAAGATTTTATGAATCAGGAAATGTGAAATGAATTTAAAAAATTAACAAAGGAATAAAAATAAGTAAATATATATATATATATATATATATATATATATATATGAAACATTTGACATTTAAAAACATAAAGCGAAAGACAAATTGATTAATTTACAAATGCTAGTGAAATGTTATACAGAGCACAGTAGCGTAATTATGATAAATAAATTAAAATAACCCTTACTACAAATATTTAAACACTCTTGATGTACATTTCGCCAACACAGTTAGCATCATCAGAAGGTTACAAACATACTGGGACTAAAAAGAAACAGTACACGTTTCTTTTTAGACCCAGTATGTTTGTAACCTTCTGATGATGCTAATTGTGTTGGCGAAATGTGCATCAAGGGTGTTTAAATATTTGTAGTAATTGTTATTGTTATTTATTTATCAAATTCTAGTGAAATCAAACACCAAACTATTTACAAGGTCATTGATGCCATATCAAACATTATGTAGAAGTATATTACTAATAAACATATGTTTGTACATATGGTTTAATTTTTGTAAAAAATTTTGTTTAATAATTTTTTTCCTGAAGATGCTAATATAATTATATTAACGAAAAGCTTTATTGGCGAAAAGCTTTGAAAAATATATAAATGAAAACAATTCCTGTATTTCAAATATTTTTTTCCATTATATATATATATATATATATATATATATATATATATATATATATATATATATATATATAGGCCTACCTTATGAATGGTACCTTATTATATTGCATTTTGGTTTTTACTGCTTTAAGTAAATTGAAATGATAAAATTTTAGATTTAGTGTGGTTAAAAATATGCAAAAAATAAGCAAAATATTATAATTATTATCTGAATATAGCAATCGCTAGTTGAACGTTTCATCTACGTTTTATCCAAAACCGTCAATATTTTTAACAAAATTGCTTTTCTAACTTCCAATTTTCTCAGAGCCTACTTCAGTCCCAAATTTGTAATATAATCCATCCGTTTTAAAATTGAACATTGTAATTTATTTGTAATAACAAAGCAGCAAAGGATGGTGGCAGGACGGACCTAATAGGGCGTGAAATGGCATCGTGTTTTGATCTGCTAATCCCACAACGAGCCCCCGGTCCTTGTTAACCTTAGCAAGTGAGGCGGAAAACTACGTGCTAACACTGTTTCTTTGTAATGACGGCTTTGCCTTTGAACTTACATTTTCCTTTCTTCCTTTCATTTTCCAGTTGGCTGATGGCAGCCTTTGTTATGGGATGGACTCTTCCTCAGGCATTATATTTAGTCGCCGACCCTGTGGCTGCAGTTTATTGTTTTATAGCACTGTAAGCTAAAATCTTGGTTGAGGATTTTTTTTTACATCAGGCAGTGTTCGGTTACAACAGAGTTTATTTTAATTGGAGAAAGTCAGATACCACAGAGAAATTGCATTCTGTTATTTTCTGTGTTGATGGAAGGTTTTACGTTCAAGAGGTGATTGTGGAAAAAAATATTCTAAGAATATTTCAGATACAACGTTCTATTTCTTATCATCATTTTGAATCCATTTAGGAAAATAATTTCGTTTATATAATTGTTATGTTTAAAGGGAGAATTTTTACCTCCATATCTGCCCTGATTGAAGTACACATTAGTATTTTGATTTGTAATACTGTAGGTTTAAAATTAAATACTTTACCAAAGGAACAGTGAGGAGGGTTTGAAAGTTAATTACTGAAACGTAACATAAATTTGAAACCATATATTAGCTGAACAAATTGTTTAATTACACAATTTTGTGACTAGATTAATATTAATTTCAGGAATTAGATCAGAGCAAGGGTGTAGCTACAGAGGTTACTTAACCTTAGATGATTAATAGTATTTTCTAATCATTTATCGGCTAAAAAATTATTTACAATTGCTAGTTGTGCAACAGGTTTCATATTACTGTAATTTCAAACTCATATATGAAATTCAAATATGATAATTCCAAGATAGTTTTCGTACAAAGCGAGTTGACAGTAAACTCGTGTCTGTAGATAAATTGGCATTTGCAATACGCATAGAAATCTTAATAATAATCTACGTAGCTTATTTATCAATGGCTTAATATTGAGAAAATATATTATTAAATAGCGTCTAAACAGCCTAAATATCTAGTTAACATCGAAATATCAAAACATATCATAGACTCGTTCATTCTTTTTAAAACTGTAAAAATAGGATTTATGTTTGTTCAGTTGCATGTATTAGTTGCTGGACACAAGTCGAATGTATTTTACCTGCTATAATCACTAAACCCATGAATTTTTTACCTCCTCTAACCGATGGCGAATGTATATTTACATGCTCTAACCTTTGACGAATTTATTATACATGTATGTGTGTGTGTGTGTGTGTGTGTGTGTGTGTGTGTGTGTGTGTGTGTCTGTGTGTGTTTGTGTGTGTGTGTGTGTGTGTGTGTGTGTGTGTGTGTGTGTGTGTGTGTGTGGTGTGTTGATTTAAAAAGCTACTTCGGTTTATAATAGTTGGGTAGGATACCAAACGGATCCACAGGAAACGAGGTTCTCTCAGAACGGATGTGACGCGTCACGTATTAGTATTGGAATCTCTGAGCGGTAAATCTGTCATGAAATTAATCTTGTAGGTCCATTACGACACTAAAGCCTATGTCTACATCTGTTACCAAATCCTACTTCACTCCCACCATAGGCACTTGATACAGACTACCCCGAAATTGCCGCCATTGAATAAGAAGCCAACATATAGATAATATGTTCACAAGAAAGCGGTAGTTTCGAGAAAATATTTTATTATATATTTGGAATCTTACATCTTTTTTTATACTCAGTTTACATTACCATAAGACTTAGTTATGTAGACAACCTGTAGATTTGCCTAAACTGTAGGCCTAAACTTTCCTAACCAATCTGTCAATAGCATATTGTTTTAACTTTATCATTGAAAAATATTAATACAATCTGTAACTATATTTTATAAGTCGCTTTTTTTATAAGATATGAGGCTTTTCAATATGGTTTTTTATTAAAATATAGACTACTTACTATTAAAACATGGCACTATAATATTAGAGTTGTTTAAAATATTTAAGCGATGCAGATTAAACTAGAATGATTAAGGCAATAAGTTAGTTGCCGAAGCGTTGCACTAATTAAATAAACTTCACAAGCATTCAACAGTTTATCATTTATCTATAATTATTAGGTTTGGGCTTATCTTCTTCAATCCTGCATAGCATATATTTAACCTATTTTTTTAGTTTTGTTTATTTTTTAAGATTTCAAATAGTTTTAAAATAATTCCTCTTAGAAATAAGCTTAAACATTGTTTATACCAAATATTTCGTTTCTTACATTTGTCCTAGTAAGTCTAGTGCAAATATAGTGTTGTTTGATTTAAATTCCGTCATAAGAAACAAAGTCTAGACATGTCATTGGGTCAGGACATTTGTCTTGGGTAACGCGCCTTACTCTACACAGAGGATAATGAAACCAGACATGTCATTTGGTAGGGAAAATGACTTGTTTAACATGCCTTACTCTACACAGAGGGTAATAAGTCCAGGCATGTCATTGGGTAAGGAAATATGTCTTGGGTATCGTTGTTTACTCTTTACAAGGGATAATAAGTCCAGGCGTGACATTGGGTAAGGAAAGATGTCTTGGGTAACGTTGTTTACTCTATTCAGGGGATAATAAGTTCAGGCATGTCATTGGGTAAGGGAAGTTGTCTTGGGTAACGCACCTTACTCTATACAGAGGATAATAAGTCCAAGCATGTCACTGGGTAAGGAAAGATGTCATTGGGTAAGGAAAGATGTCTTGGGTAACGTTGTTTATTCTATACAGGGGATAATAAGTCCAGGCGTGACATTGGGTAAGGAAAGATGTCTTGGGTAACGTTGTTTACTCTATTCAGGGGATAATAAGTTCAGGCATGTCATTGGGTAAGGGAAGTTGTCTTGGGTAACGCACCTTACTCTATACAGAGGGTAATAAGTCCAGGCATGTCATTGGGTAAGGAAATATGTCTTGGGTATCGTTGTTTACTCTTTACAAGGGATAATAAGTCCAGGCGTGACATTGGGTAAGGAAAGATGTCTTGGGTAACGTTGTTTACTCTATTCAGGGGATAATAAGTCCAAGCATGTCACTGGGTAAGGAAAGATGTCATTGGGTAAGGAAAGATGTCTTGGGTAACGTTGTTTATTCTATACAGGGGATAATAAGTCCAGGCATGTCATTGGGTAAGGAAAGATGTCTTGGGCAATGTACCTTACTCTATATAGAGAATAATAAATCCAAGCAAGTCATTGGGTAAGGAGAGATGTCTTTGGGTAACGTTGTTTACTCTATAGAGAGGATAATAAGCCCAGACATGTCATTGGGTTAGGAAAGATGTCTTGGGTAACGTTGTTTACTCTATACAGGGGATAATAAGTCCAAGCTTGTCATTGGGTAAGGAAAGATGTCTTGGGTAACGTAACGTTGTTTACTCTATGCAGGCGATAATAACTCCAGGCATGTCATTGGGTAAGGAGAGATGTCTTTGGGTAACGTTGTTTACTCTATAGAGAGGATAATAAGCCCAGACATGTCATTGGGTTAGGAAAGATGTCTTGGATAACGTTGTTTACTCTATACAGGGGATAATAAGTCCAAGCTTGTCATTGGGTAAGGAAAGATGTCTTGGGTAACGTAACGTTGTTTACTCTATGCAGGCGATAATAACTCCAGGCATGTCATTGGGTAAGGAAAGATGTCTTGGGTAACGTTGTTTACTCTCTACAGGGGATAAGTCCAGGCATGTCATTGGGTAAGGAAAGATGTCTTGGGTAACGTTGTTTTCTCTATACAAGGGATAATAACTCCAGGCATGTCAATGGGTAATGAGAGATGTATTGGGTAACGATGTTTACTCTACACAAGGGATAATAACTCCAGGCATGCCATTGGGTTAGAAAAGATGTCTTGGGTAACGTTGTTTACTCTATACAGGGGATAATAACGCCAAGCATGTCATTGGGTAAGGAAAGATGTCTTGGGTAACGTTGTTTACTCTATACAGGGGATAATAACTTCAATCATGTCATTGGGTAAGGAAAAATATCCTGGATAACGTTGTTTACTCTACACAGAGGATAATAAGCCCAGACATTACATTGGGTAGGAAAAATTTTTTGGGTAATGTACCTTACTCTATATAGAGGATAATAAATCCAAGCATGTCATTGGGTAAGGAAAGATGTCTTGGGTAACGCTGTTTACTCTATACATTGGATAATAAGTCAAGGCACGTCAATGGGTAACGAGAGATGTATTGGGTAACGATGTTTACTCTACACAGAGGATAATAAGCCCAGATATGTCATTGGGTAAGGAAAGATGTCTTGGGTAATGTACCTTACTCTATATAGAGGATAATAAATCCAAGTATGTCATTGGGTAAGGAAAGATGCCTTGGGTAACGTAACGTTATTTACTCTATACAGGGGATAATGACTCCAAGCATGTCATTGGGTAAGGAAACATATCCTGGGTAATATTATTTACTCTACACAGAGAATAATAATAAGCCCAGACATGTCATTGGGTAAGGAAAGATGTCTTGGATAGTGTACCGTACTCTATATAGATGATAATAAATCCAGACATGTCATTGGGTAAGGAAAGATGTCTTGGGTAATGTACCGTACTCTATATAGATGATAATAAATCCAGGCATGTCATTGGGTAAGGAAAGATGCCTTGGGTAACGTTGTTTACTCTATACAGGTAATATAAGTCCAGGCATGTCATTGGGTAAGGAAAGATTTTTTGGCTAACGTTGTTTACTCTATACAGAGTATGATAAGACTAGGCACGTTTTTTTTACTGAGTAGACGTTTTATACTATGTTTTGCCAATTATCTACAAAATGGCATGTGGCTTCTACTTTAAAGTAAGGAAATCCACTTACGATATACTCAATGCATTTCGTTTTATCAATGACTGCGTACCCGAGTTGACGATAATTCCGTGTACAAATGTAATCCATCGTATCAGATATCGAGGCGTCAATCTGTCGCGGTTATTGAAGAGTGTGGTGTTGAGGTGCGATCATATCTAACAGCCGGACTATCACGCACCTATACTGCCCACTGCTACTATCCGGTGCCCACTACGCCTCCCACAACTGCCTTCTTCATATACACGCAGACAACAGTCACAGATGTCACCAGATGATATCCATTTCATCTTGAAGGAATTATTTTAATTATAATCTTTGAATATGGCTGCCAAAAACATATAAGCCGTAGAACTGCCGACAAAGACAATTTCAAAAAATGTCGTTAGTGTCATAAATAATATTAAAAGCTTTTCTAATGAATTCAATTGAACTTTGTTTTTAGATAATGTAAGAAGCGCCTAAAAAGTTGTTTTCTCGTAAAAAAAATGTAATGAAATTATATTACTGTTTATCGTTATATTGGATTAAATTGAATGTTGTTTCAATAGAATTACAATTTTGTACTACAATAGAACAATAACATTTAACTTAGTAACATAATTTAAGAGTATTAAAAATAGCTATTATTTGAAACCATACATTATCACTTTAATTAATAAAATATGTCTGTAATTCTATTTGAAAATGAATCAAACATAACCTCCAAGTAAAGCTGAAAACAGATGCTAACTTTGACCGATTTATGTATACTGACGTGTTTGATTTCGGAGATATTCGGGACAATTCGTTCACCTTCAAAAGTCTGACAAAAATTGTTCTTATGAACTGGATGTTTTTTCTCCATCCCTGAGTGCCTTACAGATTTTAAAAAAATTTTACTTTAAGTATATTAGAAGGAAATAACTAACCTTGCATATTGTGACTAATATGAGTTTAACGAAATCATACGTTCAGTCGTACTTATGCGCTTAAGCCCAGTAGCAAAAGCAAATTAGGCTTGTATCTAATTCTGTCTGATTCATTATCAAGGTGCAGTCAATCCTTTTGGACTATAATAGATAATGACTTGTATTTTGGAGGATGACATTTCTTCGTTGTATTTACGGACAGTAAGGAAGGATGTGCAATTTTGAAGTTAAATATTTCAAAAGTAACTCTGACTATCTCGGCAAAACAGAGTGTATCCAAGCAATCAAATCCGCTCAGTCACTAGCTTATACATGTACGAGTATTAGGAAGCCCATTGAGAATTAATAGTTTATTTACAAAACTTCCAATTAACATTTATATATATACATACCTATGTATATATAACGGATCTATTACAGCTGCCGCCGCCTCTCTGTCCCAAATTACCAATATCTTCTGTCATTCGTTAATGCCTCTTCTAGGTTTCTTCCCATCTTTGCTTCGTCGTTGCCATCAATCCAACTTTTTCGTGGCTATCCTCTATTTCTTTTCTCAGGGGTATCTACTCTATTACTTTTCGGAGCCACCTGTCTTCTGCCATTCTCTATACATATCCAAACCATACCAATTGGCATCTCTCTATCTCCATTTTTTTATCCATTTACATTATGTTACTGGCCCTTTATAGTCTCGATTTACCGCCGTTTCGTCGTAAACAGTCCATTTCCATCGTCATTATTTTTATATTATTAGCTTTAGTAACATCGCATACCAATTAATTTATATAAAAACCAGCTAATTCGTAAATAGTGAAAATGTTCTACTCTATCGGCTTTAAGTTTTTTCTCTTCCATTTGTAATATAATTGCAGTATGAACAGAGTTCAGATCGCCACAAAGCGTCCTTATGGGATGTGTCGTAGGCCTCGTCTATTGAGAGTAGAGGAAGGGAAACTGCCTGTTACACGTAACTTAATCGCGTAGTACAGCAGAGCACTCGAAGACTCAGATTTTACTGCTGTATTAATTTTAATAAGTAATATAAACAAGAATTTTTAAAGTCAATCCCTACTTAAGTAAAAAAAAAATTATTTTAGTTATATTTCATTAAATAATTACAATTAATATCCCCTTCAGACCCACAGTGCATAATTATGCACATCGACTTTAAATCTTTGTAAATGGTATCAGCATACTCCCTTTAGCCTCTAAACCTATTGGGCATTATTCTGCACTCTAACTGAAAGATATTATCCAGAAAGTCGTGATCTCTGGTGGATATTTTTATAATCATCATTTTTAGAAGACAACATGGCTGACAATTCAAGAAATCAACTAGGTATGTACACAGTCTATATATATTTTGATATGTTAATATTTATGTTAACTCATACTTGTTATGTTTTTTTTATAATTACTACATTCTACTACTTTATTACCACGTATAATTTAATTATTATCCTCATCAGTAATCACTGAAACCAGAAATATATTTCGTGGACATAATTATGCCCAATATGACTGGATGTAAGCAAGGCAGTTATGTCAGTAATTTCAATAATTTTCAGTACATATTGTATTATAACACCAAAACCACTGTTAAAAATAAGCTTTTTACAGTTTTGTTAGATTTACACATTGTAGTATCAATAATATCGAACAATATAAAATATATATATTGAAAAAAAGATAAATGTAGATTTTGAGAAAAAAATGTTTTTTGAATTTTACAATCCTCTTGTATTTTTACTGTACCTAATTGCATTGTATAATTATTTTAGATATACTTGATGCTGTAAAAATACTAGATATACTTGAATCAGGGAATTTGTCAGAGCTTGATCTCAGTGATGATGATGGAGATGAAGATAATGTCGTTCAACAATCACCTTCAAGAACAAGAGTGAGAGCAGATGGAATACAGTTGGTTGATAGTGCTGGAGGTAATGAGAGTAACTGGGATGAAGGTGAGTTAGTTGCTGATATCTATAATACACCATTACCTTTTCAAAACGAGGTGAATGAAAAACAGAATATAAAATGGAGGATTTGTTCTTTTAATAGACTGGAAATACCCTGGAGTTGCTCTGAAGTTGAAAATGATCTTCAGCCTTTGACCCCCATATCCTATTTCAAAAGATATATTAAAGATAATTATTTTAAGAAAATGGCTGAGGCAACTAATATTTATGCTCTCCAGAAAAATGTAGCAAATTTCAAACCTACAAATTATGACGAAATTAAAATCCTGTTTGGCCTACACATAGCCATCGGCTGTTTGAAGTTTCCAAGGGTGAGGTTATTTTGGGATAAAGGTCTTGGAATAAATCTAATCTCTAATCCTCCTTTGCTTTGTGATAAAGATTTGAAAAAAAAGGTCAGGGCAGCCACGATGAAGTAGTTAGTATGGATGGAGATGTAGTTGTTGTAAAGTGGCTGGACAACAGGTCAGTTGCCCTAGCATCAAATTTCATTGGCTCAGGACAACTTGATGATGTTGACAGGTGGAAGAGTAATGAAAAAAGGTATGTAACACTTAATCGGCCAGAGATTGTGAAGTTATACAACCATACAATTGATTTACTAGATCAACTCATACCTTTGTATAGAATTTTTATTAGATCTAAGAAATGGACTTTGAGGCTGATATTTCATGCAGTTGACTTCGCAATTGCATGCAGCTGGTTGGAATACAGACGTGACGCTCGAGCTCTATCTATTCCAGAAAAGAAAATTTTAGATCTTTTACATTTTCAAATGCGCATTGCGGAGACACTTGTTATAGCAGATAAAACAACTGCAAAAAAACGTGGTCGTCCATCGGGAGAATCTCAGTTAGAAAACCACCAAACTAAACGAAAGGAAGAACAGCGATCTATACCAGATGTGCGTTACAACTCTGTTTATCATTTACCACATTTAGATGGAAATCGTGAAGAGAAAAGATGCAAGAATAGACTTTGCAACAAAAAAAACTCACTTTTACTGTGGTAAATGCAATGTACATCTATGTATAAAAAAAGAAAGAAACTGTTTTGTACAATTTCATACAGCTAGGCACAATTAATTATATAGCCTACATTTCAATTATTTACAGATATGGTATTTTCTTTCTTTTTATTTCATCAGTGTTAACACATGTTATTTTATATAAAACAATATAAGGTGTAATAAAAATGTTTTATTTTTGTCCACATATTTCTTTTGCTTTGCCGTTTTCCCCCAAATATATGAGAACCGATTTTGGTGTCATCGAGTACAATTGGGCATAATAATGCACAAAAACATTTTTGGGGATAGGGGTAATTTTTTTGAATGAGTAATTTCCTGTAACTTCTTACACAAGAATCAACCAAAAATATACTGTCAAATAATTTTTTAACTTGAAACTAATAAATCAGGTCTGAAGGGGATAAAAATAAAGTAATATAATCTGTGCGTTAAAACAACTGTCTACCACATAACCTGTAACATAAAGTTTATGAAATCATGCTATGTTATCACGTATTTTAAACAACATGGGACGAAATAACTATATTGCATACCTTGCTCCTGTTTGTGAAAAGTGTTTCTCGGACGTAAAACTACAATTCATTAATTATTAAATTTGATTAATAAATTCAAGTTTGAAAAAACCATAATAACTTCAAGTGTCATCCACTGCACGTTTAAAAACATATATTTGAACTGGAGAGAATGAATAAAAAGTATTTATTAACGATTGGATATCTGAACAAGATTTATAAATATATATAGTGAGAATGTGAACTAATAGATAGAATTGAAAAATAGATTGTGGCACTCGGGGCAGTGCCGACAGAAGTGAAAATTTTTATAGTCACTTCTATAGAAATTTTTAATTGAAAAAGCATTTAATTTTGCGTAATGAGAAATTACCTAAATATTTTTCATCAGATGCGCCTAGGAATGTTTTCATTTCAAAAATTGGATTATAAATAGATACCTTGTTATTATCATTAAATTGAATTATTTGTATTAGGATTTATAAAAATTTGAATAAATAATATATTTATTAACTTATAAAAACTATTTAACCTTTTCCTTAACAATGTTCAATAAATAATGTAACATAACCTACGTGTTAAAACAGTTGTCTTAAAACATAACGTATAACATAAAATCAACTGATAAACGAAATTATATGTTAACATTTCATTCACTTTGAGGTGACTCATATCATAACTTGATGGAATTTCAACTAACGACATTAATCTGACGGACATTACACTGACGCGAAATTGTATGTTTATGTCCATTCAATAGGGTAGGGGTCGCTATAAAGGTTTTCACTTCAATAGAAACAAATTAATTACAATGGTTTTTCTACTAATCCAATTATTTCAATATATTCTTTAATGTGAACTACACAACGTTAATATGTTTTAAAGTTTTAATTTTTAAAAATTTTAGAAATTCTATTCGTTTGCATTAACGAACTGGCACAAAGGGAGTGTTTAGTTCTGAGTGTTATTTTGTTGATCTGTGCGCCATCTCTTAGAATACAAATGAACTAGTTCTATCTAAATATAAAAGTACTGTATATCACTAGAAGTACTTTCAACGAAAACATGTTTCACTGTATAAAACGAAATCCATTTAACAAAAGGTTTGTGTAATATCTCTAATTTTTTACTTTAAATTATCAGTTATTTATTTTGAATATGCAAGTTTGTCTGTACAATTTAACCTAGTAAAGATTTCTCTGAAGTTTTGTCGAAGATAAAGACCTAAAATACTAAGTATTATGAAATTACAAGACACTTATACACTTTAATATATAATAACATGTAAGCATTGCCATACAGTAGTACTTTCTTGTTATACAGGCAAATACTACAATAAACAACATTTGTATGTTATCCTAGATTACTGTTTATAAATTATTTTAAATTCATAAAATAAGTTGAAGGACACAAATGTAAAATAGCTCACCCTGACAGATAATATTAGGATATAAAATGTTTGTATTTTAAGGATAAAGTGTAAATTTGTATGATCGAGCTTACTTAGACAAAGCCTAACGAAAAACGACGTCTATAAAAATAAAAATCGTTCTGAGCTTTCCGGATCTTAGCTTTAGAAACATTTTTCGGTTCGCAATAAAAGAAAACCATGAGAGAAAATATTTTGGGGGTTATATAACACAAATCTTTATTTTTACAAAGAGTTTCAGAAACGAATTTACGAAGCGTACAGACATCCTCCCAAGAGACAAAGGAGGCGAGCTTTTACTTTATACTTTTCCTGTGCAAAGTTTTATCCATAACTTTTTTTATTTTGCTCTAAGTACAGTCAAACTGAAAAATAAGCGATTTCAATATTAATGAAAAAAACTTCCTTTGTTATAACTGGATTGGATACTTTAAAAATTATATTTCCTGTTTGAAGGGTTTTAACTTCAACGTGATTTATTTATGGAAATCCAACATTGATGATCTTAAATTATGACACACTTAACCTTACACCTAAACCCACACCACACACCACACACACACACACACACACACACACACACACACACACACACACACACACACACACACACACACACACACACACACACACACACACACACACACAACACACACACACACACACACACACACACACACACCACACACACACATGCACACACACACAAACACACATACACACACACACACACAAACACACACACACACACACACACACACACACACACACACAGTAATACAGTTAATGAATAAAAATATTTCAAAAACAAGAATAGTTTTAATTAATATTTTTTCAAAGCTTTTCGCTAATAAAATAAGTGATTTTCTTCAGGAAAAAATGGTTCATCATATTATATCATTGTTTTTCCTGAAGATGCTAATAATCATTTTACCTGCGAAAAGCTTTGAAAAGTATATACATTATGTTAAAACTATTTTTGTATTAGAAATATTTTTTATTAATTATTTCATATATATATATATATATATATATATATATATATATATATATATATATATATATGTATATATATATATAGCTACCATGGGTAATATAAATTACAATCTGAATAAATTTGACAATCATGGAGTCGTAAATCAGACAATTTCACAAAACAGCAGAAAATCACCAACTGGGTAAAGTTGTGGCGTTAACTCTGGCCTAAAATCAATTAAACTTGTCAAACCTAACCAAACTTTGTAACAAGTTGACTTTGCTCAATCCGAACAGACGTTGACGCGCCTCATCGTCCACAATTTAATCTAGACCAATATTTGTCTTCCGCTGGTTCTGGGCAGACTTTACAAGAGCTACAGTTCTCGCGAGACGGAACCTCAATCCACAAGTCAATATAATCGAAACGCGTCTGCAAGTAAGCTCTTAAATATTCACTTAGTTACTATTAATTAATCATAGTTTAATCAGTGAACTGAAGATGATTACAACAAGCAACTTCAATAAAATCGGTGGTAGAAATCAGTTTAACAGATTTTGTTTACAATACCTTCTTATTTTCCCAATCAACTTTTAAAATAAAACTCATCACAAAAATTCTAAAAACTATAAAAATTACTAAAAAACACAAAATTTTGCCATATTAAACGCTCTAAGGATTATTTTTTATTTAGATTTTTGTGGTATTGGTGTTTTTGTAAATATTTTTAGTTTAATATTGCCAATAAGCTCGTAATATTTCATTTCATCACAGCTTAAAAGTAAAAAGCAATTCTGTGGGAAACGTAATTACGGAATAGGCCAATAATAGATTCAAGTACCCTCTATCATGATCAGATAGGAATATTGTGATAAAGTTATGTTTATTGTTTAGTGAGTTGAAAACAAACAGAAATTTAAACAAACGGATTTCAGTGACAAAACCATCGCCCTCAGTAATGTATAACCAGGCTTCACTTTATATTATTTACACTTTTAGTAATTTATTACAAGTTATTAATTACACTTTGTATGTGTACAAACTGAGGATGACTTTGTCAACGAAACGCGTGTGGTCAAATATTTGTGATTATTGTAAGTTTGTTCCTGTTTTGTAATTAAGTAACAACTTGGTTCAATTGAATCTTATTTGCAAGGTTTAATTTCCTTTCAAGGTTATAGTTTTGAAATTGGATGAAATCAGATATAAAAGGCACAATTTGTTAGTAAATATTATTGTCATTAAAATATCTCATTTTGAATATTAGTGTTACAATGAAAATATTGGAAAGAACCCCAATACCACAAAAATAATAAAAAATTACAAATAAAACAAGTTACTTAAGATTAAATCCTTATGTACATTTCGATGACCATGACATCATCATCAGAGGGTCTTATTACACACAAGAGGTTACAAACTAGAGTGATCATTCTAGTTTGTAACTTCTTGTGTGCTAGATTGTATTTTGTAACAAGACCCTCTGATGATGATGACATGGTCATCGAAATGTGCATAAGGGTTTAATCTTAAGTAACTTGTTTTATTTGTTATTTTTTTATTATTTTTGTGGTATTGGGGTTCTTTCTAGTATTTTCATTGTAATATATTGTACCACTGTGCTCTTGATATTGTGAATAAAAGTATATCACTAGAAGTGTTTTCAGTGAAAACAAGTTTTGCATTCACAAGTGGAGATGTGCCACTTTTCTCCCCTAACATGAGGAAAGTTTTATACGCCAATCGAGAGAAAAAGTGAAAAATGCTAACGTTTATATTTATTTTTTGTACCAGAGATAAATATGTATTAAAACACAAAAAAAGTTTAAAAATCAAAACTTTTACATTAGGCCTACTTATAAAAATGCGTATTTTTCAATACAAAATTAATATTTGTTGATTCCATCTTCACGTGAGCTACTAGTTATCACTAAACACTTTTAAATGTTTATAAACTTGCCTATAGTAGAACTTACTTTGTTTGTTGAGTGCTCAACAAAATGAAGTTTTGCCGGAGGAAATAAAAAATTTCGGAACTGTTTTTTATACCTACTCTCTATTGCAAATACATTTTCGCTTAATTTTTTTGGTTCCTATAAATATTTTTTGAAGAAATTTCCTATATTCTTGAAATATTTCCGTCCGAGCTCGCCCTTTCAAAGGCAGGTACTGAGCAGAAGTTTTATCCTTTGATCAAAATTTATACTGATCGGCTTCCAAAGTAGGCTATAATAGACAGTCGTCTTCTCTTCCTCTGAAGATCATATCGCCGTTTTAAAATCTAGTATTCCATCCACCAATATTTTTGCAAAGGATTTTTTTAAACTAAAAAGATCAACTAATCACAAGCAAATAAGCTTGCATTATTAAATCAACAAGGGGAAAAATTCAAGTATACAAATATGCTCCGTCTAATTTAAGCACTCCAATCCTCAATATTTAGAGCAAATTAAATTTTAACCGAGCGTAAGAACTCAATTAACAACGCGTACCT
Source organism: Prosapia bicincta (assembly GCA_036971475.1). Taxonomy (NCBI): domain Eukaryota; kingdom Metazoa; phylum Arthropoda; class Insecta; order Hemiptera; family Cercopidae; genus Prosapia; species Prosapia bicincta. The sequence continues at coordinate 286,681,386 of JBAIZL010000001.1, forward strand.
CTGTCGTTTGCCAAGAGTCCCATGTTATGTTAAGCCACCGATTTACCAGCTAATATATTATATCTGGTGAAATGGATGTTTATTTTTAACTTAAAAATGTCGCTGTAGGTCGCCACACACGACGCCCAGCGCCAAGACGCCGTGATCTATTAGCCTTATGTCATTTAGCGGGAGTTACACGAGATTTAAACAATTTTAGTTGTAATAGATGAGGATATCTGAAGATAAATGTTTACGACGACATCTAGTTGGGTATGTACCAAAGTTTTAGCAGTCTCTATGAAGACAAATACGTAGGTCTGCTTTAGCGGGAGTTAGACGAGATAAAACCATTTTAGTTGTAATAAGTAAGAACATCTGAAGGTAAATGTTTACGATAGCGTTTAGTTGGGTATGTACCAAAGTTCTAGCAGTCTGTATGAAGACAAATATGTAGATCTGCTTTAGCGGGAGTTAGACGAGATAAAACCATTTTAGTTGTAATAAGTGAGAACATCTGAAGGTAAATGTTTACGATAGCGTTTAGTTGGGTATGTACCAAAGTTCTAGAGGTCTACATGGTGACAAATATGTAGATCTACATTTACAAAGAATATTCTTTGTGCAATAATTTTTTGAATAATTTAATAAGTTTTGCAGCCGCAAGGTTACCAGACTGTAACTATTGAATATAAATATATTTATAAATGCAGTATTATAATCCATTGAGACACTGAAGCGCTCCAAAGGATTAGGTAACCCTCGCCCACACATTCGCACTGACCCAGCCCGACTTCCTCCTGAGCCTCCTACTAGATTTTGGTCCACAAAACTAGAATTGTTCAAACTATAACATTCATGGAGACTCCAGTAGAAAATAGTTACGCCACCCTACACATATGATACTTGCTCACCTATATCCCCTACCAGACGTTTGTATACTCCAACGTTAATCTAACCTATATTTCGTCCATTCCTATACTTATCAGACGCGGTAATAGTTTTACTATTTGTCTACTTAAAACTACAATAAAAATATTTCTACAATCAAATCGTATTTTAATTTTGAATTAATAAATATTTGTTTCTTACATTTAAATAAGCAGTTATTTTAAATAAATTTGTTTAAAATTTGATATATATTTTCATTTAGAAACGTATACTTTACAACGTATACTTAAACAATGAATGCACAAACACTAAGTTAAACTTTTAAACGTTTCCTAACTTCTAAGATGCCTTTAACCTGTTACAAAGAAAGTTCTAGCTTACTAAAACTTCACGAAACTAAGCCATTTAACTTAGAAAATTTACTTATATTAGTGGCATCATTTAACCTAAAACTTACTACTGTTGGTACCACTTGGAAAAAACAACTGCTTACTGATATTTTGTAGCAAATGCGTTTCGCACTAGGTGACTCTCAGCATTGAACAATGCACTTATCTAACGCATCTGCTGACATACAGTAAATAGTTTTTTTTATAAGTGATACCAATGGTAGTAATTGTTTTTAAAACCTCAAGATCTACAACACAAAAACTGGAAGTTGTAAGACTTACACTTATTGCGTATATTAAATTTGTTCAATACAAAAAAAAAAATAATAATGCCAGGATTTTCAACGTGCGTTACTGAAAGACTGCTGTAGATGATTTAAATGACAAATTGAAGAGAAAAGAACAAAGTTTTGTTTCATACCTTCTTAGGTTGTTCAATCTCTTCGATTTGAGAAAAAAAATTGTTCTGTCATATCAAGAAAAACCATGCCGTTAATTGTTTTTACGACGAAAAAGAAAGGGCCTATCTCTTTGTCATACATTAGCCCACACTACAAGTTCACTTTTCCTGCACAACGTTAGATCGTTACGAACTCTATTTCCGACAATTGTGACGATTAAATACACTATTTGTGTGGAATGTAGCTTCTTCTGAGAACAGAAGTCTTTTAAGAAAATTGGGATTGTCAACAATCTCATTGTGCATGAAACTAGCAAAGTCTCTAAACGGTAAACAAAACTTACTTATTTCAATTTTTGATTGATGTTGAAACCGTTTAGTTCCCTCATTCCAAATTCCAGCATTCTTTTGGAACACCTTTATTGTTGGGAAGGTTATCACCCTATATTGTCTCAAAGGTTATTCTAATGGGCGTTTCATAAATGTTTTTTGTTGAATACGTTATAAGTTTACTTTAATAAGAGTCATATAAATATCGCTATAATGAAAAAGGTAAATCATTCGATTGGGTTTGAACAGTAGAACGAAGCACTGTACTACTTTTGAGCAAACTTTTGACAAATTTGCTCTATTTGAGCAAGTATTAAATCTACTTAATTTTCCCTAATGCTTTAATTAATTTTCAATTACCAGTAAATTAATTACCAATTTTTCAATTAATTACCAGTTTAATTAGCCGATTTAAACATAAATTATAATATTATATTATTATTAATTATATAATTATCATTTGTTGATTCCATCTTCGCATGAGCTACCAGTAATCACTTACACTTTTAGAATGTTTTAAACTTGCCTATAGTAGCACTTACTTTGCTTGTTGAGGACGGCCGTTTCGGGAGATGTGTCCCTTTGTCAACCACTTGACAACCTGCTTGACAAAGGGACAAAGCAGGCCTCCCGAAACGGCCGTCCTCAACAAGCAAAGTAAGTGCTACTATAGGCAAGTTTAAAACATTCTAAAAGTGTAAGTATATAATTATATTATATAATAATATTTATATAAATAATTATATTATAATGAGTTGTCTCATAGTTTAATAATATTATTTAAATTCTTTATTATGTTTAACATAAATAAATGAAACCTCTATACCACAAATGACTTCATTATTTTATTTAAAACCTTATGTATATTTCGATTGCATAGCAATCATCCTCAGAGGTAATTTACAATGAAAAAAATGACTGTAAATTACCTCTGAGGATGATTGCTATGCAATCGAAACTTGCATAAGGTTTTAAATAAAAGAATAAAGTCATTTGTGGTATAGAGGTTTCATTTATTTATGTTAAACATTACGCCACAGTCGTTATTTACAGTTATTCTTTATTATGTAATTTACATATGAAATATATAAAATGTAAACAGAATTGAAGTAACACTGAAATTGTTATATTACTTTTAAATAAAATTGTTGAAATCCTGTAATACAAAAATTAAATTAAATCCTGTAATTCTAAATTAAAGATTTTTTTTAAAATTAATTACATTGAAATTTTTATTTTCACTCGTTTTTATTAGAAATTGAACAACGACTACAATCTATTCTAGATATAGATTTAAAATGTTTATTTTATAGTAAAGTGGTTGTAAGGAAGATAATTTTACTTTTAACCTAAAACAGTATGCGTTCATACTAAACGCTTGAACTTGGCTGCGGATGTATGGAATCGTCAGACGAGCTATTTCAAAGCGGGTCTGCAGCAAGGTAATCGCCCGTAACGTGTGTAGGCTGGTGCACGGTAGCGAGTCAAATTAGGCGGAACAAAGCCCATTTGTACCTCTAGATCCGCCGAAATACACCGTTAACTTGCTAAGCATTCATGTTTTGTCTAATGCTGTGTATACTGAGAAATTAATGTCTTTGTTTTCGCTATTTGCTGTTGTGAATTGGTTTTATAAGAGGAATTATCTTTTAATTTAGAAAACTATACATCCATAGAAATATTTGTGTAAAACCTTAGACTGTTATTTGTTATTTGCAAGTAAGCGAGCCACGCCGCCTTGGGGAGGGAAGTTTTCTCTTTCTCGCTTGCTGAACCTATTTAACATAAATACGGAATGACTCTAACAAAATGGAATTTATTAAAGAGCTAAAAACACGAACATATGTTGCTGTGTTACACTTGTCTGTAGTAGCACTAGCTTTTTTGACTATTGAGGACGGCTGCTCGGGAGTCGTGTCCCATTGCCAACTCAGACCGTAACTGACCTCTTGGTTCTTTTAGAGTTATTCACTATATTACCCATCCCCGCCCTAACCTAAAACAACCAAGAGGCCAATTACAGTCCGAGTTGATAATTGGACACATCTTCCGAAATGGCCGTCCTCGATAAGCAAAAACGTAAGTGCTACAATAGGCAAGTGTAACTAACAAATGTTCAAATGTTTTTAGTAAAAAACTAATAGCTCAAGTGAAGATGGAATCAAATATAGTTACAGCTTCGGGTAGAAGGTATCTGGATGGGGGCAAAGAAGGTTGTGAGTGGAACAATGGCCTTTTATGACACCAGTTGAGTTTACGACACCACCCTGTCAACCCTTGTCATCAGTCAACAATATCCAAGCGTTAGCCCCCAGTCAAATGGTTTTAGTCGCATATACAAAATTCTTAGATAGACTACAGAAATTAAACATTAATAAATAGCTTACATTAAAAACTAACGTTTATATATCTACTAAACTTACTCAAATAATCAGTGTTGTTTCTACTCAGGGCCGCAAAAAACATAAATTGATTGACATCTATAATAAAACTGCCCAATCAATTCATGAAATTAGCGGCCCATAGGGCCTTGTCCTCTTGAAGATTTTTTGTTGTTTTATACTTTTATAATTTTTTTTACATATTTACATTTTCCTGTTGAAGAATCAATTTTTTTGAGTTTTTTTGTTTTTTTTCAAAAATTTTTTATTTACATATTAGGCCTAAACGGGATAAAAATTGTGGACTGCATTTATGAAATCAATAAATAACTCCTTCCTGGTTTAAATAATGTTCACATTTTGTTAAACTATGAAGGCACTCCATGTTGCACCGAGAGTTGCAGAGCAAATGACTGTTTAGTGCAAGTCTAGTATTTCGGACAACCGATAGAGTTTATGGAATTTTCAAAATGAAAGTACCTAGAAGCATATCGATGGGGGCTAACGCTTCATTACAGAAAGGTTGACAGTAGTGCTTTATTACCTGTGAAAGGGTCGTACAGTTTTATTGTTTTCTGTAGAACCTTACTTGCCCCCATTCAGATACCCTTTACCCACAGCTTCTTCCAGGTATGGTGTGCATCGAACAAAATAATTTAGATGTAACTAACAAGTAAAATTAGTACAGTATACCTGAATATTTAATTTTCTATTATATCTATATTTCATCTAAGGGTCCCTCAGATGCATCAACCTTACAGAGTAAACAAACTATTCACGCATGAGTGAAATTGCTTACATATAAATAGGGCTGCTATTAAAATCCAGTCAAGAATTTTGAGTAGTTATACAAGATTATTACGAGACATAAATACAATATATGAAGCCTATTTGCCCTAGAAGCAATAGCGACCATGCCCGGAAGACCGCGGGCCCAGCTTTAAAAAACCAAATAAATATCCAAGCATCATAAGTAGACCAGTGGATTTTTCCGAGAAAATTATTTTAAAAATTAGAGTGTTGTAGGGCATGACTTAGGACTAAAACCCTGTGTTTCCTGTGAATATTTATATATTATTGTTTTTAATAAAAAGTACGAGAAATTAGGTAAATGTGTTTATTTTCTTTATATATTAAGTACTGTAGCCTAGTACTTTATACGTAGTAATAGGTTGAAGAAGGTTAAAATCTGAATCTTGTAGCTGCTTCATTGTTTAGTATACAATGCCTTCACATCCAGCCCCTCTCCTACAACCTTTCATATGGGCGCTCATGCCTAGAAAGTCTTCTAATTACTAGCAAATTTAGAAATGTTTATTCCCCTTACAAAAACGAAACAGCTGTTGTTTGAATAGATATTACACGCAGTGGCGTGCCTTGAAAAATGAGGCTTGGTGCTGTAAATTTAATGGGGCCTATTTCAATTCAAATATTAAAATAAAATTTAAATACTAATATTAAGTGGTAAATAAAACAGTAAAAATGGTTATAATTAAATAATAATAATAACACTTAATAAAAGAAAGTTACCTATAAAATAAGAATATTTAGCATTAGACAATTATTACGTAGCATATTTCAGTACCGTTTTTTGCATATATATATATACGCCTCATGTAAGCCTTAGTTTTTCCACACAAAAAAATATTTTAAAAGGAAGATATTGTATTTTGTTAAAATAAAAATGATCGACCCAGATTTTTTTTACGAGTAATGGGTCCGCATTCTCTTCAAATTTGATAGCAATTTGTTCATGTAAAGCGAATGTCAAAATTTTACATTTTGTCTAACATAGAAAAAATTATCATATTATGTAGAAATTTGATACGACTAATATGATTTCAAGTACGGAGAGCCTAAAACAATTTTCTTAAATAGAAATTTATAAAGAAAATTTATAAGAAAATAGACATTTATAAAAACAATAGCAAAGTAAATAATTATGTAATTTAGATGGTTACTGGCTACAGGTACGATATGTCATACTCATATGTTTTTCCCATAATTAATTAATACACACACACACACACACACACACACACACACACACACACACACACATATATATATATATATATATATATATATATATAATATATATATATATATATATATATATATATATATGTAAACTATGGTAGGTCACTGTCTGAACTGGAGATCTATATTTGACTTGTCAAATAATTGTAATTTGTTATTAAAAAAACAACCAGTTGGGTGCCTATGCCCAACATGGGGCCTGGGGCGGACCATCCCTCCTCCCCTTGGCACACACTGACTAAACGTTCTAGTGGAAGACTGACTGCTGAGTGAGATTCGTTGCAAGCAAGGTGGGTATTCTAGCTACCTAGCGTTGTAAGTAATGCATTAGCTTCTCACCTCCCCCCGCCCTCTTTTTTGCTGCAATGCAGTTTCTCGTGCACCGTTTCAAACCAGCACACTCCTTTAGATAATGAAAACTGAAAGTGCTTTTAGACGCTCGTATTTATGGGAGTAAAATACATGGTGTAGAAGTTTTAAAAAAGGCAGAAGCGAATAAGTGTACTACGAAGAATCCGTACGGGATCAAGTTCTGACAATTAATTGTAGGCTATGCGTCACGTTTTTACAGGGCAAGGAAATGTACTACCTCTGAGTTTATTCTTGAACAAACTCTCTCCGCCATACAGTGGCGCACCGAAGAGGTGGCACTGGCCATCTCTATAGAGAAAAGAAAAACTAATACGCGCGTCATCTTTCACTGGAAAAGGTATATTGCATATTCTCCGTATATAAATTTAACTAGCCTGCGGTACTAGAAGCATTAGTCAATAAGCAAATTAAAATGTTAATAATATTTAAATAATCAATAATAAAATCTTTAGGAATATCCCTTCAAAATACACAGTAGTTGAATAGCCACCCCAAAGTAAAACTAAGTATGCATTGGGGAAACTTGACTTGATTTGAGGGAATATTACAAAGGAGTTGATTCCCTCTCTCTGTTGTTCCTTTCTTTGCCCCCCCCCCAACTAACAAAATTCTAGGTGCACCACTGGCGCCATAAATATCGCTTTAGCTGGCGATCCTTTAAATCCCTATCTATTCAACTACTGTAATTTCCATCACAGCTTTTTCAGGCTATAGACTGACAAAATGATTAGATATGTTATCAACCTTTTGAGGTGTTTAAAATCAGCTTAGAGTTTTGACATTTGATTGCTCTCATTTTTTTTTTATTATTGTGCGTGACTTAAGTACTGGCCTGGTTTTAGTGTCTTTAAATCAGTTTAAACCTGTACCATTTGACAATTTTAATCAAGTTTGGGTACTTTCTTACTGTTTTTTTTTAATACTTTATTTGAGTATCCTTAATCTACCATACTTTTGAACGTTTAATTTGATCTTATCATCTGAATTTTTGTCACACTTAATTAATTTTTTCAGGTAAGTAAGAGGTCTAAACATTATGTATGCCATCAGCAACATCCTTTTAGGTCTGTTTAAATCAGTGTTCAACCAAAGTTATTCATCCCCACATACTATAACTGTATCGGCTATTCTTATCAATTACATTGTAAATACAATTAATATTATCACCTAAGTAGCAAGCTTCATAGCCCCTGTTAAACATAAACACATCATTGAGCAGCCTAACCTACAACCAAACCTATCAAAGCTATTTGAAACTTAATTTGTTTCTTCTGCTTTGCTAACTATAGTCTAATATTTACAATTGCAGCCCTTTTTTAGCTGTAAGACCTGAATTCAAAGACTAACACAGAGGCGGCTTCAGGATTATTTTTTTGGATAGGTACATTTTGGGAAAGTTGTGACTAGTGGGGGGGGCGATAGGGTGTCTAACGACTTCCCCCAGCAATTGCATAGATTTTTTTAATTTTTTTATTCCATCTTTACGTGAGCTACTAGTTTTCACTAAACACCTGTAAATATTTACAAACTTGCCTATAGTAGCACTTATACCCTATTTGTTGAGGACGGCCGTTTCAGGAGATGTGTCCCAGACGAGCCTAATCCACAGTGTTTTGTTTGTTCTGAAATTTTATCAAAAAACTCTATGAAACCTTTTTTTTAAAACGCCATTTAAAAAGCAAACATGACAATTTAGTAAAGAAAGAGTTACAGTATTTTTAACGTCTTTTGTAAGACCTTAAAACTAGGAAAAGCACTATAAAAGTGTTTCTGGTGCAGAACCACATAAAAATGCTCTAAAAGCTTCTTACAAAGTTAGTAATTGGATCGCAAAGTCTGGGAAAAACCATGCTATTGGCGAAAACCTAATCCTCCCTGCTGCAGAAGAACTCGTTTCTTGCATGTTTGGAGAAAAAGAGGCGAAAAGATATTATATATAAGGGGCAGTATTTCTGATATTTTTAATGTAGCAAAGAAAACTGATGCAATGTTAAAAGAAGATAAATCTCTGGGAAAAAGAAATACAAAAAAACAACTGTGAGCCTTTTGAATGATTGCACAAATTTTTGCAAGATAATGAGACAAACCTATCTGATTTGACTAAACTCAAGACTCAAGTGGGCCAGCACTTGAATGCATTGCAGATCCGGATAAGAGAGTACTTTCCACCTTTGGAGAAACAGTATGACTGGATACGTGACCCCTTTGTTGTTGATGCTACAGACACTAACCTGACTATTGTTGAAAAGGAGCAGCTCATTGAAGTCTCGTCTGATCCCACATTGAAAAACAAATATTTGAGTTCTGGTAATACATTGTTGAATTTCTGGATCGGTGTTGGAAAGGAACACAAAGAACTGTTTAGCACTGCTGTTAAATTTCTTGTTGGGTTTTCCACCATTTATTTATGTGAAAGAGGTTTTTCAAGTTTAACATATCTTAAGAGTAAATATAGAAACAAATTAGATGTTGAAGATGATTTAAGATTATATTTAACCAAGTTGGAACCTAATATTGATGAACTATGCAAACAGAAACAAGCTCACCCTTCTCACTAATTTCTTTTAAAGTAAGAGCTTTTTGTTTTTTAAGATTTGTGTGTTTTTAATGTAATAAGATGTATGTAATAAAATGTATGTAATAAAATAAATGTAATAAAATAATGTAATAAAATGTATGTAAGCAATATATCTTTGTTTTTGTTTAAACATGACATTTAATTGAGTTACACGTGTTAAGATTATACAAAAAAAAAGGCTGACAACTCGGATCATTCTCCGACATGTAGGTATTTTAGTTATTTTACTAACTGTGGGATACCCGAATTTTTTTTTGTAAAAAGGGGTACAGTGTCTAAAAAAGTTTGAGAACCCCTGGTTTAGATTATTAAATAAGATAGGCACAAAAATTAAAATCTTTACCGATCATAAAATATAATAGTTTTTTAAGGGAGGTGATTAATCATACCAAGTAGTAACCCTCTTAGAGTTGCTACTATCCCCTTGAAATAAAATGATGAAGTAGTAGAAAAAAAAAAAATTTTTTAAAGACTAAAAATTATTGCAAAGCATTTGTTTAATGTAACATCCACTATGAGTAGGTAAAGATAATGAATCAGTTATCATTTACTAATGATATAGTAGTAAATTTTATCATTTCTTACCTGCTACTTACATCTTGACCTATGTTCTACTGCACACTTATAAATTTCTCTTCAAAAATAATAAAAACTAATGTATTTAAGTGCAACAAAAGAAATTATGTCAATGTAAAAACAATACACAATATTTAAGTGTTTAATTCATCCAGACAAACCAGAACACAATGAAGTTCTATAGTTTTACTTGTACCAAAAGAATTTAAGAAATACATAACAATCAAAGTGATATATGTTTATAAATACACATTCAAACTTCTTTTTTGTAATTCATGTTGTATACAATTTTGAAGTTTTTTGAGAATCTGTATGCATGTGCATGAATATATTTTCTCTATTCCTTGCAAATATGACTTGGCAAGTGGCTGTAATTTGGAGCCTCCAAATAAAACTATATAAATAAACCTTCTTCTCCATTTAGTAAAGTAACCAACATGCCAACTTCTATAACCATAAAGATAAGATAAATGCATAAAAATGAGTATTTTGAGTACACCATTAATATTATTTTTTTCATTGATCACTTAAGCGAAATTTTCCTACAGCACATAGAAAACACCAAGATACCCACAAACAATACACACCCACTTACTATCTTACTATAGAAGCTACGTTTTCATAACTACTAATTGTTTGAAGCAGATCTATAAAGTATAATTTGTGTACCTTGGTGTTGTGGTTCTATTGCGGAAATACTGTTATTTATACGTATATTCTCAATGAGTAAAGAAAACATGTGAAAAAAGAAATTTAAAGAAAAATGAGTTAAATTAAAGTAGGTACAGAAAAGTAAACTAAAGTAAATTAATGAAAAACTTATTGAAGCACAATATTGTTCTATTGATCCACGTAGCCTTATTAGTGTATGATAGTGACTGGTAGTTATTGTTTCTCAAGTTTCAAGGTATTAATGTTGGGTTATCAAATTTAATATAATCAATGTCTTAATTTTAAAGCAATTATAAAACATTTCAATTTTTGTTTCGATTAAACTATTCCCAGTAATCGTACTAAAGGTTTCCAAAGTGAATTGAACTCTTTCAAGCCAGAAACCTTTATTCCAACTGCAAGATCCCCTCTAATCTATAGAGATTTTAGGTTATTACCTGTTATTATGAATTTATTATTGTTATAAATTATTATCCAGTAACTTTGTATCTTTAAATATTTTTCTTTATGGAAATTATGAAGGACACCCACTACACATACAATGTGTTATTGTAGTTCACCTGAGTCCAATCGTCACAGATCATGGATGTATCAAGAGTCTTTTGAAACTACCATCTTAATTGACTTTAAAAATATTTAACTCTAATCTTTTATAAAAAAATCGTTTTCTGCCTTATCTATAAAAACCAGTATTCTTGGTTATTGATTCCACGGTTGTGTATGTTGGAAGTGAAAACCAAGAGATCTTTAAATCCAAGAAGCTATTTCACAGCCTATATATGTTGATAAAACCAGGTAGTTTTAACATATCTAAGACTGACCTACAGCTTTAGTGATTAAGCTAAAACAAGAAAAATTGTGTTTTAGATTTTGTATTCATTTAAAATATAGAGAAAGTTAACACAAAATGTTTAATTCTGAACTGCAAAATAAAACGAATAATCTTAAAATAAACACACATGAACACTAAAATAATTATATAACAACTGTAACAGAAAGGACTGATATAAGCACATTAAGAAAAAAGGAGTGATCTTGTTTATAACGTCAATAGTTTTGTTATCAAGCTCTTATTTGTTTAAATGATGTTTAAATGAATAAGCTTGATTTTGTCTTTTGTACCCAAACAACAACAAAATATATAATCCAAATTTACAATATATTTTGTAATAAAAACTTGCAGTTTTTGTGTTGTACATCTGAGGTTTTTGTATAAATTACACTTTTTTGTATTAACTTACAAAAATCCACTACTTACTGATTTATTCCGCAGATGCGTTTTGCACTAGGTTAGCACATTGTTCAATGCTTTGAGTCACTGACAAGACTGTTGCTCAAATGTCCGCCTAAGAAACAGTCTTGTCAGTGACTCACAGCATTGAATAATGTGCTAATCTAGTCCGAAATGTGTCTGCTGAATAAACCAGTAAGTAGTGGTTTTTTGCCAAGTTGATACAAAAACGTGTAATTGTAAGCAGAACACCAAACAGCATAGAATTAATAGAATATTCATTTAAGACTTATCAAAACAATTGTGTCAATACCTTAACATAACTGTAAAGAGTCAGCATCATATCACAAAAAGGAGAATTTTGCTAATCATGGAAACGGAAGCCCATCAGCCAATAACACCTGAGGAAGGTGAAACCAAAGACTCTTGTTACATTTCTGATTGAATGAAGAATCATTCGTTTGGGAACAAGATTTTCGAACTGATAGTTTTTAACTGCAAGGAATACGCAACACCTCCTCATTGTACATACTGCATTCAAACTGAAGAGCTCATGGAAGTTTGTTGCGATGAGTGAGCTTAGAACTGACAACTGAGTTGTTTTTACAAAAAAGACTAAGTTCATGCAAGTGTTATACTACACTAAAACCAATTGTTTTATAAAGACAATATTTATTTCACTTTATAATTGGAACTTATATATTTCAATTTAATATTCCAATAAGTTTTATATATTCATATGTATTATCATTATTAATTATTTTATATGTTTAGACGAATTACATTATTGTTGGAAAAATCCTGTGAGTACTGTCGTATAATCAGCAATATATTTTGTTAACATATTTTAACCACTTAAGATTTTTTTGAACATACTAATACACATTAAAGATGAGTATACAAAACACACAATAAAGAAATACAAATATCCAGTTTAAACATTTTCATTGGTTGACATGACCAGCATTATAACAAGTAATATTTAAAAAAATGTTTAAATTCAATTCCTACTTAAATGAACAAAGAAAATTTTTATTTTACTTTCTTTTTATTTTTCAATTACAATTAATATAAATATGTATATATCTGTGTGTGTGTGGGTGTGTGTGTGTGTGTGTCAGAATGACAATATTAAGTAGCAAAATAGAAAGCGAAATTCCTTGCAATTTTCCTATCTACTATGGACTATTATTTTTGTTTATTACTATTTATAAGCTTTCCTTTTTTTCTTTTGTTGTGTTCTAGTTTCTTTTCGCTTACCTTTCGCATTGTCTGTTTGTGAGATAAGGTTTGATACTGTTAATTCAGTTTGTTTGTTTTATTTTATTATTTCAAGACTGAAACTTCGTTGAATTTGGAGCATTCTAAAGTAAAATACCTAAAAGCCCTGCACTTACCGGAAATTAAATGCTTATATTATTACAGTTAAAAATTGGAGCGCTTAATTCAGGTCAAAATATTATAATATGTACTTGTACATAAACATCAAATGTACTATATTATTTGGTAGAATTATTAATATTGAGCTGACAGATTATGTATGTATTATATAAATTACTTTTGTAATTAATATCTTCAAATCAAATAAGTGCTTACCTACTTTACTCGGAAATTGAACTATGTAACTAAACAATAACTGTCTTACCTATAATATAGGTTCCTATGACATATTATAATATAATGTGTAACATATAATATGTTTTACATTAACAAATACCAAAAATTACCACTTTTCTCTAAAATAATAAAACTTGACTACACCCAATAACAAAAATTTTAAAAATAAAATAAGAAATATATATATACCTATATAGAATATAATATATAGGTAGCTAAAACTTTTGAAAAAATCCACCAGATTTATTAAAGATGAAAACTAGGTGGTTTTGTATTTTCATTCAACCCAAAACCTGGAGTGCCAAAATATTGTTTTCAACATTATCTTCACAAATTGAGTGACATGGTTGATGTGGTAATAACTGACAGACTTGAATTTCTCTTATTTCCGTAAAAACCCACAAAATAGTAAGGGTAAAGAAAAAGTCAATCTTTAAATAGTCTATTATTAAAATAAATAGGTACTTTTATTCATTAAATAAATACCTAATGCATAAATAAATTTAAACATAAAACACGGAACACCTGTTATTGTTATTGTAACTAATGGCAAGGTAGGTTAGAAGGAGTAATTTACAGAAATTTCAGCGCACGGTCAAAGTATAAAATACGGAACTTTAAAACGTGTCACGATTCACAATGTTGACAGTTTGTTGTTGGTGGAGTAAGAGAAGCTACAAAACCAATCAAAAGGCAGTATTTGCCTTACATTGCTTCGCCTTCTGGGATCAGTTAATTTGCGTGTGAAACGGCTGTTCTACAACATAACCTGTACACAAAATCAGCTGTTCGAAATCATATGTTGGAAGGTATAGTGCAAACCACTTAACAATGCACTAGGCTATGCGTGTACTACCGCTTTAGAAAACGTTACATAATCAGAATGCTCGATACATAAACAGCTTCTACATCCATTATGTCTACACATATTTCAAGAATGTTTTTTAATGTCATATGTAAATTATTTATCTAATATCGACCGTCTCATACAAATAGTGTTTCGACAGTCATGTTTGTTGGAAAGTGTTTATACTGACCTTCTATCTTTGATTTACCTAGTGCAATCTCTCAAGACCAAGTACATGGTAACGTGATCTGCACTAAATATGCTGTAAGGTATGCGTTTCAGAAATAGCGTGACGCGAAAGCAATGATTTAATCTTATTCTTTATTCACTGCGCGTAAAGAAGTTATCATTTCAACTAGAATTTTAGGTACTGTAAGCAATATTTAGGTTAAAATATCACAAACATATAAAGTGTCCTTCCCCCATACAAATCTTGAGAATATCATATACTTATATTCTTTACATATTCCAAATATGTTAATTGAAGGAAAACAATAAAATTCATTGGCTATTTATACCAGAATAAAGGATGCATCATATTTATAATAAATCTTTAACATTTGTTGATTCCATCTTCGCGTGAGCTACTAGTAATCACTTACACTTTTAAAATGTTTTTAAAATAAGTTAAAACATTTTAAAAGTGTAATAAATCTTTATTATAATGTATAGGCTAAATTGAATACATCTCCAGTATGAAATGTTGAACTAGATTAAACGATTAAATTAGCAATAATATTAATAGGGTGAATTATGATACTAGTGACAATATTACTTATTACACCTTTGCTATTACTACACTAATGACAATATTACCTATAGCGTTAAAGGCAGAAAACATCCCATCTGTTACTTCTTGGTGAAAATTATATTTCAATTCGTCAGCAATAACAAGCTCTACATCCTAAATTTTTGAAGTATTTAGAATCTATAATTTTCTTCATAGTAATTTCCCAAAGGTCTAATTCATTATATTGAAATTTATCCAAATTGCTAAGTTCAAATCGACAATAATAATCCTGTATCAGGTTTTGAATTGGGCCATTGGCATCCCTGATGACTAATATCAATACAGTGCTCAGTGTTTTATAGAATGGAGATAAACATACAAATCTTGTCAACAACAAATATGGTACTCTATAATTGTGTCCTTTGACGGCTTTAGTAAATCAGATTAATTTTGATTATTTGCGATGGATTTAAGAACGCCTGTGCTCCATACTTTTGAAACTTCAGACGACATTCTGAGTAAGCAAATTATATAAATTACTATTCATTTTTGATGGTAGATTGTGAATAGCCAAAAATTAGTTTCTGGATTTTTTTAATGTTAAATATAAAACAAGCACAAATAATTTATTAGTATGGACCTGTTTATTTAACTCTAATAGTTAATTTATTTATGTTACGCTCAATAACAAACAAGGACAAAATGGTAAATAGTAAGAATTGTTTTGAAGGTGTTAATGAAATTTGTATAATTTAACCTCCTTGATTTTCTTGTCCATGCTGTTCAGCGAAACTTTGTAAATTAATTAAAATAAAAATATTGTCAAAAACCCCAATACCCTAATATTAAAAGTTACTGATGCATAAACCCTTGTGTACATTTCAATGACCATGTCATCTATCTAGAATACAATAATTTACACTAGGTTAATCAATAGTCTATGTTTGTTAAGGGAGGTTATGTTTAGGTTCCAAAATTTCAAGAAACTTTAAATACTATCTATGGTTAATGAGGTTTTAAATATTTTTTTCTTGTTTACAATATATTGTCAAGTAAAACGTTAACAACAAAAAAATTGAAGTTGGAATAACAGTAAATTATCATGTTTATGAAATGAAAAAAAAATTATAGGGTAGCTAATGAACTACTACTATTCTAGCCCATATTATTGGATTGATACATGAAAAATCTAGGTAGGGCATGTTTTACTTTGAGTAAAAGTAGGGTATGATGTTAGTAAACTTTAATTTTTTTTTTAAACTAGAGACTGAGGTTATATTGTAATGAAGCATAATTAAGTGTTTTGTTTTATATATATATATATATATATATATATATATATATATATATATATAAACACAAATAATTTTGACTTTGCAACACTGTTTTATTGTATTCACTTATCACTTACACTTTAATATACTTAAATAAGAATCTTACTTCAGAGATTGTCTCAGAAGATGTTGGTCGAAAATGAGGACACGTAATTAAAGTTCTTGAAAGTCGACTTGCATATATACCAAGAAATATATATATGCCATTTATTCTAACAATATTTTAGTTTAAGATTTTGGGTCTTTTAAAAAATTAATTTAATGTCAAAGTTTTTAAAAGGAAGTTGCAAGGTCATATAACAATAGAGTGTTATAATAGATATTGTAAATTAGGAAACAGGTTGTTAGTTCGATGGGTGTTTTTGATAGCGTGAAAAACGTATGTAGGTAGATAAAATAAAGGGTTTATAATCTATACTATTATAAAAAATCTAATGGTGTCTGTCTGTGTGCTTGTGTGTATGTTACTCAACCACGAAAAATTACTAGACCCATTAAGCTGAAATTTTACATTGACATTCTTAGGGTCCCTGGTTAGCACATATTCCTATTTTTATTTAGAAATTCCATGAGGGCACCGCCCCACTGGCCTTTAAAACTCCCTTAACACTCAAATATCTATACTCCATTAAATACTTGACTTACTCATCTGATAGTAAATGTGTTTTTAATCATCTGTAACACTTACTTTTAAACACAATTAAACAGGTGATAGTAAATGTTTGTTGGTATTCATCTTTCAAGGTTAGTTATACTTTGCAAATGTCATGTTACAAGCAGGTTTTTCAAGACAATAATCGGTAAGTTTATAAACTATAGTGTGATATATTTATTGGGATTTAATTTCAATAAATTAAATTGAACCCAAATTACCAATACAAATTAAATCAATACAAATATATGTCAACCCTGTACGAAGGATGGTTACTCTGCTAGTGTTTTAGTAATTTTAATTACACTACTGTACTCTTAATTGCTTTTGTACATTTTAGTGGTTAAACAAACATATATTTTTTTGTTCAGTGTACGAAGATGTGAGTTATGAAGAAGTGCCAACGTTTGTAAGTGACGAAAGTTTTGTACCTGTTAGTGATCATTTTGGACCAGATTATTCTACAGAAGGTGAATTCCAGGAAAGAAGAACAATTTTAGCTGATGGAGGAGTGCAATTTGGTGTCACTGCATTGGCGTTTGATAGTCAGGAAGAACTGCTTTGGATGGGAAATCAAGGCGTGAGTAGCTATTACTTTTAGTTTCTGACAGGAGCTGTCAGATTTATTGTGTGGAGTCTGTTTTTATTAACATTTCCTAACCTTTTAGTAAAAATTAGATATTGAATTTTTTAAATATCAAATTAACATTATTTGGACTAAAATTGCCAATTTTTGGCATAATATTATACTAAAGTGTTTAATTCAACTTATAATATTAGTATAGCTTTAATATTTTTGGTTATATTGTGTAAAATAATATATGCTGTAAAATTAAAAATACATTTTTATTTATTTATTAATATTTTGAGTCTCTTTGTTATCTTTTTATTTGGATCTAAGTCTTTTTTTATAAAGTTGTTTGTGGTTTTGAACAATTATCCAAAATATCGTAAGTGTTGTAAACATTTACCAGTTATTTTAAACCACTAAAGTTTTTAAAGCGATATCCCAGTGTCTGTACAATCTTTCGACTTAAACCAATGTACTATAAATGTCTGAGGCTTTGTGTGCAATATGTCTTCTGAAGTTATTTCTTAATCTTTTATTACTAAGAATTATATACATTACAATATAAATTTAAACGAGTAAATTTTATGGCAAGAAATCGAGTTTTGAAAAGAAAACTCAAGAAATTAAATACATGTAAAAAGTTGTGATTCATAGGCGATTAGATATTATAATAATTTTATAATGAATTTATAACAAAGATATATATTAAATCTTCTCCCTATTTTCAAAATAATCTTTAAGAGTATTTCAATAATCATATATCTTTAAAATGGCAGGAACTTTTTAAGGAATTTTTTTAATCAAAACTTTTGAAAGTTGTGTGTAATGAAACCCTGCAAGGTTGTGCTATAACATAAAAATAAATGTAAAAAAAGGTATCAAAATTGGACTAAAAAAAATTTATTTTACAGTAT
Source organism: Prosapia bicincta (assembly GCA_036971475.1). Classification (NCBI taxonomy): domain Eukaryota; kingdom Metazoa; phylum Arthropoda; class Insecta; order Hemiptera; family Cercopidae; genus Prosapia; species Prosapia bicincta. The sequence continues at coordinate 286,699,890 of JBAIZL010000001.1, forward strand.
TATATTTACCAAAATTATACAATAAAAACATATCAAAAAATTTTTTTAAATAATTGTGTTATGAGAAAAAAAATTTTCCCTGTGTTAAAACAACTAAAGTTGAAATGCTAGAAAGAACAATAAACATTTTTTAGCCATTATAAGCAATAATTCATGTACCTAGTTTCTGTGTAGAAAATATGTGACACTGCAGTAAGTTTTCTCATCATATTTGCTAACAAAAGCTATTGTGTGTGGTGAAATCCACATATATCACGTTACCAATTACTATTATTTGAAACTTATGTTAAGTCATAAGATCATAATTACAGTATGTAAGCCTTTAAAAATGTTGATTTATTTCTAATAATACCTATCTCAACACTGGGTGAACTTTTGTGACAAACTTGTTTTGGACAAACAAAAAAAAAAGATCCTATGTTTGATCAAACACTTGAAAATGTTTGCTGTACTTATTCTGATATTATTTGTTGGCCAAAACATAGGGTTTGCTATAAATTTCCCAGTAATATTAATGTCGTGATGCACTTTTTGGCATTGGCCTGTAAACAGATGGCTCAGACTCGGAAGCAAATACATTGATTTCTGCATCAAATAACGGATTATCAATCTTATTCATTATAATCAGTCATTGTTTTGGACTACTTTTATTTCATATGTTTTTTTTGCAATACATTCACCATACATAACAAAATCCTCATAAACTGATGACCTTTTCTTAACTTTAAAATAAAAAGCCTTCATCCTATATACCTCATCTCTTTAAACAAATCATTTCTCTTGTTTTGGTTTTCGGTAGTTTTCATCTTTTACATTCCACAACAAGCTATGTTTCTCATACAACTTTATCCGCATGATTAGATTTTCTTTGACCAATTGTTTTTTTTATGCCATTTCAAACACACTGAATGGAGAACTACAATTCAGTTAACAAATGCTCTCTTCACCTATACAAGTTTAATATTTCAATGACTTGAAAACAAAGACATATCCTAAAAACACAACCACTATTACATTTTAATCAACCAAACAAACTATCAATAATTAAAGAATAATTAAAGAATAAAAATATGGTACAATTCACAAATATATTTTAATTTTTTATTTCATACGCGTTTCAACAACTAATTTGTCATCATCGTCAGTGAAAATACACAAATCAAATTAACTAAAAATAAATATATATATATATATATATATATATATATATATATATATATATATATATATATATATATATATATATATTAAACATAACCAAAGATTTAACAAAAGTGAAAACGTTTTTACTTTTGTTAAAACTTTATAGGTTATGTTTAATATATATATATATATATATATATATATATATATATATTTTAAATTTATTTGATTTGTGTATTTTCACTTAGGGTGACGACAAATTAGTCGTTGAAACGCGTATGAAATAAAAAATTAAAATATATTTGTGAGTTGTACCATATTTTTATTCTTTAATTATAACTTTCACTCACAAACCAGCTCGAATATTATTTATTAAAACTATCAATAGTTCAAATAGAGAGGAAATATTTAGGCTGGATAAACGTAGCAGCTGTCTTTCAGGAATTGTAGAATATTTAGTCTGGAAACATGTCAACACTGACTAAACACAGACTAAATATTCAACAAAAAAACTGTTAGGAGAAATACCAACAAACTTATTTGGCTAACAAATTTACCAAGTGTGGATTAATATTTATAAATTTATAGTGCAATCAATGAAATTTTGTTGTCCTTTTCATAATTGAAGCGACTGGCGCTTAGCTAAAATGAGAAGGAAACGAGGTTCGAGAAAGATCCGAAATAATACAATCGAAATGTGAGTAACAATAATAAGCTGCGGCAAAGTGCCTTACTTCAATCGCTGAGCACGCAATTACGAAAGTTTGAAAGCCCTAATGGGCTCCGTACGAGCACATTTAATAAAGGAATAATTCGCACTGAATTTACACATAAATGAATTCTTAGTACTTAAGCTTATGCAGCACTTACCCTCGTGGAGCAAGAAAGGGCAAAATTGAAGTGGTCGTAGATCTCGTAGCTGTAGAAGTCCTGGGTACCCAGTTCGTAGGAATCCTGGCCAGGCGAGGTCACACTAGAACTTAAACGAGAAGTCAATAAGCTGCATTTAAAATCCTAAAGTCATTTAATAACTATGGCGCGTAACGGCACAAAGGATCTTACAAACGGCGATTGTAAATTAAAGTCAATAATCCGCAAATAACTTATATAATAACGCGGTCGCACTAACACACATTAAGACGAACAGTTTAAATGCTTATACGAGGTTTTCACGGTCGAAACCGGCACTTTGCACATGTTGTGCAATTTTACGCCACGAGGTACTTTAACGAGGCTGTTAACCGTACGACAGTTCCGAGACAACGGGCGACTAACTTTACGGAAAATGCGAGCTAAGGGAGTGGGGATCAAGCCACAGAAAATCAATACTTCAAATCATACATCGATTGGCAGATCGGACATCACGTGACCATTACTGTACAGGCCAGCTGAGCATTTGAATGTAGGCCGCGAAACTTCGAGCGCTGACTCGAACATACCGCCCACCAAAACGAATGTTTTTAATCCGCCAGGTGGGTATAGGGCGAAGAACTATTTAAGCACCGGAAACCGAGGGTGCCGAAGAAAATAGCAGGGGGAAACGAAGGAAAAACAAGAGAAACAAAAGGAAGGGGCAAGAGTGCCGAAGAAACCAAAGGTGAAACTCAATGCTGCAGCGGAAAGCCAACAAGCTTGTGGACAGGTCGCTTCAGCTGGCCGTGCGAGGTTTTGACAGTAGCTACACGGGATACTTGGTCGGGTCCAGGATGTAGATGTATGATCCGACCCATAGGCCAATGAAGGGGGCTCGGATGCTCTCCAATGATGAAGACGAGTTGATCCTCCTGAAGCGGTGAGGAGTTCTTGTGCCACTTGCGGTGTTGAATCTGCGAATGCAGGTACTGAGTAGACCAAGTCTTCCAGAAACGGTTGGTCATTTGCTGAATCATGGACCAACGAGATTTAAGAGGCGGTTCGGGGTAACATCTCTCCGGAAGTGCAAGGAGCGGTCGTCCAATAAGAAAATGTCCGGGAGTGAGGAAAGACGATCCTTCGCTGGGGTCAGGCGAAACCTCGAAAATAGGGCGACTGTTAAGAATAGCCTCTATCCGGGTAAACAACGTAGACAATTCCTCAGGGTTTAATACCGTATTACCAATCGTGCGGTGCATAAGTCCTTTAGCGGATTTGACGGCAGCCTCCCAAAGTCCGCCGAAATGTGGTGCGGCTGGAGGGTTGAAGTGCCATTCAATGCGTTGGTCGGCGAGTTTGCGCTTGATAAGCGATTTCGAGTGGTCAAGCAGTTGATAGACCTCACTCAGGCGGTTCGCGGCTCCAACAAAATTCGTGCCGTTGTCAGAATAAATATCAGAGGGTAGCCCTCGTCTTGACGTGAAACGGTGTAAAGCTGCGAGAAAGGCATCGGTGGATAGGTCGGATACCATCTCCAAGTGCACAGCCTTAGTAGCCATGCAGACAAATAGACAAAGATAAGATTTTAAAAGCTTCGAGGTACGCAAATGATTTGCCTTTGTGTCAAAGGGTCCAGCGAAATCAATTCCCACCCTGCAGAAAGGCGGCGATGGAGTGACTCTAGATGATGGTAAAGCAGCCATCATAGGTGGACGAGGCTTAGATTGCAGACGGAAACACCGCATGCACGCATGAATGCGTTGTCGAAGTAAGGAGCGTAACGCAATAATCCAAAATTCGCCGTTAATCAGCGCTTGAGTGGTGCGCGGTCCGGCATGTAAGGCTAACTTGTGGTAATGATCGCAGATCAAGTTGACGTACTGATGATGTTTAGGAAGCAGAAGGGGGTGCTTAGATTCATACGACATCTCAGAATGATTAAGTCTTCCGCCCACCCTGAGTAAGCCCTGGGCGTCGACAAATGGCGTTAGGCTGCGGAGCGGATCGATGATTTGAGCGCCACGACGGAGCCGTTGCAATGTTGCGCTGAAGGCCAGCTCTTGTATGAGCTTGACGCAGAGATCTCTGGCGTTACTTAACTCCTGCACCGAAGGCGTAGTAAATGAAGTTTTACTCAAGGCGACTTTGGCCTTGTAGCGGGTGTTATGACCGTGGTTAGTAGTCTGGCCTTTACGACGGCAATTATTCACAAACCGCAGGACGTAAGCGAAAACACGGTGAAGAGTAATTAAGTTCGAATGTCGTTCTATAGTTGTCAATAGTCGATTAGGCTCTTGAACGGCCGTACATAGCAGTCTAGGTTCAGATTTATGTTCGGTCTGGTCCGGGTTAAGGCCGGTCGGTTTAGACAAATGCCACGCAGTAGGACATTGTAGCGCCCATGGTGGGCCGTGCCACCACAGCGGATGTTCAGCAAGCTGGTTAGGTAGACACCCACGGGAAGCAACGTCCGCGGGGTTATCAGCAGTCGAGACATGGAACCAACGGTCCATGGAGGTATTTGAAACGATTTCAGTGACGCGGTTGGCAGTAAAAGTCTTCAATAAATAAGGCGGGGTGTTGATCCAATACAACACAATTTCAGAATCGGTGAAGAAAAACGTCTCGGCGTCAGACACAAAATTCAAAACGGGCTGAACGGACTTGTAGAGTTTGGCCAGCAAGACTGCGCCACAAAGCTCCATGCGAGGTATGGTGATCGGTTTAACTGGAGCTACCCTGCTCTTAGCCTTCAGAATGCTAACGGTAACGACTCCATTCCATTCGGTTCTCAAATATATAGCTGCTGCGTATCCAGCTTCGGAAGCATCGCAAAACCCTAACAGGTGATGCTTGGCAGCTCGTGTGCCAACGTGTCGAGGTATTTGGATAGAAGACAAACTGGCGAATTGAACAATGAAGCTGTCCCATTGATTTAGAAGCGCGGTTGGCAAAGGTTCATCCCATGATAACCTTTCGAGCCACAAACGTTTGAGAAAGCATTTAATCCATAAAGTAATAGGCGTTAAGAAGCCAAGCGGGTCGAAAGTCCGAGCGACATAAGATAGTATGGTGCGTTTCGTAGGCACCGAAACGAAATTCTGACTCTGGTAGGAGAACGAGTCCGAGGTGGGATTCCATTGCAGTCCCAGTATTTTGATGGCGGTAGAATCGTCCTGGAACAGTAGCGGGTTCTCCAGATGAGCGGAAGGTAGCGTTGACAATAGTGCAGGATCACTTGATGACCATTTCCTGAGTGCCAGGCCGGCGAGTGCGAAAATGTTAATGAGCTGCTGTATCAATTCCTTGGCATCTTCGGGTGTATCGGCGCCAGTGACAACATCATCAACATAAGTCTGCTGAAGTATTGCTTGCGACGCGGCAGGGTATCGGCTACCTTCGTCCTTTACGAGTTGTTCAAGCGTCCGCAACGCTAAATACGCAGACGGGGTTAGTCCGTACGTGACAGTAGCTAACTCGTATTCCACAAGCGGAGATTGAGGCGTCGGTCGGTATAATATGTGCTGATGACAGCGATCAGCTGGGCGCACGGCAATTTGTCGGTACATCATTTTAAGATCAGCACAAACGGCGTGAACATACAGGCGAAAGGAAATGATGACGTTAGACAGGTCCTTCTGAAGTTTAGGACCGGAAAGCAATTGCTGATTTAAAGAATTCGCGTTACAATCAGGCGAGGATGCGTTGAATACTACTCGTAACTTAGTAGTAGAACTGGTGGTCTTAAAAACACAATGATGCGGGATCAAATAGTTAGAAGTATTAAGTGCGGGGTACATATGACCCAGAGTCATATATTCTGTCATGAATTGATGATAATGCCGAGCTACCTCCGGCTGACGACTTAAACGTCGTTCTAAAGCATGATAACTAGCGAGGACAACGTTGCGGTTTGACTTAAGTGCTACAGCGTCAGGTTTGAAGGGGAGGGCGACAACATATCTCCCGACTTCATCGCGTTCAGTAGTTGTAGTAAACAGGCTTTCACAAAGCTGTTCGTCAGGGCTCAAAGATTTAGCCTCAGTCACTTCTTCGACTTCCCAAAACCGTCGAATATTGTCATCAATAGACTGTAGCGAGGTAATGAACACTCTAGGTTGATGGGGCATACTATACGGTATGGATCCCATAATGACCCAACCTAAACGAGTGTTAAGCGCGGAGGGCTGGCCATGAATGATAGTGCAAGGCCCATTAGTGAGTATTTGGGTGAAAACATCTGCCCCCAGTATAATGTCAACACCGGCAGGCGAGTCGAAATGAGGGTCAGCTAAAGGTAGATGCTGGTATTGAGCACTTATTTGAGAGGCTAACCTAGTAGCCGGCAGCGGGTCAGTAATGTGGTTAAGCACGGCGGCTTCAGTAGTTAGCATTACACCAGGGTCATGCCTCGAGAATAAAATCAACGTAACGTAGTCGTGGATACGTGTGGTCTTGGCGGCGACACCAATCAAAGACATATTTGAACTCCGAGTAGGTAGGCTCAGCAGGACGCTTGCTTTCTTAGTAATGGCAGATATCTGACTGCCGGGGTCGATAATAGCTCTAAAGGAACGAGGTTGACCGTAATGGTCTTGGATGACGATTTGTGCGGTGCCTAACAGGGCGAGAGATTCCTGAATATTACATGACAGCGAATGAGGTTGAGCTTGAGTATCGGTTGCGCGTCTAGTTGCTGGCCTCGGGTGTCGCGGTGTGACTAGTCATTGTTGTGACGGCGGGTTGTTATGTAACAAAGTATGGTGTGCCTCGTTGCACTGCTTGCAGCGTTGGCTGGACTTACATTTAGCTTGGAAATGTGAGCCAAGACAATTGAAGCACCGTTGTAGTCTCATGATGGCATCCTGGCGTGCCGCAGAAGGCAATTCGAGAAAGGATTGACAGTCAATGATGCGATGTCCTTCTCCGCAATAATAACACATGCCTGCGTGTGTCGTAGAAACATGGGATTGATTCATGTGAAGCGGTGGTAATCGGTGACGGAATACTGACATCCTAGGAGTGTTCATAACAGGAGGTATATTTACGGGGCGCGGCCCGTTGAATGGCCGTGTAGGGCCTGACGCAGCACGTCTGGGCTCGTATACATATTGCGTAGCCTTAGGTGTAATAGAATTGTCGGGCGAAACCGAAGGCTGGACGATTGTACTATGTGCCGTGTTAAGGTTAGGTTCCAGTTGGTCAAAATTTAAATCACGGGCCCCTTGCGAATCAGACTCATTCACTGACGACACCAGTATGCGGGGTTGTTGAGCAGCTCTCGCGCTCGTAGAAGCTGCGGCAGGCGGTTGATCCAACAACTCTAAAGCCCTGGCCTGTTCCGTTATAAAATCATTCAACAGTTTGTACGTAGGCATACGATTTGTGCCTAGCCTCGTTTCAAAATTTAATCTAGTCTGGGGGTCCAAGTTATTAATGGACATCTGAAAAAGCAGGAAATCAGCCAAATCATCTAGCTGGATAACCTTCAACGCACACACAGCGTTTGAATGCGCGGTCAAGAAGCGGTTTAATTCAGTTTGCGAAGCATTCTTAATTGGTTTAAAGTCTTGAATCATTTTAAAATAGTGGTCAGCCAAACGGCGTGGGTTAGCGTACCGATTGCGCAAAGCTTGATATGCAATGCTGTAATTTTGTTCAGATATTACCAAGCCTGTGACAATTGCTAAAGCGTCGCCTTTAAGTACCGATTTCAAATATTGGAATTTCTGTATATCACTAAGACTGTCGTTGCAATGGACTATTGAATCGTACATCGTTATAAAGTCCGTCCAGTCACTGTTGTTTCCTGAAAAAATAGGTAACGCAAGACTAGGGAGGTTAGGTGAACCTACAGCTGATTTGACGGGCGAGGTTGATGTCACCTCTGCCTTGATAAGGTTAGGATATTTTGCTAACATGGGCAAATACACGTCCTGAAATTGTCTTTTGATATTAAACGCACTTTCAGCTAAACTTGCCACCTGGGTGGCGAACGTTTGTTCTAATATCTCATAAGTATCCACGAAATTGGCCTGAATGCGTCTTATTTCCCGAGCGATGCCTTCCGGCATCCCTTTATCGTCAAGAAGGGTTTGTACTTGTTCCAAATCATTTAATATATTTTTTAATTTAGCGAGGTAATATTCAGTATTAATTGCCATCATAAATAATTTAATAAAGTTCACAAATAAACACAACACAAATTAATTTCACAAAATTTTTTAAATAGCGGTAAGTGGACTGTATAGTTTAATAAACGTAAAGTATTTCCTCATCACAAAGCAAATCAAAATCAAGTGACGTATACCTATGACGTCACGTTTCCCGCGCGTGTAACTCGCACAAAGGAAATCAGAAATCAAATGTTGCGCAACACTTAGTAAGATTGCATGAATCATATAAATCAAATGAATTTAAATTCAATCTATCCGGCTCGAAGAGGACCAAATGAAGCGACTGGCGCTTAGCTAAAATGAGAAGAAAACGAGGTTCGAGAAAGATCCGAAATAATACAATCGAAATGTGAGTAACAATAATAAGCTGCGGCAAAGTGCCTTACTTCAATCGCTGAGCACGCAATTACGAAAGTTTGAAAGCCCTAATGGGCTCCGTACGAGCACATTTAATAAAGGAATAATTCGCACTGAATTTACACATAAATGAATTCTTAGTACTTAAGCTTATGCAGCACTTACCCTCGTGGAGCAAGAAAGGGCAAAATTGAAGTGGTCGTAGATCTCGTAGCTGTAGAAGTCCTGGGTACCCAGTTCGTAGGAATCCTGGCCAGGCGAGGTCACACTAGAACTTAAACGAGAAGTCAATAAGCTGCATTTAAAATCCTAAAGTCATTTAATAACTATGGCGCGTAACGGCACAAAGGATCTTACAAACGGCGATTGTAAATTAAAGTCAATAATCCGCAAATAACTTATATAATAACGCGGTCGCACTAACACACATTAAGACGAACAGTTTAAATGCTTATACGAGGTTTTCACGGTCGAAACCGGCACTTTGCACATGTTGTGCAATTTTACGCCACGAGGTACTTTAACGAGGCTGTTAACCGTACGACAGTTCCGAGACAACGGGCGACTAACTTTACGGAAAATGCGAGCTAAGGGAGTGGGGATCAAGCCACAGAAAATCAATACTTCAAATCATACATCGATTGGCAGATCGGACATCACGTGACCATTACTGTACAGGCCAGCTGAGCATTTGAATGTAGGCCGCGAAACTTCGAGCGCTGACTCGAACATACCGCCCACCAAAACGAATGTTTTTAATCCGCCAGGTGGGTATAGGGCGAAGAACTATTTAAGCACCGGAAACCGAGGGTGCCGAAGAAAATAGCAGGGGGAAACGAAGGAAAAACAAGAGAAACAAAAGGAAGGGGCAAGAGTGCCGAAGAAACCAAAGGTGAAACTCAATGCTGCAGCGGAAAGCCAACAAGCTTGTGGACAGGTCGCTTCAGCTGGCCGTGCGAGGTTTTGACAGTAGCTACACGGGATACTTGGTCGGGTCCAGGATGTAGATGTATGATCCGACCCATAGGCCAATGAAGGGGGCTCGGATGCTCTCCAATGATGAAGACGAGTTGATCCTCCTGAAGCGGTGAGGAGTTCTTGTGCCACTTGCGGTGTTGAATCTGCGAATGCAGGTACTGAGTAGACCAAGTCTTCCAGAAACGGTTGGTCATTTGCTGAATCATGGACCAACGAGATTTAAGAGGCGGTTCGGGGTAACATCTCTCCGGAAGTGCAAGGAGCGGTCGTCCAATAAGAAAATGTCCGGGAGTGAGGAAAGACGATCCTTCGCTGGGGTCAGGCGAAACCTCGAAAATAGGGCGACTGTTAAGAATAGCCTCTATCCGGGTAAACAACGTAGACAATTCCTCAGGGTTTAATACCGTATTACCAATCGTGCGGTGCATAAGTCCTTTAGCGGATTTGACGGCAGCCTCCCAAAGTCCGCCGAAATGTGGTGCGGCTGGAGGGTTGAAGTGCCATTCAATGCGTTGGTCGGCGAGTTTGCGCTTGATAAGCGATTTCGAGTGGTCAAGCAGTTGATAGACCTCACTCAGGCGGTTCGCGGCTCCAACAAAATTCGTGCCGTTGTCAGAATAAATATCAGAGGGTAGCCCTCGTCTTGACGTGAAACGGTGTAAAGCTGCGAGAAAGGCATCGGTGGATAGGTCGGATACCATCTCCAAGTGCACAGCCTTAGTAGCCATGCAGACAAATAGACAAAGATAAGATTTTAAAAGCTTCGAGGTACGCAAATGATTTGCCTTTGTGTCAAAGGGTCCAGCGAAATCAATTCCCACCCTGCAGAAAGGCGGCGATGGAGTGACTCTAGATGATGGTAAAGCAGCCATCATAGGTGGACGAGGCTTAGATTGCAGACGGAAACACCGCATGCACGCATGAATGCGTTGTCGAAGTAAGGAGCGTAACGCAATAATCCAAAATTCGCCGTTAATCAGCGCTTGAGTGGTGCGCGGTCCGGCATGTAAGGCTAACTTGTGGTAATGATCGCAGATCAAGTTGACGTACTGATGATGTTTAGGAAGCAGAAGGGGGTGCTTAGATTCATACGACATCTCAGAATGATTAAGTCTTCCGCCCACCCTGAGTAAGCCCTGGGCGTCGACAAATGGCGTTAGGCTGCGGAGCGGATCGATGATTTGAGCGCCACGACGGAGCCGTTGCAATGTTGCGCTGAAGGCCAGCTCTTGTATGAGCTTGACGCAGAGATCTCTGGCGTTACTTAACTCCTGCACCGAAGGCGTAGTAAATGAAGTTTTACTCAAGGCGACTTTGGCCTTGTAGCGGGTGTTATGACCGTGGTTAGTAGTCTGGCCTTTACGACGGCAATTATTCACAAACCGCAGGACGTAAGCGAAAACACGGTGAAGAGTAATTAAGTTCGAATGTCGTTCTATAGTCGATTAGGCTCTTGAACGGCCGTACATAGCAGTCTAGGTTCAGATTTATGTTCGGTCTGGTCCGGGTTAAGGCCGGTCGGTTTAGACAAATGCCACGCAGTAGGACATTGTAGCGCCCATGGTGGGCCGTGCCACCACAGCGGATGTTCAGCAAGCTGGTTAGGTAGACACCCACGGGAAGCAACGTCCGCGGGGTTATCAGCAGTCGAGACATGGAACCAACGGTCCATGGAGGTATTTGAAACGATTTCAGTGACGCGGTTGGCAGTAAAAGTCTTCAATAAATAAGGCGGGGTGTTGATCCAATACAACACAATTTCAGAATCGGTGAAGAAAAACGTCTCGGCGTCAGACACAAAATTCAAAACGGGCTGAACGGACTTGTAGAGTTTGGCCAGCAAGACTGCGCCACAAAGCTCCATGCGAGGTATGGTGATCGGTTTAACTGGAGCTACCCTGCTCTTAGCCTTCAGAATGCTAACGGTAACGACTCCATTCCATTCGGTTCTCAAATATATAGCTGCTGCGTATCCAGCTTCGGAAGCATCGCAAAACCCTAACAGGTGATGCTTGGCAGCTCGTGTGCCAACGTGTCGAGGTATTTGGATAGAAGACAAACTGGCGAATTGAACAATGAAGCTGTCCCATTGATTTAGAAGCGCGGTTGGCAAAGGTTCATCCCATGATAACCTTTCGAGCCACAAACGTTTGAGAAAGCATTTAATCCATAAAGTAATAGGCGTTAAGAAGCCAAGCGGGTCGAAAGTCCGAGCGACATAAGATAGTATGGTGCGTTTCGTAGGCACCGAAACGAAATTCTGACTCTGGTAGGAGAACGAGTCCGAGGTGGGATTCCATTGCAGTCCCAGTATTTTGATGGCGGTAGAATCGTCCTGGAACAGTAGCGGGTTCTCCAGATGAGCGGAAGGTAGCGTTGACAATAGTGCAGGATCACTTGATGACCATTTCCTGAGTGCCAGGCCGGCGAGTGCGAAAATGTTAATGAGCTGCTGTATCAATTCCTTGGCATCTTCGGGTGTATCGGCGCCAGTGACAACATCATCAACATAAGTCTGCTGAAGTATTGCTTGCGACGCGGCAGGGTATCGGCTACCTTCGTCCTTTACGAGTTGTTCAAGCGTCCGCAACGCTAAATACGCAGACGGGGTTAGTCCGTACGTGACAGTAGCTAACTCGTATTCCACAAGCGGAGATTGAGGCGTCGGTCGGTATAATATGTGCTGATGACAGCGATCAGCTGGGCGCACGGCAATTTGTCGGTACATCATTTTAAGATCAGCACAAACGGCGTGAACATACAGGCGAAAGGAAATGATGACGTTAGACAGGTCCTTCTGAAGTTTAGGACCGGAAAGCAATTGCTGATTTAAAGAATTCGCGTTACAATCAGGCGAGGATGCGTTGAATACTACTCGTAACTTAGTAGTAGAACTGGTGGTCTTAAAAACACAATGATGCGGGATCAAATAGTTAGAAGTATTAAGTGCGGGGTACATATGACCCAGAGTCATATATTCTGTCATGAATTGATGATAATGCCGAGCTACCTCCGGCTGACGACTTAAACGTCGTTCTAAAGCATGATAACTAGCGAGGACAACGTTGCGGTTTGACTTAAGTGCTACAGCGTCAGGTTTGAAGGGGAGGGCGACAACATATCTCCCGACTTCATCGCGTTCAGTAGTTGTAGTAAACAGGCTTTCACAAAGCTGTTCGTCAGGGCTCAAAGATTTAGCCTCAGTCACTTCTTCGACTTCCCAAAACCGTCGAATATTGTCATCAATAGACTGTAGCGAGGTAATGAACACTCTAGGTTGATGGGGCATACTATACGGTATGGATCCCATAATGACCCAACCTAAACGAGTGTTAAGCGCGGAGGGCTGGCCATGAATGATAGTGCAAGGCCCATTAGTGAGTATTTGGGTGAAAACATCTGCCCCCAGTATAATGTCAACACCGGCAGGCGAGTCGAAATGAGGGTCAGCTAAAGGTAGATGCTGGTATTGAGCACTTATTTGAGAGGCTAACCTAGTAGCCGGCAGCGGGTCAGTAATGTGGTTAAGCACGGCGGCTTCAGTAGTTAGCATTACACCAGGGTCATGCCTCGAGAATAAAATCAACGTAACGTAGTCGTGGATACGTGTGGTCTTGGCGGCGACACCAATCAAAGACATATTTGAACTCCGAGTAGGTAGGCTCAGCAGGACGCTTGCTTTCTTAGTAATGGCAGATATCTGACTGCCGGGGTCGATAATAGCTCTAAAGGAACGAGGTTGACCGTAATGGTCTTGGATGACGATTTGTGCGGTGCCTAACAGGGCGAGAGATTCCTGAATATTACATGACAGCGAATGAGGTTGAGCTTGAGTATCGGTTGCGCGTCTAGTTGCTGGCCTCGGGTGTCGCGGTGTGACTAGTCATTGTTGTGACGGCGGGTTGTTATGTAACAAAGTATGGTGTGCCTCGTTGCACTGCTTGCAGCGTTGGCTGGACTTACATTTAGCTTGGAAATGTGAGCCAAGACAATTGAAGCACCGTTGTAGTCTCATGATGGCATCCTGGCGTGCCGCAGAAGGCAATTCGAGAAAGGATTGACAGTCAATGATGCGATGTCCTTCTCCGCAATAATAACACATGCCTGCGTGTGTCGTAGAAACATGGGATTGATTCATGTGAAGCGGTGGTAATCGGTGACGGAATACTGACATCCTAGGAGTGTTCATAACAGGAGGTATATTTACGGGGCGCGGCCCGTTGAATGGCCGTGTAGGGCCTGACGCAGCACGTCTGGGCTCGTATACATATTGCGTAGCCTTAGGTGTAATAGAATTGTCGGGCGAAACCGAAGGCTGGACGATTGTACTATGTGCCGTGTTAAGGTTAGGTTCCAGTTGGTCAAAATTTAAATCACGGGCCCCTTGCGAATCAGACTCATTCACTGACGACACCAGTATGCGGGGTTGTTGAGCAGCTCTCGCGCTCGTAGAAGCTGCGGCAGGCGGTTGATCCAACAACTCTAAAGCCCTGGCCTGTTCCGTTATAAAATCATTCAACAGTTTGTACGTAGGCATACGATTTGTGCCTAGCCTCGTTTCAAAATTTAATCTAGTCTGGGGGTCCAAGTTATTAATGGACATCTGAAAAAGCAGGAAATCAGCCAAATCATCTAGCTGGATAACCTTCAACGCACACACAGCGTTTGAATGCGCGGTCAAGAAGCGGTTTAATTCAGTTTGCGAAGCATTCTTAATTGGTTTAAAGTCTTGAATCATTTTAAAATAGTGGTCAGCCAAACGGCGTGGGTTAGCGTACCGATTGCGCAAAGCTTGATATGCAATGCTGTAATTTTGTTCAGATATTACCAAGCCTGTGACAATTGCTAAAGCGTCGCCTTTAAGTACCGATTTCAAATATTGGAATTTCTGTATATCACTAAGACTGTCGTTGCAATGGACTATTGAATCGTACATCGTTATAAAGTCCGTCCAGTCACTGTTGTTTCCTGAAAAAATAGGTAACGCAAGACTAGGGAGGTTAGGTGAACCTACAGCTGATTTGACGGGCGAGGTTGATGTCACCTCTGCCTTGATAAGGTTAGGATATTTTGCTAACATGGGCAAATACACGTCCTGAAATTGTCTTTTGATATTAAACGCACTTTCAGCTAAACTTGCCACCTGGGTGGCGAACGTTTGTTCTAATATCTCATAAGTATCCACGAAATTGGCCTGAATGCGTCTTATTTCCCGAGCGATGCCTTCCGGCATCCCTTTATCGTCAAGAAGGGTTTGTACTTGTTCCAAATCATTTAATATATTTTTTAATTTAGCGAGGTAATATTCAGTATTAATTGCCATCATAAATAATTTAATAAAGTTCACAAATAAACACAACACAAATTAATTTCACAAAATTTTTTAAATAGCGGTAAGTGGACTGTATAGTTTAATAAACGTAAAGTATTTCCTCATCACAAAGCAAATCAAAATCAAGTGACGTATACCTATGACGTCACGTTTCCCGCGCGTGTAACTCGCACAAAGGAAATCAGAAATCAAATGTTGCGCAACACTTAGTAAGATTGCATGAATCATATAAATCAAATGAATTTAAATTCAATCTATCCGGCTCGAAGAGGACCAAATGAAGCGACTGGCGCTTAGCTAAAATGAGAAGAAAACGAGGTTCGAGAAAGATCCGAAATAATACAATCGAAATGTGAGTAACAATAATAAGCTGCGGCAAAGTGCCTTACTTCAATCGCTGAGCACGCAATTACGAAAGTTTGAAAGCCCTAATGGGCTCCGTACGAGCACATTTAATAAAGGAATAATTCGCACTGAATTTACACATAAATGAATTCTTAGTACTTAAGCTTATGCAGCACTTACCCTCGTGGAGCAAGAAAGGGCAAAATTGAAGTGGTCGTAGATCTCGTAGCTGTAGAAGTCCTGGGTACCCAGTTCGTAGGAATCCTGGCCAGGCGAGGTCACACTAGAACTTAAACGAGAAGTCAATAAGCTGCATTTAAAATCCTAAAGTCATTTAATAACTATGGCGCGTAACGGCACAAAGGATCTTACAAACGGCGATTGTAAATTAAAGTCAATAATCCGCAAATAACTTATATAATAACGCGGTCGCACTAACACACATTAAGACGAACAGTTTAAATGCTTATACGAGGTTTTCACGGTCGAAACCGGCACTTTGCACATGTTGTGCAATTTTACGCCACGAGGTACTTTAACGAGGCTGTTAACCGTACGACAGTTCCGAGACAACGGGCGACTAACTTTACGGAAAATGCGAGCTAAGGGAGTGGGGATCAAGCCACAGAAAATCAATACTTCAAATCATACATCGATTGGCAGATCGGACATCACGTGACCATTACTGTACAGGCCAGCTGAGCATTTGAATGTAGGCCGCGAAACTTCGAGCGCTGACTCGAACAATAATAATATTTTGAAAAAATACATTCCTATTTTTCCATTTTGTTGGTCTTATGCACCTTTAAAATTTCATTGCCAAAAAATTATTTCATATTAAATCTACTGCATACTCGTATATTGTAAAATCCCATAAACTGCAATTCTTCCTCATTATGATTGAGGCAAAAAAAACTGCAAATGTTTGTACAATTTAATGATTTATTCACAATTTACAACAATTTATGCTTATAAACAGAGGCATTTTTCAGACAAACTTTTGATGTCAGTATATGCTGCCATTCATGCGGTTAATGACAGTTGAATTATTTATTATTCTTATTCTCATTAATATTATAGTAACATAATTGTACAATTTATGATAATAGTTTTTGTCTATTCTAGGGACATGTAACATCTTATTACAGTTGTGAGATGCAGAAGTACACTTCATTTCAAGTTCATGCGACAGAAGAAGTACGATGTTTGCATACATTTGATGGGGGCATTCTTGCACTTATGCCAAGTGCTTTAAGATGTCAAATTCGTAGAGGCATCCCTGTCTTTACTCACAGGTAAAATTGTATATATTTCTTGACAACTCTTTAATTTTCAAATTTCAAAACAGTCGCACACAAATTATACTGCACTTAACATAATAAGTGTTTAGTATGAAAACAGATTTAAAGTAAATAAAGTGACAAAAAATAGTATATGGTCAGTCATAGCATTAAAACTGGTGTAATAGGGTCTAGTCCAAATTTATTCCTTTTCTCTTTCCTTTTTTATGGAGAGGCAGTTGTTTATATTTTTTCTAAGCTGAAGCATGATCTTTCACTAATGAAATGGAATTTATCCCATGTATTGTTTTAGTTTTAGTCTTTTGTATTAATGAAAGAAATATTTATTGTGCATGTAAAGAACTGGTAGTTTGAGTTATATTTAATGAAAGACCAGGCAAGTTATAAAGTACTTGCCACTGTTTAGCCTGAAAAGGCTAAAAAGACAGTTGTTACTCAACACCTCTGTAAAATTAGGTTTTTTTTTTAAATATCATCGAAAACACAAGTACAAAATGCTAACAAAGTCACTTGTTACCACCATGGGCACCAATTCCCAGGGAGTAAGGGTAGCACACCCCTAGCTTATTCCCAGATAAAAAAAAAAAAAACAAATTAATATCCAAGCGTCATATGTATACCAATGGATTTTTTAAAAGTTATTTTTAAAATGGATGAATTATAGGACATGACTTGCGACTAAAATATTTGCAGTAGAGTGTCAAAAATTCATATCAATTGAGAACGAGACCCATCCGGACTACTGATTTATCCAGATTTTCAAACAATCTCTTAACAACTGTGTATTGTTAATATTTCGTTAACTATGGTCTATTTTAATGCTTACTGTTGGAATTATTACAAACTAGAAGTTAAAGGGCTTGAAAAATACAACAGAATTTAGGGAAAGAACATATAATGTACATACTAATACATACCACAGAAAAAACATGCCAGTACGAGCTTATTGAGTGAAAAAGTCTTTTATTGTTTTTTAACAAAAGCATATGACAAATTTTCTAAAGATTAAGTTTAGTAATGCATTTTATTACTTTGCTGATTGGTTATAATACACGTTATTGATTAGCGGCGTAGAACATACAAATCTAACAAAATTTAAATCATTATTAAATATACTGTAAGTTGCATTTTGAATTTATGGCACATTCTTTTGGAATTGGTGTATTTTCTATGCATTTATAATTAAAGATAACACTTAGTTAGATATGTATTGTAGTGGCTCCGAGCGCCAGTGTTATGCATTCTGAAACCCTGATTCGGATTTGCGATGCTCCGGATTTTTTACTTCCAGATTTCTGAAGCTCTACTGTATATAAATAATGTCTGTTTTCCATGATTAATTAAATAAAATAATAATTTAATAAAAAACAAACATTTATTGTTTTAATTTAAAACAATAATTTAAAATAAAGTACGAGCAATTAGGTTAATGTATTTATTCTCTTTATACATACCATAACCTTGTACTTTATAACTAGTAATAGGTTAAACCGGGTTAAAATTAAATTTTTTGGTATGTAATCCCTTCCAAACAATTTTCTGGTGCTAATTTGAGATTTTTTTAACAAAATACGAGGTTGATTACTTTAGTAATACTTTATTAACTTTACAGCCAATTTTCTAAGTTTGTTATGTGGACTTGGCTCACTTATTCTCTGAACACTTATTATTAGAGTTATACTCTAATAATAATAATAATAACTAAGCCAGTTCAACTACAAATAAGGTTATAATATTATTTATATTAAACAAATGTTATTGATCTTTTTTATTTCGTTCCAGTTCAGAGAACATGGTAGAAATGCAGTGTCTCTTACAACTTTCAGAACACACCTTACTTCTTGGAGGACACACACATAAACTTATTGAATTTGACCTGTCACATGGCCAAGAAGTAAATTTGGTGAGCAGAACAGTGTTTAGTAATATGAATCATAGACTGAGCCATTCAAACCTGTGTACAAAATGTTTAGTGATATTTTTATGGTTTACACAAGAGAGGCAGAAAGGTTCTTATTAGTAAGCCATTATTACAAGAAAAGGCATTACAGTTAAACAAATTAATGAACGGTAATTTGGAATTAACTGCTAGCAATAGATGTTTGGTTAGATGGAAGAGAAGGCATGGAATTAGACTAATAATGGTAAGCGGGGAGAAGTTATCAGCTGATAATCTTGCTGCAAAAGAATATTTAGACCAATTCACAGATTTGATTTCGTCTGAAAATTACTCACCCCAATGAGTGTATAATGTGGATGAAACTGGATTGAATTACAAAGCCCTTCCCACTAAAAGTCTTGCTTCTAAAGAGAAATCTTCTGCACCAGGCTTTAAAACGAGCAAACAGCGGCTCACAGTTTTAGCCTGCATTAACGCCGTGGGAACAAATAAGCTACCATTTATGGTGAATGGAAAATCCACCAAGCCAGGAGCCCTAAAAATATGAACTTGAATCATCTCTCTGTTAATTACAGAAATCAGTGTAAAGCATGAATGACTGTTGATATTTTCAAGGAGTTGTTAAAAAATGAATCTGTTCCTTCAGTAACAAAATTTAATGAAAAAAATGGACTGCCACCAAAAGCTCCTTCACATCCTTCAGACATGCAGTTGGTATGTAAAGACATAAAAGCAGTTTTTCTCCCGCCTAACATGACATCGTTGCTTTAGTCTGTTGATCAATGTGTGGTGCAGAACATAAAACTGAGCTACAGCAAAAAGCTTGTGCGAACATTAATTGAAGCAGATTGTTCTCTTTCTATTCCAGAAAAACTGGAGACAATTACAATAAAGGATGTAATCTACTGGGTAGCTGAATCCTGGAATAATATCAGTAACACAACTGCACAAATCTTGGAAGAAGCTCTGGCCTAGCCTCGAATTTGTGGAAACACCACTTAGAACCCGGGATGATGAAACTGAGCTCTCCTTCAGCTCATTTAAAGAGTACCAGGATGTGAAAATGCTGAAGAAAGTTGCCTTGAAGAGTGGACATCACTAGATAACAATGAAGAATATACTGAGCATGACATGGTGTCTGTGGTCCAGGATCAACCCAATGACAGTGTAGTGGAAAAAGGTGCCTCTACGAATGCTGTAATTCATGCTGACGCTCTTGACATTGTGTTGCGTTACGTATAACAACATGCAGCTGCAACATCCAATGATGTTATGCTAGTGCAATGGTGGGGCAACATCATATCCTCGGGAAGGTTTACGTCTTCGCCAGATGAAGATTACTAATTTTAAGTAAAAAATATAGTCAAGTGTTTGTTTCTTTTCTTTTTAAGTAAAACATATAGTTTAGTGTTTGTCTTTTTTATTTTTATTTTACTGTCAATAAATTCTATGTTAATGAAGTGATACAATAGTACAGTATAGGCCTTCGTATTATATCATGTTTTTACAGTGTCAATTCCAATATATATTACACATCTCAGTCCTGTTTTATGTAAGTAGCAAACTTTCAGTACATACTTCATTAAATTTTAAATACTTGTTTAAAATTTAGTTTGTATTAAATCATGTTTGGATTCGAGGGGCTCTACTGTACAGTGTTGAAGAAGACATGCAATTCAACAGAATTGTTGATCTGGAATAAGGATAAAGGTAGTTAGGCCAAAAGCAGTTTTTAATGCAAAGGGAATTTCTCTTATTAAAGAGTGCAGTTTATCCTTGACAGTTTGAGTGATGTCTTCAGTACCAAGAATGAGATTCATTGCTCCAAATTGGATAAAGTGAGGGTCAGCCAATGGCAACTTATGATTCTTTTGGTGGATGTGATGTGTTAATACAATGACATGGAGTA
This sequence comes from Prosapia bicincta, assembly GCA_036971475.1. Lineage (NCBI taxonomy): Eukaryota > Metazoa > Arthropoda > Insecta > Hemiptera > Cercopidae > Prosapia > Prosapia bicincta. Next base: position 286,720,183 of record JBAIZL010000001.1, read on the forward strand.
GGTCACTATATTTAGTAAGAGGGTCGCTTGAAGTTGCAGTTGGATTAAGCTACCAAGTGAAGAGTAGTATGCGCAAAATTGCAAGTATTCTTGGACACAAAACACCAGTCGAATTGAGCTTTGACTTCTTGTATATAAGGCCAACGGGACTATGGTTCTCTTAGTAATTCCAAATATAGTAATTCCAATAGTTGCCTGGATAACTGATGGCTCAAAGTGGAAATGGTGAAACAAAACGATCAACAACTTAAACTTGATCAGTACCTAACAGAGCACACAGAGTTCCAAATTGAAAGATAGAGCATGCATTGGTAACAAGTAATTGCCAGTTGAGCTTGTATGGTGTCACAGTTGTAGTTATTCTTTGTCGGGTCCCTCATTGTGAAGTTGCTGTGCAATATGCCACACTTTGGCATAATTTTCTAGTTTGGCATTTGGCTTGAAAGTCAATGCCAAGGCAACTGTTTATCTGGTTTTGACGTTCAAGAACAGTTGAGCAATTGAAATGACTCATTAATAGATAGAATGCTTCAACAAGCAGTAAAAGCATTTAAACAGTACTATAGTTTAATTGGTTTTTATTCAAGAAAGTGTAAAAGTAGATGCTGTTTGCCTATGGTTTGTTTGAGCAGTTGTCTGATTGAGTAAACAGAAGTGGTGCGATTTAGCAGGTATACTAGAAGCTGAAAAGGAGTACGAGCAGTTTTGTTTCAATATAGTATTCAGTGGGGTAGCTCTAGCTTCAGTTTGCGCAGGTGAGGTTGTCAAAAAGCATTCTAATCTTCTTCAGAGTGTTTACCTGGGGGTTGAGATTTCAGGCTTCTTTTGGAGTAAATCAATGGCTGTCACCTACTCCTTAATAACAGCATTGAGGGTGGTATATATAGGTGCTACGGAGTGGCATCAAATGAGGTTAGAAGTTGAGCCATGTTTCATCATTTACTACGTTATTGACCAAAAGTTGAAATAAGAAATCTGGTTGATGAATAAGTCATGTAGTTGATGAATTTTAACGCACTCACAGTGTTCAGATGTACTGATAAAAAGCAATTTAACTTTGTGTGACCAGCAGTTTTCATATAATTAAAATTGTAAAATTGGTGGAGATAATTGTCGGCTAACTTATGTGGGTTAGCCATATATGGGTCCAAATTTTCTGTGAATATAGTCAATTAGAAGGCAACCGTATATCTTTTATTGAGTTTAAATATTTAATTTTTACACCTGATCAAGGTATATATTGTTATGACTCAAACATTGTGATGAAATTTATCCATTGTATTTTTTTTTTTTTGTTTTTTTTGTTAGAAAATGTAGGTATTTTAAGGCTATGTAAGGTTTTTGGGTTAAAAGTGGATACATTGACCTATGGTTTTTTTGATTAATTTAGTACACCTCGTTACTAACATAAGTTTAACAGTATTTAAAATACTGCATTGTAAAAGCAATCGAAGCAAAATGGTGGTTTACCTGTTGCTAACTGCATAAACTACGGTTCAAAAAATTTCTTTTTAAAACATGCAAATTCTTCCAAAAAATCTGATCAAATTCTATATTGGACCAATGTAAGCAACTGATAACTCGAATTATAATTTAATAGAGTACCAGCTTAAAAAATTTGAGTAGCTTAAAATTTGCTGGAATAACTAAACAATTTAACACAGTTATTATCTAATAATTCATTTACCATATACCTAAGGTTAAAATTTGCATTTATGGTATACTAGAAGCAAAGTAGTCTGGTATAGACAAGACAGGCTTGAATATTGTAATCCTAATGTTCAGAACTACATCACTACAAGAAACTCATAAAATAATGTTACTGAGACTACTTAGGCAGGTTCAGTATAACCTCCTACAAAGTTCAGTAATTATAGAAAACAGGTTTATTCATACAACTATAGTAAAGTTTGATATATATATATATATATCAGAATGAATGGCCACAGACATGATGTTAAAATTATGAATATGGATAGACCAACAGCTCAACATGCTGCGAGTCACAACATCACAACTTTTGATGACTGCTATACTACAAAAATAATTAAATCACTCCCCCCTGATTGCAATCCCTCAGAACTGAGAAGATGGGAACTATCATACCAGTGGTATACCAAATCCAGAGAATCCCCTAACCTCAACATCAGATAAACCCATTCATTTTTTTTTTCCTAATAGCCTTATCTCTTTTCCCCTGACAGACTTATATAAACTATAATCACTCATATGCTCATGGAAACAATATATATATATATATATATATATATATATATATATATATATATATATATATATATATATATATATATCTTTAATCTGTGCATCTGTGACATCTGATTTCTACTCTACACAATCTGTGATTACAACTTGTATTTATTTTATTTCATTCTCTCATATTTCTTTTTGTGTTTTCTCTTCGATTGACAAAGACCACTGTGTGGTTGAAATATATCATTGTTTAAATGCTTTTATGTGTTTCTATTTCAAGACTACAGTGTGGACTCTTACCAAGGTAAGTCTGTCAGTCTCCTAGTCCAAAAAATCTATATATATATATATATATATATATATATATATATATATATATATATATATATATGCATCATTATTTAACACTTAAATGCAAGTCATGAGGTAATGCTGTTTGCGGTTAAATCAAAGGTTCGCAATAACTTGTGGAATAAATATATTAAGAGATTGATGCATTCTCTAACCACTCAAGAGATTTACTATACGTAAAGTATTATGTAAATAAAATGAGATATCACATTAATTTGTTATGAGATAAAGGTGGATGAAACATCAACATGGCCTGCAATAAATGTAAAAACTGTACTGAAAGGAAAAACAGAAATGTCTGCTAGAACTGGTTTGCAAAACATCATGGACAGGAGCATAACTGCTAAATAATATGTATGTGCTGTCATCAATTGTTGGCACCAGCAGCTGTTTGAATATTAGTAATAGTGGAGAGTCTGTTAGAAAAGATAAGGTTTCTGTATTTAGCAATCTACATAAACTGAAACTTTAAATAGGATTTATAGTTTATTATTATCATCTCCTGAAAATTGTGATTTTTCAAACTTTAAAATTTTCTAGGATGAAACTTATTGTTGCTGACAACTTTGGTCATTGTGTCTATTGCTTATTAAAAATAATTTTATTTTGAAAAATATAAGGGCATTTCAATGGAAATACTAATTTTCTTTCATTAAAATAGTGATAAAAAGTAAATTTATGTGTTTGCTAGCTTGAAGCTGGTAAGAATGGTTGTGCAATACTCCGGCAGCATGGAAGGTTTGTGTGCTGTGGTGATCCAAGTGGAAGAATAGAACTAAGAGATCGTAACAACCTTACAGTTGAACATGTATTGGAGGCACATACAGGCAGTTTGTCCGACTTTGACATCTATGGCAATTTGCTTGTGACATGTGGTTTTTCAAATAGGTATGTATAATCAGTATGTCACTTAATTGTAACTGAATATTATAGGTGATTGAACATCTATTGTAAAAATTGAATGAGATATTTTTCTTGTTTTATAAATCCTTTATTTTATATATTTCATATCCTGTGAAAATTGGATATATTTATTTGTTCATTTTTAAATAATGATATTTTCAAATTTTTATTATTATTTTGCTTAGTTAAATTTTATATCTCTAATAACATGTTCTAAAACCAAACACTTATATAATTTTTATAGAACCCACCTCAATAACAAAATCGTTTTTACTGATTATTTCATACTGAAAATTAAGGCTGGATTTGCTACATGTTTTTACAATGTTTGTGTTACTTAAACACATTCAAGTCTATGCCCATGTATAGGATGGGCCATTTAGTTAACGCTCGCCGCCTTCACTTGTGTATAACTTGGGGCTCTGAATTTATTTTCATAGCAAGATAATTCCTGTGTTTTTTCAGTTTTGTCAATATCGTTCTCTACTTTGGTTATTCTACTTTACATGTCATTAACTTTGGGCCAATTACAGTTGTTTTTATGAACAAAAACTTTACCGGTAAAGTGTGTTGACCGAGAACTAACAGATCTTGGTTTGGGATGATAGTACGTGTTCACAACTTTAGTGTGAACTGTTTATGTTTCAAGTTTGTTGTTATTCTCTTTAAATTTGATCTTTCAGATATTTAGTTTTAATTTTTATTTTTAATAATATTTTATTATAGATATAATGGCTAAAGACACTTCAGGAAATGATTCAGTACGATATGAGTTGTTTTTAAAGAGTGACAGTGACAGTGAAGCTTCAACCGATATATCTTTTATTGATGAACTGAATGGAAGCGTAAACAAACTGAGTTTAGATTCAGATTCAGAAGTAGAGCATTTTCTTTTAGCTTTAACATGATGTATAACATGTAATATTTATTTTCATTACAATTTAAAATATCTGTATTGAAATTCAGTGATGTTTAGTGTTGTTATTTTAATTATTTGACCTTTTTATACATTTCTAAAAGAACCATAATCTGATAGGTATATAAGTAACCACTTCAAATGTATATATTTCTTAAAACCTTTGTTTCACTCCATTTAAAAACATGTATAAGATGCTATAAATGTGGTATTTTGTTATAGTTCCGGAATTTTTTATATTTTACCTAATAACCTCCAGATATAGACAGGCAACTATTAAGAGACTAGGCTTCAAAGTGTAAAAAGTGAACGTCAGATGGTTCTGAATTTAACCTTCAAATTCTTTAGTTTAAGATATTTTATGCTCTGTACTGACTTTTAAGATATTGATCTTTATTGGTCACTGAAATAACTAAAAACATAAGTAAGAAAAAAATTAAGAACAAGTGGAAATCATCTAGAATACTTTTCATCCTAATTGTGTTTGAGGCATAGAAATGGAGCATTTTGCCTAGCACTAACATAAGCAGTCTTTTGGCTAAATAGCCAAGAACAGGATCCTAAAGAAAGAACTTTTGTCAATTTGTCATTTGCGTAGGCATAACTTCTCTCCTGGGAGATATTACAAAGACTAAGACACCAGCGAAAAAAATACAATTACAATCTTCACCTTCATACTGATGTTCACTGTGCTTAAACTAGGACACACCCCTCCACTTTACATTATAAATAAATGGTATGAGCATATTAAAAAGAAACAAATAATATATACATTTCACTATTATACAAGATACATAGATGATATACTAGTAATATATCAACCTATCATTCACAAGAAACACATCATAATACTAAATAAACTAAATGCATACAACAAAAACATACAATTAACATACAAAACAGAAACAAACAGAACAATTACCTATTTTGATATCACATTAAATATCAACAATAATAAAATAGAAACTACAGCACACAGAAAACTAACATCCAACAATACACAACAAATCTAACCACCCCTGGACACACAAAATTAACACTTACAGTAACATGATAAATAAAGAAATGAAATATACACAAGATAGCAAACAAAAATTAAATGAAGAATTAGATCATTACAAAAATTGCAATAGTAAGTGGATACAACAAACACCTTATACAAAACAGCCCTCCTCAACAATTATAAAAGTAAGTGCTACTATAGGCAAGTGTAACATATTTTCAAGTGTTTTTAGTTAATATATTTTCTTATTGGCAAATAGATCAATGTTAAATTGGATGCAAATAATGCTGGATTGTATTTGCTAATTCAGACAGAAAATCTTACGTTATTCATGTTTTTCATAATCTTTCTTTCATCTGGCCTATAAAATCATCTGTTTCAACTTACAATTACTTCATTTGGATGCAATGTATAGTTTAGGAAATATGTAATAACTAAATTGAAATCTGTATTCCAAAAACTGGACAAACTTGGTCATATTTTTATATAAAACCACATGTCGTGGTTATCACTTTAGGCAAAAACGAAAAAAAGGGGGAAATGTGATCAAGTAGAAGAATTCAACTTAAGTTGTTATAAGTGATAACACATTTAAATTTTTTTTACATTTAATTTTCATTGTGAGTGAATTTTATCTTGAAAATAATATAGCAACTTTACCACTGTAGGCCAAGATTGTATCTTTTCTAGTGCCAGAAGTTCTTATTCTCAGGTTCAAAAGTCTATCATTCGTGTAACTATAATCCAATTATGCTTTTTTGTTACTATGATAAAGGGGAATAACCCCTTTTTATAACCATAAAGGTCAATTCTCATAACCTTATTAGAAAAATTGCTAGTTTATGAAAGTGTTCTTGCCCCAGCTTCTCCCCCATCTCTCTGTACTTCTATAATTATGTCCTCTTCCTCGTGTCCCAACTTTCCTCTAATTCAACCTAAATCGTCATTACTTTCCCACATGCCTATTAAGCGATGTTTGTTATCTTCTTAGAATGCATTGTTAACAACGTGTGTCAAAATGTTTTGTGACCTTTTATTCTCAGCAGTATACAAGTAAGTTTGATTACAGACAAAATGGCCTCGCAGTAGATAGATTTCTAATGGTATACGACATGCGAATGATGCGAGCAGTCAGTCCTATTTCAGTAATGCTGGATCCACTCCTGTTACGTTTCATGCCATCATATTCATCTCGTATTGCCGTAGCATCATCTATTGGCCAACTACAGCTTGTAGATACTGTTACTCTCTCAGAACCTAGCGTCAACTTATATCAGGTAATTTAGTAATTTTAGGACAGTTGAATTAGTTTTACTTTACTGGTAATAGAAATTTGTGTTTATAAGTTACTAAGAATTAGCACTCCTTGGTGAGTATTTACAGTTTAATTAATTGCAGATTTTATCTGTAATAATTGTTGTATAGTTATTGAAAATTCTTTTAAAAAAATATTTTATCAAATGGGTCGTTTACTAATACACTACATTTTATTCTTCACACATTTAAATGGGCCTTACACTATTAAAGTCTGCCTCCGTGTGACTATATTTATCAACAATTGTTTGTACCTGAAATGGTCAGTTTCGATTTTAAATTGGGATTGAATCCACATGGTAAACTATAAATTGAAAAAAGTTTTAACACATTGACTACAGATAACGTCAACAGGTCATCATAGAGAATTGCTTTTCTGTGGTGAGTAATGACTGGTTGCATCAGTTTTATTATTTTATTTTAATGTGTGCCCACTAAGTATAAAGTCAGGCAGCAGAATGTGATTTGTGTTGATTGCAGAAAGAATGTAGATGTCTCTGAAAGGCTTTATAAGTGTTCGAGCTTCCCTTTCCACTTTTTCCCAGTTTGTTGTTTCTACATTTAAATTGATGCCTCTACAACTTTTCAGATAGTTGGTGATAGATACAAGTTCCCTGACATTTGTAATCTCTCTTGTGAACATAATTGTTACTTTGACAATAGCCTTGTTTTGACACAGGGTATGTTTATGAAGATATGATTATGTACATAACTGTAGACGCTTTATATAAGCTTTAATGTAAGAAGTGGGGAGTAAAAAAAAACATATAGAGATGTCAAGGGGTTTTATTTCCAGAGAATGTTTAATTTTTTTGGATCAAGGGTATTCAACAACCTAGAGAAAACCTTACCCTTTAGTCAAAAAGGTAGAGTTTTCTCTAAACTCTTATGTGATCTAAATTTCAGTTCGAGGTCTATCGTTGCTAATAGTTGAGGACGTTTTTAGTTGTTGAAGGTCATAAAAGAGAGGTTGATTTTCTTGCAATTTTGTATTGAGTTCATTTCTTGGTTTTATTAGCGAGTAATCAGAAGCTATGAGTTGAAAATATATCTTTACTCATTTGTATTTTTTAGAATTAAGATAAACTTCCTCATCTCCTTTTTAGTTTGAAAAATGATCAGAAACTTCTCGCTCATTATATATCACCTTCCTAGAAGATGGGAGGATATTTGTAATTGAGAAATATATCCATAACACATTAATTAAGTTTTATACGGTCACCTGCAATAATTGTATGCAAAGGAAAAGTATTCAAAACTGTGTTATCCAGTTCATATAAAAACCTGCATCTATCTACTAAAGGTATTTGGAAATATATGCTGTAAAAATTCAAAGATTTTTTCACTTTTAGTTGTAGAACAAAATCTTAGTTTGATAGCTAAGGAAATGAAAATACTGTGGAAAAATTTGTTACAATTAATAAACTCACAAGTTTTAATTTTTGGCATCTTTTCTGTCATAGGTAAACACAGCCAACTCTTTACTCTTAGCTCTGGATGTGTCTACATCTTGTCAGTCCATATCAGTGAGTAACAGCGGAGGGTCCATACACTTATTTACTTCACAGCCTGCAGCAATATTCAACGCCTTCTCACGTCCAACAGAATTCGCTGATCCTATTGAGACCTATCGACCTATCAGCATCACTGATACTCTAGCGTGTTATGCTTCTGTGCCATTAGTATTGCAACCAGGAGTACCTTTGTTGTCTGATTGGCCTGAAGAGTATTTGAAAAATGTTTACAGGTGATGTAGATTTTTTGTTTGTAAAATAACAAGATTTTATGTAATTTTTTGTTTTGGTGCAACCTATTATTAGTCAGTATAGATAGTATTTATGTGCCACCAGCCAAAGTAATGTTGCATCATTTGTGGTTCTTCTGAGCGGCAAAATCACAAGTATTTTTCTGTTAATTTTATTTGTCGAAACTTAATAGAGAATTTTAGAACTAAAGCTTTTACTTATATGCTTTTGAAGTACTGTTATTTATTACTTAAAAATTTTATGGGTAATAAGCTTATCATAAATTATTTTCATTATAGAACAGTTATGTTTTCTTTTTTAGTAAGTAAAAATAATATGTTTAAGTCGGTTCTGTTTTTTTAAATTTTTTTTTTTTAATTTTGTCTGCCTATCCTTTATGAGATAATCTTTGATTTTAGTGTGGCACATTTTATCTTTGGCATTAAAACTACACATTGTTAGGGAGATGCAGGTTGTAACAGGAATTACTGATCTCCAGTTTGCAGTTTTTAAACTGTTATCCAGGAGCACTATCATGGAGGAATTAGCTTCACCCCTAAAGACTGAGCTACTATAATTTTTGAAGCAAGTGGTGTTTTGTACAATAGAACAAAATTACAATGACTCTCTTTACATCCATACTTATCATTCAATGAGCTTAAACAATTATCTGTTAGGTTGCTTATTATGATTATAAGACTGGAGATAAATATTACATCAGCTCTAGTGATCTATATTGTCCTCATCTTCTGGTTTTTCACTGGACACTGAATTCCTGGCAATAGAAAGTCTACAGTAATGCCAGATTTTGGTATATAATTTGTATGTTAATTTTTTTTGCCTAAATTTGCATAAGTTTTTTTGTTAATTTGTATTTTTACTAGGAATGGGTTGATTCTCGCAATTCCACTGATTCTGGACTAGAGTCAGAATCGATTATTAAAGTTTATTCCAAATACCTAGATTCCAGTGCTGCCAGCGACCATAATCCAGCTTGTATTTCTGTGAATTTTTTATTCACAAAAGCTATTATTCTCTGCTTATAAAAACGTCAAGTTGATAATAATTATCATTAAATAATCTTATCTTTTAAATAAATAAAAAGTGTAGAATTATTTATTCCAAATTTATTTACTGAAGCATTTTTCAATTCCGCTTAAAAACTTGAATTACTAATGTTGATTGTGCATTCACATTGGTGGCAAAACAAAAAGATTGTCACTCGGCAGGCCATTTGTCTCGTTCTCAGCTAGAGCTATCCACCAACGAACCACAAAACATAAGTTTTTTATAAATGGAATCATGACAACATTAAAAAACTAACATCGAGTTGTTTTCAAACACCCAACATAGATAAAAAACATCGATATGGAAATCTGATCTCTCATACAAAATATTAGTTTAATTTTTCAAATGAACCATCAAATACTGGCCATTAGAATATATTGGGAAAACTCATATGGGCTAACACTTTATATTTAACAAACACAATAAGTGAAAACCACAAATTAATTAATTTTTATTCTGTTAAAGTTGAAATCATTTTGTTTACTTTTATTACATTTTGGCCGTCTTAATTACATAAAATCAATAGTTTCGGTCACAAATGTTTTTCTTGTTTGACCAGAGAATTTCGACGGTAACTTGTAATTCTCCTATGCAACTGTGAAAACTGAGAACATGGTGGAATACTGAAATGAAACAAAATGAAACCGTCTTTGTTTACATATCCACTCGATGCAAGCAGTTTGTAGTTTGTTGTCTGTTCATAAGTGAAATAACAAAGTGTTTGCATATTTTTCATTAAATGTTATTTTAATTGGGTGGTTGTTTTATTATTGTGTAATGTTATGGATCGTTCTAAAACTTAATAAACCAGTTAGTGCATAATCATGATTGTAAAGTCAGTACTATATCTGAATTCGCACCTATAGACACTTTTAAATTTGTTTTTATTTTAGTATGATAATATGTTACTTAAATTAGTTACAGTAAACTCCCGATTATCCGTGGGCGGATTAACTGGTTTGCTGATTATCCGGGGTCTGCCATTGTTTTACTATTACTATTATTATTATTATTATTATTATTACTAAAACTCGGAGGGACCTTATCGGTGTTGAGCACTTAGCTGTAGCCTTTGTACTCTCTTCCCATCCCTACCACAGGACTAGCTTAGTGGATACCTACCTCTTTGCAGAAATCAAGTACCCACCTGATGCTAGATCTTCTGATATCCTCTGGTGTACATACCTGCCAGCCAAACCACTTTCTCCTTGCAACTCCCAAAGCAGGACACTCACAGAGTATGTGGATTGGGCTTTCCTTTTGGTCCTCGTCGCATCTCTTGCATACAGGGGACCTAGATTTTCCAATTTTGTATTGGAACCCCCTCAGATTCCCATGGCCTGTAACCAGCTCTACAGTAGCTCTGAGTTGATGTCTACTTAAGGAGAGTAGTTCTTTGCCCCACACATCTCCTGAGTAACCCCACAGTACCTTGGATTTGTTACACCCCAAGGTTACATTCCATTCTTCCCTGCACAACCTGTCTATATGTGCCATGATCCTCTTGCGCCCCTCCCGAGGCGGCATGCCCACTGCCCTCAGCAACGGTCCTTGGGTTATACACCCTTGTTTTGCTAAGGCGTCAGCTCTCTCATTCCCTATCCAGCCAGAATGTCCTGGAATCCAGGTTAGGTTGAGTGAATTATGCTTACTCAGCTCTGCTAAAGAAGCCATAGTCTCAGCCACCAACCTAGAGCTGGTACTAGCCTTACCTAAAGCCTTCAGAGCTGCCTGACTGTCCGAGCAAATCCAGATGGTCTTGCCCCTCCTGCCAGACCCTATTATTTCCTCAGCACATAGTTTGTTCGCGAGCACCTCCCCCTGGAAGACAGAGTTGTAGTCCTCCAGGCGATGACAAAATCTGTCTTGGTGTCTCGGTCCACTAAATCCTGCTCCCACTCCTTCCTTCATCTTGGACCCATCGGTGAACCAGATTTCACCATGTCTGGGTCTATACTCCGCCCATGCCTCTCTTGCAGGAATAAGGATTTTGTAGTTCCCTTTTTCCCTTTTAAGAGACAGTATCTTATCCTGAGGTTCTATCCAGAGCTCCTTCAGTGAATTCCCAAATAGCTGTTTATGAAGTTTGCTACTTGTCTTCCACTGCCCAGTACAGCTTAGCCGGTATGCAGTTTTCATTGCCTCCATCCTAATTTGAAGACTCAAGGATGGAAAACCCAACATAACCCTCATGGCCGCACATGGTGTGCTTCTTCTTGTAGCAGTTATGCCTCTAAGGAAGAGCCCCTGCGCGCGGTCCAGCATTCTTTTACTTGTTTCTTTCTGTGCCCTGTCCCACCAGACGATAGAGGCAAAGACCAACCTCGGTACCACAATGGCGGAATAAATCCAGTTCATTTGACGTGGACCCAAACCCCATCTCGTGCCTATTGCTCCTCTGCATTGCCAGAACGTAGCTATGGCTTTTTTGCACTTATCCTCCAAATGCTCACGCCAGAGTAGCTTCCTATCCAGAATAACTCCCAGATATTTAGCACTCTCAACGTAGCTTATTTTAGTATTATCAACTTCCATCATCTCTAGCGATTTAGTTTTATATCGCCTAGTGAAGATGAGTGCCACAGATTTCTCTCCTTGAATGCATAGTGCATTCTCCCTGCACCATGCTTCTGTTACCTTGAGTGCCTCTTGAAGCAGGTCTTTGAGGACCTCTTCAAATGGTCCCCTAACAAGGATAGCTATGTCATCCTCATATCCTACCACCTTGACACCCATTCCACTGAGTGTCCTTAGTAGGCCGTCCACGACAAGGCTCCACAGCAAAGGGGATAACACTCCACCCTGCGGGCAGCCCTCTGAGACCATCCCATTTATCGTGCACCCCATCCAGGATGCAGTGCTTATCCGGTTTTCCAAGGAACTCATAATCCAATTTATAATTCCATCAGAAATCCCATGATCCATAGCTGCTCTCTTGATGGCCAGTCTAGAGGTACTATTAAAAGCCCCCTCCACATCAAAAAAATACATATTCCCTTGTTGTTGATCTGACTCTTAATAAAGTCTACGACCGACAACAGCGCAGTCTCCACTGACCTACCGGTTCGGTAGGCGTGTTGGTCCTGATGAAGCGGATACTGCTTCAAAGGTCCCTCCTTCAAATAGTAGTCTACCAGCCTTTCTAATGTCTTTAACAAGAAAGATGTGAGGCTGATAGGTCTGAAGTCCTTTACCTCTGTGTAACCTTTCCTCCCCGGTTTGGGGATAAAGATAACCTTCGTTTTGAGCCACTGCCCAGGTGTGTAACCCAAGGCAACACAGCCTCTGAGTAATCCTGTCAGTTGCCCTATTATTTCCTCCAAGCAATTTTGTAGTAGTGCTGGAGTAATGTTATCTAATCCAGGCGCTTTAAAAGGCTCAAAAGACAGAATCGCCTCTCTCACCTTTTGCGCTGAGATCACCTGCCCAGCAATATTCCAGTCTGCCCTTAGCCCAGTATGTCGGAGGTTTTGAGCACCGTCCCCCACCGGTCTAATATCGGGAAAAGTGTTCCTCATAAGCAGACGCAGTGTTTCCTCCGGGGTGTCAGTAAAGTTACCATCAGTCTTCTTGACAAACTTAAGCTCTCCCCTCGGTCCACCTGCTAACACCTTAAACATTCTAGCAGTGTCACTCAGTGTGCTTGTCTCTGAGCACCACTTTTCCCAAGAAGCACGTTTAACCTCTTTAATAAGATTTTTATAGAGACCCTGGCTGTCTTTATATGCCTGCCAGGTCTCCGCCGTTTTCTTCTTCTTTGCCCTATTAAAGAGCCTTCTAGTCTCTTTCCCTCTTGCCTCTAACTCGCTGTTCCACTTAAGCTTACCACGCCCAGTGTTTATCCGCGAGAGAGGGCAATTTTCCTCAAACGACATGGAAATTGCAGTTCTGATGTAGGCCTCAGTATTTTCCAGTTCGTTTGATGTACCATATTTACCACGGAAGTTAGACATCCGCCTCCTCACCGAGGACTTAAAACCTTCCCAGTTTGTCCTTCTCAGGTTCCTAAACCACACCACATGGGGAACCACTCCCCTCATTGTAGCAGTGATGATCCGGTGATCAGACATGGAGGGCTCATCCGAAACCTGCCAGTCATGCACCCACCTTACCATTTGTCTATTACAGAAGGTGATATCTAGAACCTCCCTTCTGTTTGAAGTGACAAATGTTGGCTCGGCACCTGAGTTTAAAACCACAAGGTTTTCTCCAATCAAGAAGGCTAGGAGCTCCTCACCTCGCTCATTTGTGTTTGTGCTGCCCCACACCTCATTATGAGCATTGGCATCACAGCCCACTAAGATTCCTATATTCCTCTCCCTGCAGTACCGAACTAACTTACGTAATTCTGCAGGGAGCGATTCTCTATTGTGGGCGCAGTAAGTGGAGGCCATGATGAACTCCCTGCTCCCACTTACCTCGCCCTTGCCTCGAATTCTAACCACCGCAAGGTCTTTAGTTGAGAATTCTTGAATCAGCGTGGCTTCTAGTCCTCTGACTATCACACATGCTCTGTGCCCCTCATGTTCCCTACTTGCGTAGGTGCGCCCAGCTGCAGTCAGACCCCTTATACGGTTCCTGACCAGCCACGGTTCTTGCACCAGCGCAAGCGCTGGTAATGTGTGCCTCACATTTAAGCACCTGGTTAGGACCACCGAGGCGCTTTTACTGTGATGCAAGTTGATTTGCAGGATCATTGCTCGAGGGTCAGCCATCTCCAACAGACCCCTACGCCTTCTCCTGATTCTCTCTCTCGCCCTTCTCTTCCAGGTCCTTAGAGTTCCACTTAAAAGTGACCTCTGCAGTCCCCAGGAAGGCTTTCCCATCTCTTGCCTTTAATAATCTGGCCGATGCCTCATCCAATCCTAGGCAGAGGAGGCTTGCAGGTCCCCGCTCAATGCACTGTAGGATCTTCCACTTCGAAGTGTCAATTTCTGGGTTTTGCATCCCAATGAACTTGACCAGCTGAGTGGCCTCCCTTTTTGGTGGTGGTACTAGCACCGTCACTTTCACCCTTTTGATCAGTTCATCAGGCAGTACTAGCCTTGCCTGAATCCCGTCCTCGAGCTTAACTGACGGTACCACTTCTCTCAGCCATTTTGCCGATTCCTCCTCAGCACAAATAAATGCTGTGACTCCATCCCTTAGGTGAGTGTCTCTGAACCGCGGAACAAAACCTCCACTAGGAGTGTCCAGAATCCGGTCCATGACGGTGCCCTTAAGGTGGTCGAACGCCGCCATCTCCATCCTCACGCCTACACTATCACCAAAGGTCACAAGAACCCTCGGAAGGTTGGCGGAGATCGCCGAGAAAGACGGCCCTCCCAACCAAGCAGGCCTAGACCTCTTGACCTCCGACTCTGGAGTAGGATTAGAAGTACTCCTTTCCTTCCTTTTCCTCTCTCTCTTTTGTCGTACTAAAGTCCTACCTGATCCACTGGCTTCCGGGACAACAGGGCGGGTTCTAGCCCCAGCCTCCGTCAAACCCTTCCGCTGCCCGGATCGGTGTTTCCTCAAAGGGGGTGGCGGTGGTTCTCTGCCCTCCGCCTCCGCCTTCTTTCCTTCCTCATGGTAGGAAAGCCAGAGTGCTTTCCTCCTTTGTGCACCACTCATTCTTCCGGTTGCCTTCGCAGCTGGATTTCCATCTGTCTCTACGGGGGCCGAAGCCACCTCCATAGGAACAGATTTGTCGGTAGGTTCTAAGCCCTGACCAGTTAAATTTATTTTTTTCTCTGCCATGTGTGTTCCCACAAGCAGCTAGGGAAATAAAGGTCCGCCGCCGCAGAGCCCCGCTTACGGCGGTAAGGCGACTTAAGTACTCAGGGGTGGCGCCAGGTGCCCCTGAGGCTCCGTTAAAGACCCTCCTTACCCTGAAGGCCATGAATCTACATCGGCACGGATCGCATAACACCTTCAGATCGGGGGTGTAAGTGCCCATCCAGACCACCAACCTGGATGAGGGGTGCTTCTTGATTGCCGCCCGCAAGGGAAGGGTAGGGCGAGAGCTGGGCAGATAACAACCCTTCAGGTGCTAGGACTGGCCCCTTTTTTTGAGCCGCCTTCATGCACTCACACAAATGCCTGGACTTCCCGTTTATAGGGAGCCACATACATACAGCTCCGCTCCACCCGTCCCCCACGCCCGGATTAAGCCTCTCCACCATGTCATGGTCATGCAGCCCATAGGAGAGGCTGCCATTGTTTTACAAATATCCAATTTTTATTCCAATAAAAATCATGTGTTTAAATTTCCAAATGGTGAATTACGACGTAAATACATATAAGGCTTATTAGAAGTTAAGATGAAGGGAGATGATATGTAAATATGTACGTACTAATTTTTACATTGAAAAGGTAGCATCCCGACACGGGCCAGCGAAATAAAAGAGGCGAGCAGACTACTGTATATAAGAGACAATGACAAAATGCTTGGACGCCCGAAAACCTAATGTATATCATAAGATTGTAAGCAAAAGTCAGCTAATCTCGGCTATAAATAGTCTAGGACGTGACATATGCATTATCCATGTCTGTCATATACATTATCGATCTTATGGCTTTCTGACACAAGTAGACACTGTGCGACAAAATGGTTCTCAAGAAACTTAGATCGCACATTAAAGCTAAATCAATGCTTACAAAAATAGACGAAAGTGTCAGATTTTTTTGTTAAAAAGTGAAAGTATTATGTGTAAAGGAAATTACATATGTACATACATACTTACTTTTGACATATACTTATGTACGTATTGTAAATAGTTAAACATATAAATGTACATGTTATAATCCGTCAAATACATCAACATTTTAAATTATTTTCTGTATTTATTTTGTCCTCTGAAGGTTATTTGTGAATTGAACTAACCGGGGTCATTATTTGTGTAACATATGGTATAATAATCGATTATCGATCGTTTTGCGTATTTTTTGTTCATAGCGGATTATCCGGCCTTGCCGGGCCACCCTATTCCACGGATAATCGGGAGTTTACTGTATTATAAAGTTTAGTTAAAATAATTTAGACTATGCTTTATAATCCTTCACCTGTATTAAACTAAACGTTTTAATAGTTCTGAGATGATTCGTGTTAAAAAACGCAACAGACTAGACTCGGAATAGGTAAAATTACTGTTGGGCTTGTGAATTCATGCTATTTTGATTACTTTTGAGTAGTGATCCCGCTACTGTTTACCCGCTTACTATTAAGATTAATATGTTTTATTCTATTTGTAAGCATATTAAACTTATGAATACTTCTTATTTTGGTGTTTGTATAATATTTTACTTATAATTTAGTTATTATTAAGTTCAGGTAAAATAATTTAGGTTAATAATTGCATTATCCGTAATTTTATTTAATGTATTTGAACTTGTGGTTAAATATATACATTTTTATTTCTTAAATAATATCTACTGTTTAGTGGCATTTTATCAATAGTTCTGTGTGTGTAAGATAAACATGTTATTGATCTAATAGCAGCATAGCCTATTCATTTTATTTAATTAAAATCAAGACAATTTTCTGAAACATCTCTTTTAAGGAAGACTTGATCGAACACTTACTCTAATGAGTCATAAGAAGTTTGCCACATGGGATGAGAGTTTCAGCAAGAGGAGGAAGATTACTAGAGTATTATCTAATCCTTCCTTTTCGAAAATAGCAAAAATTGTGTAATAGAAATAGAGCTATGAATGAAGAATAAAATAATTTTTAAAGACCATTTGAAATATTTGACAGAAATATTTTATATAAATAAACTTAATAAAATTTTAGTGATACTAAAGTTTTCAGATTCAAATGGTCTCAAAAAACACATAATTTATCACTTCATTAGACATATGTAAAGTGTTAAGATTTCAAAATATTAAGTTGTCTTTTTAATAACTTGATATATTAATTGAAATCTTATTATATCTATGATAGAGTTTGGTAACTTTATTTATTTCTTTCAGACGAACACCTCCTATTGATCAAGAAATCTTACGTACAATGAAGATACAGGGAACCATTGGCTTTGCACCAAATCCTGGTACAAAATTGAGAAATCAAGTGAGTTATATTTAAATAAAAGATTTATGTCTATAAAGTTATCTTCATTACTGGCATTGCATTTTATCTTACCTACTATGATTACTAGTCACTTAGCTTTCTTCACTATGGAGATAATACTAAGGTGAAAAAACTCTTTAAAACACTAGAATACCAATTCCAACTTTCCAGATAGTATTCCTTTATGATGGTTTGGCCATGCTTAAATAACACTGTCATTTCGGCTTGAGAGTAAACCTGAACATGGATTCACTTTCCACTGCTATTAAATCATTTTTGAATTAGTTGTACCTCTCCTTCATTTGAATAATTCTTATGGGAGATTCCCAGAAAGCCTCGTGAATTTTGCAAACTGTTTACACTTATCCATTACTAAGGTTTTAGCAAATTTTTATGCAGTAATACTGCTCATGGTTTTCCATTATTTTACAACTTTTTAGAATACATCAAGCACTATGCGACTATCAGGACAATATAGACTACAACTAGCCGCTAGTAGCAGTTTCTCATGTGATACGAAACAGTCCTCTCCAAGCACAGCTGATAACGTCTCATTAGGTTTACATTTAAATGAAGAAGGTTTGATACTTTTTAAACAGCCTTGTATATATATTTTTAGGTTAGTTCTAGTAGAGCTCATAGCTTATTTAGGACTAGATAGGAGACTGACAGACTTACCTAATGGCAATAGTTTAAAACTGCAATCTCTTGGAAATAAATACATTGACACATATAAAAACTTAACACACTATTGAAATATTTCGATCAAAAATGATCTTCATCAATCAAAAAAAAAAAAAAAAAACTATTTATTTCCAAGAGATTGCAGTTTTGGACTATTGCCATTAGGTAAGTCTGTCAGTCCCCTATCTAGTCCAAAAATTCCTATATATATATTTGAGACAGTAGAGTCTCGATAATTCTAGGACTGAGACCCCCTCGGATTGTACGAAAATATGCTCCCGTACATTAGAAAAAACAAGAAGTTCTTATGAACCCTAATTAAAATTACACAAAATACGTTTATAGAACTATATTTATTACAGTACTTAAACCAATTAATGTTGCTTTGGAGACATTGTTCATCACGGTTGCTACATTTTTTGGAAAAAGTTATGTCTTCTGCATTTTCTTATCAGATTGTTTTCGTGCTACGATGTCACATAGATGTCTTAGCAAAAGCACATTGGTTGGCATGGTATCTATCTGTTCAAAATAGTAAAGTGCAGCTTCCAAGAGGCCCGTTCCTTCACTGTGACTAATTTTCCTTCTTCTACTATCACGGTCGAACCCTAATCTTTATTCTCATTATTACAGCCTTCATTAGTTTTTTGTGTGCCATTTCAATAATTGTAACATCTGTTATCTCATATTGTTGACATCGGAATTTTCACAACCTGGAAGTTTCTTGCTGAGAAATGCCATCTGTTTCATCTTGTGGATTAATAACAGTAAAAAGTTTCATTATGACTCAGGATTTTATTCGACAACTTATTTGATGTTTCTTTTTTTATTTGGTTCCATAATTTGGCCATTCTGTACACAACTTCCTTACTATAATATTTTTTAGGAAGCCTACAGTGCTTTCTTTCCCTTCACTCACTTCCAAGAGATATTGTGAAAGGTAACGTGTGTATTTTGTTTATACATTTCAGAACACCCTGATCCAACAGAGCTTCATACATTCTCAACAGATGAAACAACACTGAATGTTACTGACCTACTTTCAATTGCATACATCAATCCCAATTGTTGTGGGATGAAAGTAGGTCAGAAATAGTCAGTATTGTTTCTCAATATTTATAATGTGATATCAATATTTTAATGAAAAGTTTCAAGTATACTTTACGTGAACAAGAATCTTACTTCGTATATTTGCGAGCGACTTTTGGGCACTATAATGTATTTTCATTTTCGAGCTTATTTTGAGACCGCTCGAGAGTCTCAATAATATAATGCTATATATATAATAACAATAAAAAAAATTATTTTTATTTTAGGTACAGATAACATAGTATCACTTCTAACAGGTTTAACTAAAGGAATCCCAGTTTTAAACATAGCCAAAATTTGTAATTTTCTATGTTGAAAACAAAAAAAAAAAATTAATTCTGTGGTAATATTTTTCTGTTTTTTTTAATTTCAGAAAAGAGGTATTAATAAAAACATAACTTTCTGAAATATGCAACAAATCAACCAATTAATTTGATAACAAATTAAATTCAATTAAAGCTATGAAATTTTATATTTAAATTTAGAGATTTTCTGATGTTAGCTACTGAACCATAAATAAAAACTTTTTTTTCACTTTTTTCAAATGGTTATGATATCTTAAGCTAAAAGCGCAGGGGATCTATTAAAACCCCATTGAATGATTTATATCTTATTCCTTATTAATGAAAATTCACTTTGACTGATTTAGTTATCATCTGCTTGGAACATGTTAAGGGTCTTGTAGTTGTAGAAGATGGAGGTTTTACATAAATTTACACATATAAAATGATCCACATATCTTCAGAAAATTAACTTTTAGCAATTCATAGATTCTCTTCTCCGAGTCAATCGGTGAAACTTTAATGTTTCAACTTAACAAATTAATGATTTGTTAATTAAATTTTTTACTTCCTTACAGAGACATAATCCACTAAAGAATCTTATTCCTTAAACCACTTTAGGTGATATTCATCAATAATAATTAAACAACAATAACAACTCTATGTCTCATTAAGCTTTCTTAAATGTACTTATATTTTTCATTTGACAAGTTGATAATTGTAAAATTGCAGTAATTCTGACTAAAAACTTTTTTTTTATTAATTTTTTCAGTCATGTTACAGTATATCTTCTCTCAAGATATAACTTTGATATCAAAACTTATGTAAAATTAAATAAAATGTTTAACTTTATGTCTAGTTTTTTAAGTTATTTAATTTTCCTAGTTTTTTTAAGGGTTTCTAAGGTTTCTTACTTTTTTCATTTTACATAATTTTTATGGTCTAATTTAAAATTTGTTGATGGTATTTTTAGAAATGTTATAAAATTGTTTACAGGTTCCATATGTACTAAACAATCGAAACATTCGTAACTCTATCCCTTTGAATTCAGATCAGAGAGTTAAAATTGATGATAATGCAGTAGGATTCAACATGATTCCAAAACGTTACCGCAAGATGGACTTAAAATATTCTAAAACTGGACTAGATGATTTTGATCTTGAACAATACAATAAGACAAGCTTTAGTGGATTAGAAGCTACCCTTCCCAATTCTTACTGCAATGCCATGATACAGGTAATGTAGTTTTCTTAATGATATTATTTATGTACTTACTGTCGGTTAAAATATTTTTTGCTGGTAGCACTTGGATGTGTCATTCCCAGCTTCGTCAGTAGTTTACACTCAACATGTTTAGGAGACCTCTTATCTACCTGAAGTTTTCCCAAGTACTAAATAATAAGCATAGCCCTGTTTCAGTGCCTATGTTATCCCATTTTTTTTTAAAATTGAGCATATAACTACCTCTCATATCTTATTTAAGCATCTCTCAAGATATCTTTAATGAGTATAGACTCTGTTACCTTATTGTTGTAGAAGTTTTAGGTTCTTAAAGAAGATATGCATTGTGGGTTAATTATACTTTGGGGGTTCATTCAATACTTCTTCTTTATTTTGTGGATATTTATGAATTTCCAAATTGTCCAAAATATTCAGCCATTTTCCTTTATTGTAAATAGGCACTATTTTCAGTGAGCTGGTCATCTCTACCAGAATATGACACTCTTCAATGAGGTGCTTGGCTTGAACAGAATCTTTTTTATTTATAGGCTTGGATGTGCTCATATATATAGCACTGTTCGGTCACTTGAGCATTGTCGAATTTTTAAAAATTTATGTTTTTCTGTATTTATTTTGTGGTTTATGTTGTTGAGGTATTTTATTGTTTGGTTTGTATGTTGGTGTGTAGTGTTCATTATTATATACTTTTGTTATTT
This sequence comes from Prosapia bicincta, assembly GCA_036971475.1. Lineage (NCBI taxonomy): Eukaryota > Metazoa > Arthropoda > Insecta > Hemiptera > Cercopidae > Prosapia > Prosapia bicincta. The sequence goes on from JBAIZL010000001.1 coordinate 286,741,735, forward strand.
TTTCTATTTTGTTGTTGGGGGAGGTTTTTTTAATTTTTGTTTTTGCGTTCTGGTTGTAGTGTTGTGTTGAGGTTAGGTTTGTTGTAATTTTATTGTATATGTTTTTTATAAATTGTTTGTTGTATCCATTTTCTATTGCTATTTTTTAATGTTATTTAATTCTTCATTTAATTTTTGTTTGTTATCCTGTGTGATTTTATTGCTTTATTTATCATGTTACTGTGAGTGTTAATTTTGTGTGTCTAGGGGTGGTTAGATTTTTTATGTATTGTGGTATTGTTGGAAGTTTGTTTTCTATGTACTGTGGTTTCTATTTTATTTTTATTGATATTTAATGTGATGTCAAGAAAGTTTATGTTTTGTATGTGAATTGTTAGTTTTTGTTGGGTGTGTTTAGTTTATTTAGTAAACAAATATAAAGAATACACACACAAATATAAAGAACACAATAGATCTAGTAAACAAAATAAAGAACATTGAAATCCCTCATAACTCAACCCTGGCATCGTTTGACATCATAAACCTATATACCAATGTCCCAGTCACAGAAACACTAAACATATTACAAGACCATCTAAGACTTAACAACACTCCAGAAAAAATCACAAAAGAAATCATACACCTTTTGAACACCATTACACAACAGAACTACTTCACTCACAACAACAAATATTACACACAGAAACAAGGCCTACCAATGGGTTCACCGATTTCAAGCATTCTCGCAGAAGTATTCCTACAACACATAGAACAGAATAAAATCATAAATACCAACAAACACGCAAATAAGATAATATATTGGCACAGATATGTAGATGACGTTATAATACTATACAGAGGAAACATAAGACAATGCGAACAACTCCAAACACATATAAACAAAATATACAAAAATATCCAGTTCACTGCAGAGTTTGAAAACAATAAAACATTAAATATCCTAGACATCACCATAAAAAATTAAAACAAACATGAATTCATATACTGCAAGCCAACCATGTCAGACACACTGATACACAACACATCGAACCACCCAATACAACATAAACACGAAGCATTCAAACATTTACTACACAGACTAAATAAAATACCTATGTCCACAACTAACTACACAGAGGAACTAAACACGATCAAATATTTAGCACAAAAATGGTTATGACAATTATTTAATAGACAAACTACTCAGAAAAATAGTTAACAAGAACAGTAACAACAACACAAACAACAAAAACACGAACACAAACAAATTCATAACCCTCACATACATAAACAAACTCACAATTAAAATAGCGCACCAATTCAAAAAGGCAGGATACAATGTAGCTTACAGAACAACAAATAGAAGCCAAACGGCTATCAGACACAGCATTAATAACAATACCAACACATACAATAAGCGAGGAGTATACAAACTAAAATGCATCAACTGCAATAATTTCTATATTGGACAAACCGGCAGATCTTTCGCCGAAAGACAAAGAACACAAAAGCGCACTGCACACTACAATTGAATCCACATTCGCAAATCACCTCATGGACACTAAACACTCATGCAAAAGTATGGAAAATAACATGAGCATCCTCCACACATGCAACAAGGCATAAATTAAACACACTAGAACAGTATGAAATATAGACATAGCAACACACATAAAAACGACATCCTAAAAGAACAAACACGGCACAGATTACACTTACCCTTTCATCACATCAGTTCTAAGTAATATATAATCATATCAAAGAGATGTAGTTTTCTGGTTTAAATTAAATGTATGAGTAATCTATGTAAACTTCAAAAATATAATTAATTATGAGCATGCATTTTACTACTTTCAGTTATTAGTGCTTATATTTAACGACTAATGATGACTTTGTCACTACTAAAAACCACTACTTACTGATATTTTTCAGCAGACGTGTTTCACACTAGGTCAGCACATTGTCCAATGCTGTGAGTTACAGACAAGACTGTTGCTCAGATGTGTTGTTTTGGTGTGAGTCTGTGGTGTATTGGTGCTCTGTGGTGTGTTATTGTTCATAGAGTAGTTTTTAATTATGTGTTGAAATATAGTATTTGATTGTGAGTGCTTTATCGTTTAATGTATCGTGGATAGTTTTTGTGGTGTTTGTATATCTCGTAGTTTTCTGTTGTATTTAGTTTGTTCCTTTTTAAAAACGTTTGTTGCTCTGTTTATCCTATGTAAAAGCTGGGCAAGTCTTTAATACTCCTGGCCTGTCATGTTTATTTTCATGTGTTTTGTAATGTGTATATGTTTTTTTTAGTTGTGTTGGATGTTTTAAATGCTAATTTGTATTAAAGTTTGAGGAACGTGGAAGCCATTTTTTGTGATGCATTGTCGTAATAAGTTAGTGTTATGTATTTTTGTATTTTTGTATTTGTGTGTTATTGTTGTTTTTTCGTTGTGTTATGTTTGTGTTGTTTTTCCACATTACATTGTGTTAGTGGTTTTTATGTCAAGGTGATGCCAAAAGTGTAATTTAGAAACATCTCAAAATTTACAATGCAAAAACTGCAAGTTACAAACTATGACTTGCCCAAACTTGAAATGTACATGACTAAACATATTGAGACAAAACATTTTTCGAATAACTATCATGGTGTGGTGATAAACTGAGTAAAGCTTTTTCGAAAGTTAGATTTTGAATTATGTAATAAAATAATGTATTTGTTATATGCTTTGATTTGTTGTTAGTTTTTATATTTAACATATATTTCATTTCATGAATGAGCTTGAAGTATCAGCATTATTCATGATTTTATAAACAAGTATAGTTCTGAGAATCCAGATCACTGAAAAGAGGAAACTAGTGATAATGACTGTTGAACTGATTGAAATAGTTTATTCAAATTTTGGAAAAAGATAGGACTGGGAGATAAAACAATGATTTCTTTTTTATCTACAGGTAGAATATCAGTATGCCTGAAGAGATTTGAAAACTTCTCCAAAATACCAAAAATTTCATTTGGTTACAAATGTTAGCAAAGTTTATTCACTGTTAATGATCTCTATGGGACAGATTTAAACAATAAACTTCATTTTATGTATAAAACTAGTTAATATTCCTAACCACTATTTTTCTAATGGTTTTTAGTTTTGCCTTTGAAATTCTTTTGTAATTTTTCAAAAACATGTTGAATATTCAATTCTTAATACAGTAAACTCCCGATTATCAGTGCACGGATTAATCGGTTTGCGGATTATCCGGGGTCTGCCATTGTTTTACAAATATCCAATTTTTATTCCAATCAGATTCATGTGTTTAAATTTCCAAACGGTGAATTACGACGTAAATACATATAAGGCTTAATAGAAGTTAAGATGAAGGGAATAGATATGTAAGTACTAATTTTTACATTGAAAGGGAAGCATCCCGACTCGGGCCAGCGAAATAAAAGGGGCGAGCAGACTACTGTATATAAGAGACAATGACAAAATGCTTGGACGCCCGAAAACCTAATGTGTATATCATAAGATTGTAAACAAATGTCAGCTAATCTCGGCTATAAATAGTCTAGGACGTGACATATGCATTATCCATGTCTGTCATATACATTATCGATCTTTATGGCTTTGTGACACAAGTAGACACCGTGCGACAAAATGGTTCTCAAGAAACTTAGATCGCACATTAAAGCTAAATCAATGCTCACAAAAAAACAGACGAAAGTGACAGATTTTTTTGTTAAAAGGTGAAAGTATTTTGTGTAAAGGAAATTACATATGTACATACATACTTACTTTTAACATATACTTATGTACGTATTGTAAATAGTTAGACATATAAATGTACATGTTATAATCTGTCAAATACATCGACATTTTAAATTATTTTCTATATATATTTTGTCCTCTGAAGATTATTTGTGAATTGCACTAACCGGGGTCATTATTTGTGTAACTTATGGTATAATAATCGATTATCGATCGTTTTGCGTATTCTTTGTTCATATCGGATTATCCGGGGAATTCGTTATCCGGCGTTGCCGGGCCACCCTATTCCACGGATAATCGGGAGTTTACTGTACTTCAAAACTATTAGGACAAGCAATCTATAAATACTATTTATTAGGAATATACTGTGGTTGAATTTAATAATAATACACAAAAACCTCTTAACCACAAACTTTCTTTATTTTATCTTTATGTAAATTTCAGTTACCAAGTAACCATTCTCGGAGGGATAACATACAAAGACAATCTCTGACAGTCTTTGTATGTTATCCCTCTGAGGATGGTTACTTGGTAACTGAAATGTACATGAGAGTAAAATAAAGAAAGTTTGTGGTTAAGAGGTTTTTGTGTATTTATTATTAAATCTATAAAAGTCATCACACATGCTTCTTGTTATAATATTTGTATTGCAATTTGTGGATTGGAATTATTGTATATAAAGTTTCATCAATGCCTGCTTAATTGTATTATGTGTAATTAAATATGGTGGTATCAAACATTCTGTAGGACCAACAAACGTATTGTATGGGGTTAGTTGATGAAAAATAGAATTATGAAATTACTTGAAGGGCCAACCTTATACGAGGGGAACAACAAGGGGGTAGGTTGAACTTATAATTACATACCTTTAGTAAGTCCTTTTTGGTACATGCATAGTGTGGGAAATTATGAGTACATTTTTAAGGTGCAAAAACGTTTTTAGCTAGCGAATACCTCATTATTGATACTAGAACACATCATACTATTCGTAAATAAAAGAAGTAAAACATTTTTTGGCCAATAATCAATGTGAGTCACATGTAAAATGGCCATATAATGAACATTATCTAGCTGGATTTACAGATTCAGAGTTATTTCAAAAAAAGTTTAACATTTGAATACCGTACAAAAAAAAGAAATCTTTTTAAAATCATTATATAATTCCCACCAGAACAAGGAAACTAGATAAATTTAGTAGCAACAGTTTTAGTTAAGTTTAACTAGAAAGTAGAGAATGAGTGGCAGCTGTCAGAGATCTATGTATGAACAAGTAATACGAGGGCTATTCAGAAAGTAAGGAACGTTTTTGAATAAAAATATAATAAGTACAATAAAAAAATTTTATTATATACATCTGAAAGAGTAACTAAAATACTACTTTTCTACGTAGTTGCCAAACAAATTGAGACACTTATCATAGCGGTGGACAAGCTTTGAAATTCCTTCATCATAGAAATCTGCCGCCTGTGATGTCAGCCACTCAAGGAGTTCTTTGGTGCGGTTTGCTGTATGAGGTCGGGCATTGTCATGCACAAACCAAATTTTTGACGTCAATTTCCCTTGGCACTTGTTTTAACTGCTCTCCTAAGGTTGCGCAAAGTTTCACAGTACCGCTCAGAGTTTATTGTTGCACCACGTTCAAGAAAGTAAATAAGAAGCACACCTAGCCTGTGCCAAAAACCGTTGCCATAATCTTCCTTGCTGACAATGTTTGCAAACATTTTCTTGGTTTTTTGGGGAGCTTGTGTGCCCCCACTCCATGGACTGTAATTTTGTTTTGCAATTAACGTGGTTTACCCATGTCTCATCATCAGTTACTATGCGATTCAGTAGTGAATCACTATGTCTGTCGTAGGCATCCAGAAATGTCAAACTTGTCTGTATTCGCTGACCTTTAGGGTGGTCAGTGTGCATTTTCGGCACCCATCTTGCACAAAATTTGTATTAGCCTAACCTTTGTGTGACAATTTCAAACAACAAAGTCCATGAAACTTGTGGGAAACAAAGCGAAAGCTCCGTTATCATGAATTGGCGGTTTTTGCGAACCTTTTCATCAACTTTAGAGACCAGTTCATCAGTCACAATGCTCGGGCGTCTGCTCTTCGCTTCGTCATAAACGTCATTTCGACCATTTTAAACTGAATGCACCATTTTTGCACAGAACTCTTATTCATTACGTTGTTTCCATAAACTTCACACACTTGGCGATAAATGTCTATCGGTTTTAAGTTTTTTTGCCAATAAAAATTGTAACACTGACCGCACCTCCCAACTGGAGGGATTTTCAATCGCAGCGCACATCTTCAGTTGAAATTGGGAAAAAACAGGTAACGCAGAAATGTTCCCGTTGGCACGACTGGACGCCGATTAAGTTGCCGAGTGCGCACGCACCAAAATGTACGAGATCGGCACGCGCCTAGCTACGTCAGACAGAAACGTTCCTTACTTTCTGAATAGCCCTCGTATAAATAAAAAGTTTTTAAAGCCAATTCATACTTACCACAACAAAGAATAACCTGTAACATAATATTACCTGTTTTATGAAATCATATGCTATCACTTATTTTAAGCCAAATGAGACTAAAAAACTATATTGCATACCTTGCCCCTTTTGTAAAAAGGTTTTCTCCATACAAAACTACAATTAATTCAATTAATGTAATTAATAAATTAATATTTGAAAAAAGCTTTATTACCATCAATTGCCATCCCCTACAAGTTTAATTTAGTGTATTTGAATTTGAGTGGATGAATAAAAAGTATTTTATTAACAACTGAAAATTTGAACAAGATATATATAATAGGAGAGTGTGAACTAACATAAAGAATTGAATAAATTGGACACGGAGAAGACCAGAACAGAATTTGACAAGCCGTGCTTGCTAGAGAAAGCGATAAGATCAAAAGGGAGATTACACTGAACATTGACTTAATATATAATATGTATATACAGTAAACTTCCTCCAATCCGGTATCGTATTGTCTGGCACGCTTGATAATCCGGCACAACATTTGCATGAAATATTTATTGCGAAATAAGCAATAGCGTCAGTTTATTGGAAGGGATCAGTTGTGTAATGCAGTATGTATGCGTAATATTAAATAAATTAAATAGTAAAATTGATTTCATTTCAATTGTGTTATCAATGTTTGAGTTCAATATACATATTTTGAATTTGAAGAACAGGCATAGCTTAAAATGCTTTGATGTCAACTACAATCCTTTGAAATGTGATAAGTGCGTATAAGGGATTAGCTCACCTTCGGCCGAGTTCGGGCATCGTCGTAGTTTCGGGAACACCCCATTCCTTTCTCAGGCTTTGTGTGCCCCACTCTGGCTATCAGTTCAGTTTTCACTGCTGCTTTACGGTACCGTGAATCTCAGACTAGGGATTTGTTTGAATGTCGGATGGGCATAGTTTATTTTAGTTTTGTGTTTTAGTGTTTGTGAAGTTCTTATTGCCAGTGATATGGGCCCTAAGGTTAACCCAGGCTCTTCAAAATGAACTCTCACTTTAGCTCAAGAAGATTGTAAAGAAACTTAAAAATGGCGTAATCAGGCATGTTATAATGATAGATTACAACATAGGATCATCTACAATTTATGGCATAAAAAAAATAATAAAGAAAAGCTGAAACAATTTATGTATGAATCAGAAACTTTAAAACATATTATTGGAAGGCAAACGTTAAAAAAAATGCAAACTAGAATAACTTGATTCGGCTCTATACAGTTAGTTTTCAGCAAAACGATCTGAGGGTAAACCCATTACTGGCCCATTATGGTTGTTGAAAAAGCAAAAAAGTTACAACAAGATTTAAACATTGCAGAAATTTATTGTAAATTTTCTGAAGGCTGGCTAAGGAGTTTTAAGACTCGTCATGGTATCAGGAAGTTCGATATTTATAGGGAGCTAAAATCTGCACATGTTGAAGGTGGTGAAAAGTTTGAAATTAAATACAGGTCCATCGTTTATGATGAGGAACTCACAGCTTGTCAAATATACAATCTTGATGAGACTGCCCTTTTTGTGGCGTTGCCTACCTAATTATACCCTAGCCGATGGGGATTAGAAATGCGTATAAAATTTCAAGAAAAATAAAGATCAGTAAATGGTACTGCTTTGCTCTAATGCATCTGGTAATCACAAAATTAAACCTTTAGTGATAAGGAAATCATTGAGGCCTAGAGCCTTAAAAGGTCTAAACACCTTACCTGACTATTGTATCTTCCTACAGACAGACGGCAAAGAGGCACTTTTGATGCAAATATTAAAATCGAAGACTCCAATATTAAAAGAGTGTTTTCCCTACCTATCTGGGCGTGACCCTTGATCCTGAGCTTCGTTTTTCAAAGCACATTGAACAAACGTCCAATAAAGCGCTCAGAAAGTTGAACATACTTAGAAAACTCTGTGGAACTACATGGGGATCAAGACCCAATACCCTTAAAAGCGTATATTGCTCTGTCATTAGACCAGTGCTTGAATATGCTGCCCCAATCTGGACCCCGGCATCCACAACTTCGAAACTGAAATTGGATTCAATTCAACATCGAGCATCAAAAATTATTATTGATGCAGTCTCCTCAACCAACAACGGAAAAGCTGAAAGGGAATGTGATCTTCCTCCTCTAGAAAGCAGGCGCAATCTTGCCACCATTAAGTTCACCAACAAACTACGCTGTCACAAGGAAGATCATATCTCCACCAGAGTGTTTAGTGAATGGAAAGGCATAAAAGATCATCAACGCTCCAACTTGATAGAGCTATTAGGAGACAAAGTTGGAGCATTCCACGTTGGACTTTCTGCAGAAAGCCTCTTTTTCCCAGAGGGGCACCAAAGGAAATGAAAATTAATTTGAATCTCCTACACCCAACCTCGAAGAAGGAAGACCCACAGATTCTTAGACAAGGAGATCTTGAAACGATTGAGAGGCTCTCTCAGGGGAACTTAGCAATTGCCTATACGGACGGCTCATCTGACAGGTCTCTCAACAAGGGAGGTGCTGGTGTTCTTTTCCTTCTTCCAAATGGAGACAAATATATGCATAATATCAACACAGGGTTGATCGCTTCAAACTTTACCAGTGAACTTCTTGCAATTAAGGAGGCACTTACCTTGTATCTGTCTAATCCGAAATTTCTGTCAATGGAAGGATTAGTTATCTTTTCTGACTCAAAGCTACCTTAGAAGGAATCAAAAATGGAGAAACTAACATCACCTCTGCTATTAACGTCCTACTGGAAAGTTTGCACTGCAATAGGAAATCCTGTTTGCTGCAATGGATACCTGCACATGTGAATATTGAGGGAAACGAGTGTGCGGATTCGTTGGCCAAAGAAGGCAGAAACTCTGACCAACATTGCCCTACTATAACGCTTGCAGACGCAAATGCAGTTGCAAAGTACAGACTTCTGCCCCATTCCTTCAGAAAACCCCTTATTGTCGATTTTCATGGTCCCAGAATCCTTACGTCAACAATTGCAAGACTTAGGACAAACCATTTTAAAGGAATGACGATTCTTCCAGACAAGACTAGAACATATATCTCCTGCAAGAACTGTTCCGATGCCCATCTCACGCCAGACCACATTCTCGAATGCCCAACCCTTGTTCCACATATCTTGCGACTTGGAATGGGCCACTGGCTTCGGAACTCCAAGAGGTCCTCTATAGTGTGGATGCCTTGAGGCGGGCGGATGCAGTTTTGAAGACCCACGATGCTATCTAAAAGTCCATAGACACGGAAAAAACACCTTACCTGAGACAGATGGTGCACAATTAAGTGCATGAATGAATCAAGAATTGTTTAAAGATCTTGTTCTTTAAAGATTTTGTGGCAGCTGTTAAGAGCAATTTCAAAACTTTAAAAAGGCCTCAAGACAGTAAGGCTATTATATTTCTAGACAACTGCAAAGCTCATTCGGATAGGATGAACTAGTGTCAGGTAACATTTCTGTTGTATATATTACTTCAAATATTACATCTCTACTTCAACCAATGAATCAAGGCGAACTTCAAGTCTCTGATACAGAACTTCAAGTCTTATTACAGACATTACTTTGTACAAAATTGACGCATTGGATTGCAATGTTGAAGATTTTCAAGGACAGTTCTCTATTAAAGATGCCATAATTGTTACTGGTTTGGCTTGGAGTAAGGTAATACTCCTAAACTTTGAAAATGGCCTGGCGTAAACTCTGGCCTAAAGTAATGAATTAAAATGATGAAATCAATGATAATGAATTAAAAAAAGTTTAAGGTGTTTTGCCTTTAAAGAACCCTATGTCACAGATGACTCAAGGAGAAATCACAGAGTGTGTTGAAGTAGACATAAATGAGCCAACAGAAGAAATGCTGACAGACGAAGCCATTATATAGAGTCTGATCAATCCAGCATTCCTCAAAGATGTTGACTCAGATGAAGATGACGTGGATGAAAGCAATAACACCACTTGGAATCAAGCAGTTGATGCCTTGAACACTTTGATAAAATTTTCTGAACATTGCAGTTCATTTAATAATGCTGAAATAGTGAAGCTTCACATTCGTGATTTGTTAAGTATTGCCAACAAGATCAACCCCACAGACTAGAGTTAGAAACAGTGCACTGAGTTTTGTTTAGTCTTTACTATCCACAATATATATGTATATACATGGTACATATTTTAGCTGTTTCAAGAAAACAAATTTGTTATTTGTGATGTGTTTATTTCTTCCAATTTTTCTGATTTCAATTCTGTAATTTGGAATATTTTGATGAATCAAGAATTGTTTAAACACTGGTTCTTTAAAGATTTTGTGGCAGCTGTTAAGAGCAATTTCAAAACTTTAAAAAGGCCTCAAGACAGTAAGGCTATTATATTTCTAGACAACTGCAAAGCTCATTCGGATAGGATGAACTAGTGTCAGGTAACATTTCTGTTGTATATATTTCTTCAAATATTACATCTCTACTTCAACCAATGAATCAAGGCGAACTTCAAGTCTCTGATACAGAACTTCAAGTCTTATTACAGACATTACTTTGTACAAAATTGACGCATTGGATCGCAATGTTGAAGATTTTCAAGGACAGTTCTCTATTAAAGATGCCATAATTGTTACTGGTTTGGCTTGGAGTAAGGTAATACTCCTAAACTTTGAAAATGACCTGGCGTAAACTCTGGCCTAAAGTAATGAATTAAAATGATAAAATCAATGATAATGAATTAAAAAAAGTTTAAGGTGTTTTGCCTTTAAAGAACCCTATGTCACAGATGACTCAAGGAGAAATCACAGAGTGTGTTGAAGTAGACATAAATGAGCCAACAGAAGAAATGCTGACAGACGAAGCCATTATATAGAGTCTGATCAATCCAGCATTCCTCAAAGATGTTGACTCAGATGAAGATGACGTGGATGAAAGCAATAACACCACTTGGAATCAAGCAGTTGATGCCTTGAACACTTTGATAAAATTTTCTGAACATTGCAGTTCATTTAATAATGCTGAAATAGTGAAGCTTCACATTCGTGATTTGTTAAGTATTGCCAACATGATCAACCCCACAGACTAGAGTTAGAAACAGTGCACTGAGTTTTGTTTAGTCTTTACTATCCACAATATATATGTATATACATGGTACATATTTTAGCTGTTTCAAGAAAACAAATTTGTTATTTGTGATGTGTTTATTTCTTCCAATTTTTCTGATTTCAATTCTGTAATTTGGAATATTTTGATGAATAGTTATTATCTGGAATACATCCGTTCATTCTGAAGTGCATAAAATCGCAGTTCCGGCGTTTCACTAGAATCTCATCTAGCATTAACGAGGTGAACCCAACAACAGTTGAAGAGCGAGTGACACTTCAACTGTTGTACATACATACATATGAAAGACCACAAAAATTGAATTTACAACACTGTTTTCTTGTATTCACTTATCATTTACACCGTAATATACTTAAACAAGAATCTTACTTATATGCAAGTCGACTTTCAAGGACTTTAATTACGTCCCCATTTTCAAGCATCAACTGAGACTAAGTACTTCTTGGTGATAGGCAGGTGTGTGGAATTTCCGTTGCCATGTCGTATACTGGTATTGTTCTATTTTCGGAATACCGTGCTAAGTTTTAATTGTAAATGTTTGGTTTTACCTATGCCTTGAGGTGCTCTTTACACCTGTCCTGGAAAAAATATCTCACACTTAATAACTGAATGTATAAAATCAAATGCCTAGACTAATAAATTATACATTGGCCAAACCAAAAAGACAGATATAAAGAGCACCTCAAGGCATACATTGAACCAAACATTTACAACGCAAACTTAGTCTCACACGCCACCAAAAACAACCATACATTCCCCACATTAGAAAACATGCATCATAAAAAAAGTACAAAATGGCTTCAAAATGACAATCTGTGAATAGCTACAAATTTATAAACACAAAAATAATATAACTAAGAAACAAATAAAATTAATGTAACAGTAAAATAAGTACCATATAAAGAAAAAAAACTATACTATAAATAATGTAGACACCATTAATAATGGAGCAATTACATGTTATCACTTAATAATGCTAACTACTAGACTACAATAGGTTTAGTGTTTTAAGATTGTGGTCAGAAATATACCAATTATTGTAACATTTTGTTATTCCAGTTATTATTCCAACTGTTATTATTCCAATTATGTTATTACATTGATAATGAAAGCTCTTTTGCTTAAGGCTCAAAAGTATTTCCTACAGATCCTTACACCATTTATTCTAACCTTATTAATTTTGTTCTATGTAGGTCTTATACTACCTGGAGCCATTACGCCACATAATACTGTCACATCTGTGTCGTTCTGAGTTTTGCTTGTGTTGTGAGCTAGCATTTCTGTTTCGTATGCTAGACATGTCTAAAGGAATACCTTGCCATGCGGGGAACTTCTTGCGTGCTTTACGCAATGCACATGAGGCTTCTGCTTTAGGTTTGATTCTACCTGATCAGAGTAACGCAGACCTAAGAAAGAAAACCAATTTGATATCTTTAATCCAGGTAAATAGTTTTAGAAATAGATTTTGTACTAGAATAATAATTATTGAGGATCATAATACTCTAACAGTTTGTGCTACGACTGTCACCTTGTTTGGACGTTGTTGCGTCCACCTAGTCAGTGCTAGATGAAAATCTGGCAAAACGTCAGAACATTTTTTTTACACTACAAAATGAATGGATGTATTCAGGATAAATATTCATCATATTTTTCGTCTGTAATAGAATACTTATCAACACACACACATACACAAATATTGTTATATAGATGTTAGTTATTAGAAATATGGTGATTTTTAAACACATTATATAAAATACCTCTATTTCAACTATCACCTTATAAATATCAAATGAGCTATTTATTATATCCAGGCAATTAGCAATTTGTACTAATGGTAAAGTATTAGAAGACAAGTAAAAAATGATCTTGCAAAACACCCATTGCAGATCAGATTCATGTAGTGCAATCTTATGATTCCTCTAAACCAAGGGTCCCCAAACATTTTTGTACCATGTCCCTTCCTGTAGAAATGAAAGCCTCTTGTGCCTCTGTTACACAATAAATTGTATGGGCATATGAAAAAGAAACAAGTATTACTTTGAAAAAAAATACATTTATTCTTAGTATTTTTAGATAAAACATTATAAGTTTAAATTTAAGTTAAAGAATTGCTGTAAAAAAGTAAGTTAGTAAGATGGATCAGCTTGCATTTTCTTATCTAGTATGCATATTCTTGGTTGTGTTTTAGTAAGGGCTCAATACAAGTCGCTATTAACTTCAAGGTTGTTTCGACACTTTGTTTTCAGTACCACAAGTGTTGAAAATACTTTTTTCCATAAATAGGTGCTTGAAAAAGATAAATATTGATGGGCTTCCTGGGATAGGCATTTTATCCAAAATGATTTGTCCGTTTTGTCATTTGGCAGAAAAATAACTTTTCATTTCTAAACCTTATTTTTCCAGTCCTTCTTTCAGGAAGCCTATGTTTACATTGAGAGGGTCAGTTGACAATCTGTAAATATTCTGATCACAACTGTTTAGGAAGTATTTTTTGAACTCTTCAGGGAAGTTCTTGATGGTTTGATATTTGGTATTTCAAATATGACCCTTTCAAAAGCATATTCTTTTTGAGATTGAGACTATGTTGATGAAATTTGAATAACTGCAGAGGCAGTTATGTATTGAAAAATACATTTCACATTTGATGGATATATATTTTACATTTTCATAGCATCTCAATGAGTAACAATATTTGAGTCTCCACTCTGCAATTTTTAGTTTAGGCTGTTCAGCGAGTCAAAGAATTCTTACAAATATGGCAACATTACTCGAGCACTTGGTTTTTTGAAGTCTAATGCTAGCTCATTTTGGCTCTGATATTCCAAGAAGGTGACTATTTCATCTTGGAAATCAAATAATCTTGCCAACATGTTTCCTTTGGAGAGCTGGGAAAACTCTGTATGAAAAAGCAGTGTTGTGTGATCATTTCCTAAATCTTCACAAACAAAACAGTTTTAAACAGTCGAGTATTGAATTTTCCAAAAATTATTGATAATTAAAAATATCTATAATATAAATTTAGTTTTAAAAATAATTTACATACATTTTAACCTTTTAAAACATTTACATCCTGAACATCTTACGTCAAATGAGGTAAATTGGAAAAGAAATCTTTTTTTGAATGTTTTTAGGTTTTCCTTAACTTTCACACTGCATCGAATGGCTGAAATGCCAAGAACTAACAATCATGCAACTAATTATTCATTTCGCATTTGTATAAAAATATAATAAATCAAAATAGTTTTTTAAAAATTACTTATAATTCTATTAATTAATTTTAAAATTTTATATTCTCACTATCACAACTGCTCCAATACGACACATGAACAAAATCCACAACTAATAAAGATTAGACTGAGAACTCAACCTTAATTGCCAGCTGATAAGTTGGTTCTAAGAACAAGGGCGGTAAAAAAAATCCTACTTTATTTAACCTGTCATTCCATGATCTTATTAGGAGGGCTATCAAAATCTTTTACTCTGGTAACAGTTTCGAGAGTCAAAAACGTTTCCTAAAGTTGTCAGAAAGTGTTGTATGTGCCTTGTCTGAAGCATGGAAACCATCAAGGGTCAAGTTAGGCTAAACATTCAACAAAAAATGAGATGTAGTGAAAGATGTGATATTAATACATTAAATTGTAGAGATTTGTACAGTAATAGTTTTATAGTAAACTTGATTATCTGCAGTCTTTCTTAAAGTTTATTTATTCAAGTGTCCCAGTCATTATAATACCTAAACGCAGTATTAGTCACAACTCTAAAAAATCTATTCCCGTCTCTTTTTTCCTTTTACAATTTCATTTTCTTGCTCATGCCAGTTTTCCCAACTTTGTGATACTATTGCTTGTTTTGTGTATCATTATTTTATTTTACAATGATCAATAAAAGGAAGAAGAACAATTTAATTCACGAGTCTGTTGAAGTCATTTTAAAACAAATAGATAATTCAATTTACATCCACATCAGACAAATCCTCGTTGATGATTTAAAAAATTATGAAAAAGAGTAGTTATGACGAATTAGAAGTGGCACTTTTAGAATTAGTGCTAAAAATAAGATGTTCCTTCCTTGGAAAAAACCTCAAATATTAATCATTTTACCTATATTTTCTCTTATTCAAGATTGATCTCAGCTCTAGTTAGTCAGGAGTAATTGGTTCTATTGTAATATGTTAATGTTTTAATTTGTTTATAAAATTGTATGTAGTATATAAAAATGAGCTACTTAGAAAATATCTTTTATATTTAGAACTGGAACCGTTTCATTTTGCATCAAATTCATTTTGAATTGCTGGAAGAGATCAAGAGGAAAGAGAAGGAAATAGCTCGCACTACACCAGCATTTGTGTATAGAGATACTGATTTCCCTTCAATAGACTTACCGATGTCAAAAGCACGCAGAAAACTACGTGTTGATAATACAGGTAATTTATACAAATATTCTTTGAGTTTAGCTTGTGAGGCTATGTTAAAACCAATAAAAACATACACAAAACTGACAAATTAATCATTTATTTACTCATATTCGTTTCAATGACAAAGTCATCATCATCAGTGAGTGTTACTACTTCAAACAGTTGTAAGTTAGAGTTTGTAGTAGTAACACTCACTGATGATGATGACTTTGTCATTGAAACACGTATGTTTTTATTTGTTTTTACGGTTAATGTAGTATTTTCTTTGCTGTTATTTTGCATGAATTCTAATTGGCTCATTGAGACATTAAAATAAATTATTGTTGTTTTCTATTGTGATTGAGTTTTTTAGATATACTCCTACAATTCCAGTTTAAAAAAGGTATACTTCAGGTATGTGGCCCTCCTATGCAATGACAAATATTCCCCTACTAAGCAATAACAAGCAATCATTATCTCCTTACCTTAGCCTATTTTGGAAGTATGAGGATTACATAATAGAGCTGCCTCCTAAACAAGAATTTAGAATTCCTTTCTAAAAGAAATTTTGAACCTTCTCCAGCCCATGGACAGTGTATATAGATATAAGTAAACAAAGACTTTAATTTACAGATGTTTACCATAAAATAAATACCCTGATTTTGTCAGAGTAGTGTATCTTGGGTAAAACCGCCTTACATAAATATCACCTAAACTCATAGTTTGACATGCATAAATACAAGGCATATCTGGAAAGTATAGTGTGAACCACGTAGCCCTGCATTTGGCCTTGAGAGATAGCACAAGATTTCTTGTGTACTACCACTTCTTAAAACATATTACATAATTATAAGGTTCTATACATCAACAGCTTCTGCATCCATTATGTCTACATATATTTCAAGATTGTTAATTCATACCAACGCTAATTTATCACCAAAATTATCTAATACCAACCGTCTCATGCAAGTCAGTATTTGACAGTCCTTGTCATGTTTGTAGGAAATTATTTATAATGATCCTCTACCCTCCCATCTCGCTTACTGCGGTCTCTCAAGGCCAAATGCACAGTTGCGTGGTACACACTATAAGTGTAATGAATTTTATAGGTTACAAAAATCGTTATGTAAAAAAAAATTATATGGTTATCTTATAACATGTAATTTATAATCATGTAAGCTATTTTTTGACAGTTGTCATTCCTCTCAATGCAGGTGGTAAAGCGGGGTATCAACTTTTTAATGCCTTTCTTGTTTTAATAGTTTCCCGCCAACTCCTTTATCCACTTCTTCACCTCTTTCTTTACCTCCTTGTTTGTGGAAAACCTTTTTCCATGCATGTGCAGCTTCAAGGAGGTAAAGAGATAGTAATCTGAAAGTGTTAGCAAGTCATTGTTAGAAAGTGTAAGTCAAGGGATTGCTCGGGATGGTTCAGAACATCACATTTAAATGAGGTGAGTAGTACCAACGTGGTGTTGCCCATGGTACTGCCTGGCATTGTCATGCAACAGGCAGACTCCTTTTGTCAGCATGCCTTTTCTCTTGTTCTAAATCATCCTCCTTAATTTTTTTAGGGTCTCGGTATCTTGCAGAGTTGATGGTATCCCCCCTTGAGGCATATATTCAATTAAAATAATGCCTTGACAGTCTCAAAACATGGAAGCCATGTTTTTCTTGGCTGAAATTGTAGTTTTGAACTTTTTAACGGTGGGTGAAAAGGTATGATGCCACTGTTGGGACTGCATTTCGGATTCATGCGTGTAGCATGCAACCCAAGTTTTATCTCCGATAATGATGGTGCAGAGAAATTTATTTTCATGGAGTTTGCAGCACCTCAAAAATTCTTGCTTGGCCTCCGCTTGGTTCAACTTGTGTTGGTCTTCAGCTGTTTTGGGACCCATCTCACATACAGTCTCTGATATCCAAGAGTTTCTGTCATGGTTTTGTTTAGTAGAGCTCTGGAGATTTGCAGAAATATGGCAGAAAGTTTATCCACAGTCAATTTGCTGTTGTCATTGAGGTTATTTTCAATTTTTTCCACAATTTTTTCAGTTACACTTGAAGGTTGTCTGATCATCATGCACAGACATACAACAGTTTTTAAACTCGTGACACCACTTTTACACACTCGTACAATTCATAGCTTTATCACCATATGCAGTTTTCACCTCATTATAAACCTGAACCGGAGCGGTTTACCCATCCAAATGAGATAACGGATGACACCGTGTATTTCACACTTGGCGAGAGATTGGATTGACATTTTTCACAACAGTCATAGTCGATTTGACAATTCTCAACATACTGATCTCAAACAGGTCTTGTAGCAGAGGAGAGAAGTCAGGCTACACAGAAGTGTAGCCTACATTGTGAAAATAAAATCCATGCTGCCGTGAAAGAATCAGTACACTTACTTTCCTGTTACTCCTTATATATATTTTATATTAAATTATGTTTAAATGTTCACAATGTTATAAACTATAAAATACATTTTATATTTTAAGGCCCTGAAAAGGATCATAAGGTTACATTACCTTATGATATATTCGGTTGTAAATTATAGAATAATCTATATATTTAATTCTGTAAGCGAATCTGTCCCCATGAAATTTTTTGAGCAAGGAACAAGATATGACAGCTCAATTAGATTCATTTTAAGGTAAATATAGAGTCTTAATGATGTTGGTTTTTAAAAAAATTTGTTTTCTGCTACTGCTGTGCAGTAGCTACAGTGCACTGCACTACATCTAGATTTAGTTGTAATTTTATACATTACTATAAACCTTTATTGAAATATACCTACAAGGTATCCAGTCAGAATAGATTTGGTTGTAATTTTGTTAAATATTTAGACTTATTGCCGATGCAGAAAATTACAACCAACCTAATTAAAACAAAACATTCTTAAAAAAACAATCTCAAGACTCGTTCACACTGTACATGCCATTACAGACTAACATTTAAAATGTGAAGAAAAATTAACTTTCTGTATTTTCTGCAGTAAAAAACTTGATATTCATGTACTACACATTAAAAACAGTAATTTTTAAAAAAAATTTTGAAAGGCAATGTCTTTAAGACTATATTTACCCATTTTAAAGCTTGAGGGTGGTATCTTTCAAACATGTCAAAAATTACCTTGGCCCTTGATAGATCCAATGATTTTCTGATGGATATATCACTGAAGTGGGTGTATTAATAAGTAAGCCCTATATGCAAGATGATGATTAATCAGTTAATGTGAATTTGATTGTTTACTTATTTCATTTTTAATGTTCTGTTTAATTGAAATGTATATAATAGAGGAAGGCTGCGAGTTTGTATAACATTATTGTAGATATAATTGTTAAGATAATTTACAAGAACTTTGCATAATTTATTGTTAATGTTTGCTAATTTTAGTGTTCTATTTAAGTAAAACTGTTGAAATAAAACATAATAGAGGAAGACCTCAAGTTTGTAGACAACTATTTAGGAATATGGTGGAAAGGAAAGTTAAGGATCATTTATAATGCAAGAGGAAAGGCTGATGAACATATCCAAACTTTTAGGCACCCTCTAAATAATGAAAGTTATGAGAAGCTTAAGTATTATTATGTTCAGAATAGTGATGACTTAAATTCAACAACACCACCTGGAATGCCTCCACACAATTTAAAAATAAAATTGGAGCTATAGTTATGTTAATCAGAAATAGGAATATGTCTCCTGGACTGGTAAATGGAGTAAGATTAATTGTGAAAGCTATGTTGGAAAAATCATTGTACTTGGAAATAGTTACTGGCAAAAACACAGACTAGATGGTATTTCTTCTAAGAATAAAACTAAATAACAGCAGATAAAAATATGCATTTTTCATTCGTTGGGACTCGATTTCCAATAAGGCTAACCTTTTCAATAATGATTATCATAGCTCAGAAGGCTAACTTTTGGAAAAATTGGTGTCTATTTGGGAATCGCAGTATTCAATCATGGACGATTATATGTAGCTTTTAGTAGAGCAAGAACTCATTGAGATATTAAGATTCTAATAGGAAATTGAAGCGCACAAGGGAAAATAAACAATGATGAAAATAATTACACAAAAAACATTGCTTACCAAGAAATACTATTGTGATTCTGGCATTTATTGGTATTTGAATGATATTATTAATATAATTTTTGAACTACAGTAAACTCCCGATTATCCGTGGAATAGGGTGGCCCGGCAACGCCGGATAATGAATTCTCCGGATAATCCGCTATGAACAAAGAATACACAAAACAATCGATTATTATACCATAAGTTACACAAATAATGACCCCGATTAGTGCAATTCACAAATAATCTTCAAAGGACAAAATAAATACAGAAAATGATTTAAAATGTCGATGTATTTGACGGATTATAACATGTACATTTATATGTCTAACTATTTACAATACGTTCATTAGTATATGTCAAAAGTAAGTATGTATGTACATATGTAATTTCCTTTACACAAAATACTTTCACCTTTTAACAAAAAAATCTGTCACTTTCGTCTGTTTTTTTGTGAGCATTGATTTAGCTTTAATGTGCGATCTAAGTTTCTTGAGAACCATTTTGTCGCACGGTGTCAACTTGTGTCACAAAACCATAAAGATCGATAATCTATGTGACAGACATGGATAATGCATATGTCACGTCCTAGACTATTTATAGCCGAGATTAGCTGACATTTGTTTACAATCTTATGATATACACATTAGGTTTTCGGGCATCCAAGCATTTTGTCATTGTCTCTTATATACAGTAGTCTGTTTGCCCCTTTTATTTCACTAGCCCGCGTCGGGATGCTTCCCTTTCAATGTAAAAATTAGTACTTACATATCTATTCCCTTCATCTTAACCACTATTAAGCCTTGTATGTATTTATGTCGTAATTCACCGTTTGGAAATTTAAACACATGAATCTGATTGGAATAAAAATTGGATATTTGTAAAACAATGGCAGACCCCAGATAATCCGCAAACCGGTTAATCCGCCCACGGATAATCGGGAGTTGACTGTATTACAAAATATTTAACAGCGGATATTTCATTGTAATAAATAAATAGAAGATTGTAATAAATAAGAAGCAGCAATTGTTGTTCGAGCTCCTAGTTATTCATGCAAAGCAAAAAAATGATTATATAAAGTAATTTTATTGTGGTGCATTGTATTAGAATCCTTGCTGTAATATAAGTTAATGAAGTGTAATTATAATAATTATAAACTTTTATTTTTAACAGAAAATTTACTTATTTATTTTCTAAAATCAATATATTTTTTAAAATTATTTGAATCCAATTTCAACTTGAGCTACTAGTGTATACTTATACACCTTAACATAAAGTGGTATATTACAGTTTTCTATAGCACTTGCTTTGTGTCTAAATGGGAATACATGTTTTGTTAGCTGTATCCCACTATCACCTTGGACTATAATTTGGGCCTCATCTACAAGGCCCAAATTAATAATAAAAAACATCTAAAATAACGATCCTCATTTAGATAAAAAAAATAAGTGCAATAGTTTAGGCAAGGCCTTATATAAGTTCATATTTTTGTTAGGGTTTGAAATGTTTTTAATCGTCTAATGTTCATAAACCAAAGATTTTAAATTCCAACAGATAGTGAGACTCCTGTTGGATCCAACATTGAGAGTAAATATGAAGAAACGGAAATAAGTCACTTATTTGGAACCAAACAAATCCATGTTCATCGGTGTTTAAAGTGTAACCGTGAAGTCAGCAAGGAGTCCAATCTGTTAGTCTGTAACCTCATCTATCCAGAAACAGGTAAGAATAGAGTTAATAACTAAACTTGAGTGTTGGGGGGGAGTATGTAATATAGTAAATATAAATCTATATTTTTTTCTGAACTTTAGAATCTTTATCAATATAAGTGTTTTATGAAAAATCTCAGTTTTAGTTTTATACTGTCCTATTTACAATGAGTTAAAAAAATAGTTATAGTAATACACATACACACCCACGCATTAAGTGTGTGTATATATATTAAATATGGTGATATGTTTTCTTGTAATATAGTTAATAAATTAAAAAGATAGTTAATTTATATTTTATAGTTTTTTTAGATGATTATTTTCCTGAAGATGCTGGTACTATTTTATCGGCAAAAAGCTATGCATAAATATATTCATTAAAAGTATTCTTGTTTTTGAAATATTTTTAATTTATTATATATATATATATATATATATATATATATATATATATATATATATATATATATATATATATATATATATTCGGTCCGTCGTGTTGGTACTTGTTGACGTCATACACGTTTCCTCTTGAGTCTTGTGTATAATGTTTTTGAATAGTATGTCTTCTGTATATGTTGTTTGTAGATTCATTAAATTGTTGTGTATGTTTTTATAAATGTGGTATTTTTCTAGTGAGTTTAGTTCTATTGGGTTATTATTTATTTAAAGTATGGTTAGGTTATTTTCGTAATTTGTTATTTCATGTTTATGTGATATTAGGTGTGCTGCAACATTTGATACTTTTGAATTTTTGTTTTTGAATGCTCTATAATGTTCTTCAAATCTTATTTTAAATGATCTGTTGTTTTCCCTATCTAAAATGCGTTACAGTTGTTACATGTAATTTTGTAAATTCCTGATAGGTTATGTTTTTTCTGAATTTGTTTTGTGGTTTGTGTTATTAAGATATTTTATTATTATTATTACTTGTAAATAATTTTTTCTACCGCTAAGTGCAATAATTTTTACCTTATGTGATGAGGCGCCTTTCAGTCACTTGACCATTGTCGAATCACTCTTTAATTACGTGTAATTCGGCTATTTTTGTTGCTTTGTTAATGACTGTATTTTGTTTATTTCGTATGTGTAGTTTAGCGTATTTTGGTGTGATGTTAAGTGATATGCATTTTTTATTGCAATTTATTCTGTTAATACAGTTCTGGAGTTTGATGTTTAAGTTGAGATATTTCCAGTAGAGTTCACACCTTGGTTAGTGTTAAAATCGTGATATTTCACGTTGTCCATTTTTTTCCGTTGCACTGACTTTATGAAGTTCACTCAATGAATGATTCGGCAATGGTCAAGTAACCAAAAGGTGCCTCATCACATAAGGTAAAATTATTGCACTTAGTGGTGGAAAAAATTATTTACAAGTAATAATAATAACTTGTAATAATAAGTATGACGTCAACAAATACCAACATCACGGACCGAATATCCACACCATAACTTCAAAAAGTCAGTGCAACGGATAAATAATGGACAACATGAAATATCACAATATATATATATATATTAAATATGGTGATATGTTTTCTTGTAATATAGTTAATAAATTAAAAATATTTCAAAAACAAGAATACTTTTAATGAATATATTTATTCAAAGCTTTTCGCCGATAAAATAGTACCAGCATCTTCACAAAATAATTATCTAATAAAATATTTTTACATATTGCAAAAGTATTCTTGTTTTTGAAATATTTTTAATTTATTATTATATATATATATATATATATATATATATATATATATATATATATATATATATATATATATATATATATATATAGATTTTTTGGACTAGGAGACTGACAGACTTACCTTGGTAAGAGTCCACACTGTAGTCTTTACCAACCAAAACTAACCTAAAAATATATATATATATATATATATATATATATATATAATACGTTTTCTTGTTTAATAATTTAAAACAACATAGGTTATTCAAATGCAAGAATATTTATTTAATGGATATAAATTAATAAATATTCTTGTATTTGAATAACCTATGTTGTTTTAAAACATATATATATTTGGCAACTTACTGGAAGTCAACTCATCCACCACCCTTATCATAAATTACAAGAATTATTCCACCTTTGCCTTTCCCAATCTGACAATCTCCATTACCTACTCTCTCTCGAATAGGTCTGCCAGTAGAACTTGTCCCTATAACCAACTAGCATATTTGCTACCTCCTGTTATTTATCTTTGGGGATGAATCCCTTCGATGGTCTTTACTTCTATTATGTAAAGAAAAATTTTGTAGAATGCAAAAGAATATTAGGTGGTTGCTTACTCGTCATTAAATTATAACTAGTTTGAAAAATGTATACATGTTTTATTCACTTTTCTAAGGACACAGGAATTCACTATACACTTAAAATTGACACATTTTAAACGATATTTTTTTCCTTATATTATAAACTGTGTATGTTAAATGCAAAATAAATGTTTTTAAAATTAAATAATTCTCACTTCTATATCTTAACTTTTCTCTAATATTTTTTAAAATTAAGAAATTTAATTTTTGATTACTTAACTTTGTTTAATTTTTAAAAAATTTATTCAAAATTATCTTGCTAGACATTGAAAATATCTAATTTATTTTAGTATTTGCTCCATGTTTCTCATGTTTACTTCTCATCAGCCTAGATTTTAACCTATGAAATAAATTAAAATTAGTATAAAAAAATCTTCACATTTATGTAAACATGTCATAAACCTCAACTACTTATTTCTTACTTACTTCTTCGTACAGGCGTCCAGCTTCAGGAGTAGCTGGTAACCCGATGTCCATGGTATATGATAGATTCAATAGCCCGGTATTGTTTATTCTTTAGTATTTCCTGCCATGCGGATACTCTGGTTCATAGAATATACCTTGTAGGAATCGGTTAGTGACAATTAAGTAATATATGCTCCAAGCTCTCCTCCTCGTCACCACAAAAATGGCATTGTGGTAAATCCGAAATGCCAAAGCAGAACAAATAAACTACTTACACCTAAAATCACAAATAATGTTTAGGGAAATATTTTAATTTATAAACCAAATCTTTTTAAGTTTGTACAAAAACTATTGTAGCTATTTATATTTAAGGTTACTTGATGTAATCATCTTGAATTTACTGATTAAACTATGATTAAAAAGTACTTAACTAAGTGAATACATAATAGTTTACTGGCTGATGTGTTTCAAAACATTCGTTTCTTTTACGAAGCTAAGCTTCTACTCAAAGGAATAAAGGCTTAGCTTCGTAAAAGGAACGAATATTTTGAAACACGTCAGCAAGTAATCCATTACATATTCACTTAGTTAAGTACTTTTTAATTATAGTATTTATATTGGTATCAACACTCTTCATTAATTAAAATAACTACTTGTATGAAATATTATTTCTTTAAAAAATAATTTTATGAACTCGTTTCTAGCAATTACTGAATTCTGGAAAATTTATTGTAATTCAGTAGTGCATAACATATTAACTGATGACATTATATTAATCATTTTAATGTGAAGTCATTGTTTATTATAAAACGTTATCTACAAATTTAACTTGGAAGCTTTGAAAAATTTAATAGATAATTTTGGTTATTATTTAAGAAATCAAAACAAATATTGAAATTTGTCTTGCCAAATTTTTGTACTAGTTCTTTTTTTGGATTTTTTTCTCTCGAATATGATAGACAGATTCCTCTCCCTGGGAAAATATTTTACGACCCTTGTCTGTACACCTAGAATTCCTTATATTCTTTTAAAAATTGTTTCCTTCTCGATTCTTGTCTCATGTATGTAATATATGATGGCTCTGCATCTACTTTCTATATTTAACATTATTATCGTGTGATCAAATAAGCATATTTCGTTGTACCACATTTTAAATTTAAAAACATTTTATTATTTTATAACTCATGTAATATTCTTATAAATTTTGTACAAAATTAATTGTTAAATTTTATCTTTTGAAACTGGTCATACCATTTTAAACCATTTGCACATGCTACATCTGTTTATATAATAAAGTTAGTTTTCCCAGTATTCTGCTGCAGCATGAGGTTACAGTTATTTGCATGCATGGTACTAGCCCTGACTTTTTACGAGTTGATACCACTTTCAGTTTGTTGTTCGTTGTTTTTGTTTTGTTATGCTTGTTTGTGATGGAAAAGTTATATAGAATTCCAGTCAAGAGTGAGATTAAATCTGTTATTTGTGCAACAGATTAAACCAGAACAAAATTCAAAAGATATGTGAGGTCTGTACGTGGAATGTGAAAACATTTTGTGGACAAGACTTTTATGAATGGCGGTTGATTTTTCACAGCCAAAGTCCTCTAAAAGTAGTGTCACTTGCACAGTATGAAGACAGCCCATTGTCATAGATCAAAACATTGCAACTTATTCTGAATTTTACATTACTGTTTTCTAAGCATCATAAAGAAACAATTTGTGTTAATTGTTTCCCCAAATTAAAATACCACTTAGAACACCTTGTTTGAACCAATACAATGTACGTTTGATTTTTCAATGTATCACCATTTATTATTATTTTTTTCTTTGCTAATTGCAAAGAATGCTTCCAATTCATTAATTGACAGTCTAATTCAAGGGTAATTATACTCTAAAAAGAAGTTATATTGTCACCTTTGTTGTTGTAATATGACAAAAACTAAAAAACACGTTATTTAGGCTTTTTTTGGTTTCCTCGGTCACGGTTTTACTCCTACAATATGCTTATCATACCAGGGTTAACCATTAAATGATTTGTGTTCCGAGCAACCTATCAGATCGATATTAATTGTGGTTGGAGCAGCTGAATTGTGTTCCATTAGTTTATTCCTACTTCTTACTTCTTCGTGCAGGCGTCCAGCTTAACTATAGCCTATGGCCCGATATCCACAATATATATATATGATGCTATGGCCCACAGGTTCTTCTTAAATAGAATATCTTGCCACTTTGTCACAATTGGTCTGAGGATGTCTCTTGTAGGTAATGGGTAAGGGCAGTTCAGCAGGATGTGTTCAAGTGTTTCGCTCTCCACACCACAGAGTCCACACAACGGAGACTCTGTGAGATTAAAATGAAATAGGTACTCCTGTGTCACCAGATGGCCGGTTCTTGCTCTGGCAGCAAAAGATGCTGTTGATCGTGCTACTTCCCTACATTTGTCCTCGACTGGTGGTTCTGGTTGGAGCTGGTAAAGGTGTCGACCGGTAGTCTCTTTTTCCCAATTTTCACACCAAAGTTTTCGGAAAACTTCCCTGCTTACACTTTTACAATGTAGCAGGGAGTGTTTGCTTCCATTAATTTATTAAACGTGTTATTATTTGTAATCAGTATTAGTAAATAAAACTATCTATGAATACTGTATATGATTATAATATGTATAATAATAAATATATAAAAATATAATAGATCTGTGGTCACCACACCTCACCCGACTCACTGCATTCTCCCACCCATTAATTAACTTGAAGTATTAAAAACTAGAGTAAGAGATTGACCTAAATTACCTGTTGGCAATTTAGGTATAAGCCTAAGGAAGGCAATTAAAACCCTACTTTATTTGTCCTGTCATTCTCAGGACAATTATTATTCTTTTTTCTTGTGCCAATAACAGTTTATGACAAAAACATAAGCAACTAATCATAGTAAAGTTTCCTGTTAAATTTTAACAAACTCCCTGATATAGTGCTATAAGTTGTTGAAAAGGCTTGGTGATAGTTCTGTATCTCCTAAATGAGTTTTTGGAATGGTTTTCTGAAGCCCTAGAGAACATCGAAGATGAACAACATTCAGGTCAACCCATCTTTGTTTTAACTCTGCAAACAGTGACTCTGCAAATCAATGAAATTCTGTATGGAGATCATCTTATAAGCATTTGGAAAATTACTGAGACTGTAATGGTTTATAAACTGTCAGAAAATTTTTACATGATGGAAGAAACATGGAAAAAATGTAAAAAAGTTGTGGGAAAACAAGTATTGGATCTTTCACTAGGACAACGCATCTGCCTATAATGTGCTGTATGCGAAGAAATATTTAGCCATTAGAGGCACTCCAGTGCTCCAACACAGGTCAAGCTCACCTGATTTAGCACCCAGTAACTTTCCTGTTTCCAAAGATCAAGTCTGCCTTAAACGGAACCTGGTTCGAGTTGAATACAATTATTGGCCTAAGGAAAACGCGAGTATGTTTCTAACCTCTATAGAAAAATACTATTACAGCGACAAAAATAGTTTTGTCCTGGGATACTAGACACTTCCAGCTGTCCAACACCGCATTTGTTCCCCCCCTCACCCTTCTAAGATGCCGTCCTAGCTCATAGTCTCATTTTTTAATAGCCAGACATCATGCATCAAAGGAAAATGCCACAAGTTTGGCATTAAGTGGGAGTGAGCTGGTGGGTGCTACGTGATATCTGTAACTACTGAATGCCAGCATCAGCTTTCCTAGTGAAAGTCCCATGGGAGAAGTGCAAAATAGCCTCCTTACAGGACTCTCAATGTATCTCCGCATTGGCGAGACAAGAGCATCCTAATCGACAGAATGGTTTACTCTAGAACTTAAAAGGACAAAGCATCAGGTCATTGCGGCAACATTTTAGTATTGACAAAAATCTCTTTATAAGAGCAAGAGGGTCTGAAATTTTCTGAAGACATGAAATTTGGTGCCCAACCAAGATCATTAGTCTGCAACATGAAAAGGAAGGCTAAACAAAGCAATACGCACATATTAATGGGTAAGACTTTTAGAGAAAGTAGACTACACCGCGAAAAAAGACTATACAAAACTCAACATCTAATCATGGGAGTATAGTTATCACGCACTGGAACGATATACCTACCTGTCAATTGTGACTCCCTCCTTGAGGAACAAAGTAATTAAATGGAAAGTTGGGGAAGATCTTGGAAGTGACTGTTTCCCTGTGTTCATTGAACTCAACATGGGAAATATTCAAATGATAAATAATACCATAGTGCATAGTTGCTATAAAATTAAGAACGTGGATTGGAGCTCCTTCAGAGAAGAAACGGCCAAAATTGCTATTGTAGATCAAATTACACTGGATAAGATTGAATGATCAATTATTGCTGCAGCTGATAAAAGCATCCCTAAGCAATCTGGTAAAGCAATACATAAATTGCTAGTGGAGTGACGAGTTACAAGAACTAAGAATAACAATCAGTAAGGCTTGCAAAAAATGGAAAAAGATCAGAACAAAAGGAAACAGAAGTCATTACAATAAATGTAATGCTTTACTCCATAAGGCTGTTATCCAGGCTAAACGGAGGTCATGGAGATCATTTGTAAATTCTATGAGTATAAACACATCATCTAGTACGGTCTGGAAAAGGTTTAGAGCAACAAATAGACAATCCTCAAAAATGATCAACGCAATTACTCTACCTTACGGCAACATTTTTTTTAGTGATAAGGAAAAGGTTATCTAGTCCAGTAAATTCATGTCAGAAAAATCAGGTCGTAGAGTTTCTTGGCTGAAACAATTGAACCCAGACAAACAATTTTTATCATGTGGATTGGAACATTTCTTCAGACTCACAGACCCTGAGTATTGATCACCTGAAATGCTCAGCTCCAGGATCAGGTAATATTTACAATGAGATGTTGAGAAACTGCTCATCAGAGATGATTTTGTGAATACTTGTCTTGTTTAACAATATATGGCGAACGGATGAAATACCATTGAGTTGGAGAACAGCAAAAATCAATCCCTTGTTAAAGCCAGGAAAGGATGATGCAAAGCTATTGTCATACAGGCCTATTTCGTTAACATCTAATTTGGGGGATTCGAATTAAGGGTCCGAATCTAAAAAGTTCATAATAGCTCCCAAGATATATTTTGAAACAGCATTCGACAAAATACTCTATGCACAGTCATCGTACAATGTATGAAATTAGGCATTGGGGGTAAATTACTTCAGTGTGGAAAATGGCATACCACAGGACGGCATAATGTGCTCAAATCGTTTCAATATTGCACTGCAAAATATTGTTAGTGAGCTACCACCAGATACACATTGTGGCTCTTTTGTGGATGACAAAACTATATGGGCAACAAATTCTAATCAAGAAAAAGCAACTTGGTTTGTTCAAAAGCTCTTCATGTCATAAGTAGATGGTGCAAGAAGTGGTCATTAAAAATTTCTAGTCAGAAAAGTGAATGTACTTACTTTCTCAAGTAAAATTGCCTTGCAAATTATATACCACACCTCACACTAAATGGCACAGTACTTCAGCATAATAAACACCCAAAACAGCTGGGGGTTGTGTTAGATCCCCAATTACAGTGGTCAGCACATGTGGATTATGTTGTACAAAGTTGTACATCTAAAGTTGTAAATGCCTTGAAAGCGGTGGCTAGCCGTGACTGGGGCATGGACACAACAATGTTGAACCTCTTCTATCTCTTGTTTGTGAGGTCAAAGGCCACGTATTGCTGCGAAGCATGCTGTTGTGCTGCAAAAACGCACATAAAATTCGAGCCATTCAACAGCAGCAATTCGCCTCTGCCTGGGCTGCACAAGAACAACTTCAATAGTTGCAATAAAAGTTGAACTGGGAGTGGAACCCATTGAATTTTTTATTAGAAGACAAATGTGCAATAAATTTCAAAAAATTAAAACTCTGACAATCAAACACTTATTGTACAACTTTGATACTCGTAGGTGTAACATAAACTTCATTCACCTACCAAATGAACAATCTCTCTAGAATGATTCTGCATAACCAACCAGAACAAATACCATCGTTGTACAAGGAATTGCCTAGGATCTGGCTGGCCATCCAAGTAGTATTGGAACTTCCTCAAAAAAAGACTAAAAATGATCATGCCAAAGTTTTAAGAGCAATCACGGCAGAAATTATTGATGATGAGTACTGTAGTCAAATAAAAATTTTTAGACAGGTCCTTGGATAAGGATAACAAGAAGTCAGGTGCACGCTACTTTAACCAAAGCAATCGTGATCAGTATTAGGTACCTGCAAATGCTCAATCCTATACATTTGAGACGCAACTGGACAGATATTTGGAAGTCGGAGACCACGGGTCGAAACCTGTACCAAATACAACCAAAGCCTCTTAAGGATGACACATACAAAAATATACCTCGTCCGATTTCTACTTTCGAAGCTAGAACATGTACAGGTCACATTTTGATTCAAAATTATTTGTTCTGTTTTGGCCTTTCGAATTCGTCACAATTCCATCTTTGTGATGACAACAAGGTGAGCTTGGAACATATATTACTTAATTGTCACTATCCGATTTCTGCAAGGGATATTCTACAAACCCGAGTATCCGCATGGCAGGAAATACTAAAGAATAATCAATACTGGGATATATCACCTATCACATACCATGGACATCGGTCTATCGCCTACACCTTAAGCTGGATGCCTGAACAAAGAAGTAAGTAAATATGGCATAAAGTTGTACATATAAGTGAGCCTGAGAGATTGTGTTTGTACGTTTATGGTGATAAAACATCTGTTTTGGGTGGTAAAAGACATGCATCTAAAGTCATCAAGCGTCTGATGAGAAGTTTACTGTAAGAAGATCCAAGCCCTGTTTATGGATAAATTTATATAACAGCTTTGAATTAAGATGCAAGCTCTTAGCATGTTTCGCCTATGTTACAGAAACATTTTGAGTGAACAGGAAATCCTCTTGAGGTAACTAGGGAATACCTTTAACAAAGGTGAGACTGTAGCTTAGTACTGAGAGGATGTGATGGTGAGGCGTACCCATTTCACTGATTTTTTTAATATTTTATCACAAATATTAATCTGAGTAGCTAATGGTCTTAAATAAAACCATTTACTACGACAAAATTCATCATCTTTATCAGTTATGATGATCGTAACGTAGATGGTAAACCCAGTACAGGAAGTACGCTAACATTCTCAGAAGTTTGTCTCGTTACATTCAGACGCATAGAGAAGGGGCAGATATTTTACAACACTACACTATTGTGTATTAATATAAAAAATAAATTGTTTTTGATTTATACCTATAAACAGAAATACATTTCTGTTCACAAATAGTCTATGTTTTCCATTCTCAACTTGATATGTTGCATACACAGGTAACAAATTTATTTAATTCTATGACAAAACAAGTAGTATAAACAAAAAAATTTCTTAAGTCAATTCCTACTTAAATAAAATTTTAATTATTGTTACTTCTTATTAAATACCATACAAATAATATAAATAAAATAACATAACCTATGCCTTAAAACAGCTGTTCTACAACATAACCTATAACATAAAATCAGCTGTTGTATGAAATCATATGTTATCACTTATTTTAAATACCTATATTGCGTACCTTGCACTTTTTGTAAGACGTGTTTATCCCATATAAAACTAAGATTTGAAACAAAATATAATAACATCAAGTGTCATCTACTACAAGTTTTAGAAAATGTCATTGAACTTGAGTGAACGATTAAAAAGTATTTTCTTAAAGATTAAAATTTAAGTAATATGTATATATATATATCTGTATATATATATATATATATATATATATATATATATATATATATATATATATATATATATATATATATATATATATTAAATATAATAAATATGGTGATATGTTTTCTTGTAATATAGTTAATAAATTTAAAATATTTCAAAAACAAGAATACTTTTAATGAATATATTTATTCAAAGCTTTTCGCCGATAAGCTTAAACTGATTGAATTTTGTAAAAATATTTTATTAGATAATTATTTTCCTGAAGATGCTGATACTATTTTAAAGGCAAAAAGCTTTGAATAAATATATTCATTAAAAGTATTCTTGTTTTTGAAATATTTTAAATTTATTAATTATATATATATATATATATATATATATATATATATATATATAGAGAGAGAGAGAGAGAGAGAGAGAAAGAGAGCTAATAGAAGAATCAAAAAAGAGGAAATGTCTTTTTAATTTTAGGACTAAATGTTATTAAGAGAGATTTGTGAAATTATCTCCATGTAACAGGACTAAGGATATAAATTTGTGCATAAAATGGAGGTGTCTGTAATGACAGGAACCTTTATTGTATTAATGTATTCCAAATCCTTTTCTGTACTTCTTAAACAATAATAGTCAATTTTACTGACTGTTATAATACAATAAAGGTGCCAAAAAGAAAGGAAAACTTTTTGAAAAAGAGGTCATTCTACTTTAAAAAACTAGACTCGTGTTTTAAAGGCAAGTTAACATTAGATTATGAGCAGAATAATTTATTTAAATTTCTTTCATTTATTTATTTTACAGAAGAAAAAGACACCAAAAAGACATACAGTTTTTGTGATGTATTAAGCTGCAGTTTGTGTCCTGAACAGACAACTCCCGCGTGGTGTGATCAGTGCGAGCGATTTCAACCGACTCTTCAATCTCGACGAATTAAAATGTTACCTGGTGTATTGACTATTAATTGTGGAATGGATAATAATCAGGTAGAGTTATGTTTTTAGTGTTTTTTTTTTTTTTTTTTTTTTTTTTTTTGATGGGTCTGGTGTGGCGTGTTTTACCAAGTTGGCTGTATAAATATTTTGTATTTGCCTGAGTTCAATGTTTCTGGCAGTCTCATGTAAACTAGCTGTGGCCTTATAATTGAGATATTTTGGACCAACTAGGAGCCCGGCAGACATACCTTGATATTTTCAGGACAGACTTCATTCCATGTCGAAACAAAATAATAGCATCCAAAATGTTTACAGGATGTTGCTAATTAATTTGTTCCATGGCACTTGAGTATCTTTGTACAAGTCCCTTATGATAACGGTATTTATTCCCTGGTCCATGCGTTAAAGTTTGCTTTCGCCTTGGAAGAAAAACCATATTTATGCTGGTTTGATCAAAATTTGTCAGATTTGCTCGACTGTTATCAATAAGTAGAAAATTCTTTGATAAAAATTACACGCTGTAATAATGAATAGTTTTAAGGCACATACAGTTAACTAATTATTGTATAAAATCTCAAAATTGACTGACTAGCCTCTACTGACTTGGCATTTTGTTTGACATCCATGTTCAGAGAATGTAAGAAAAGTAGGAAAGAGTGAAAAGAAAAGAAGAGGATATGCATTAGTGTAGAATGTGTACTGTACTTGCAAGGTACAGTAAACAAAAAAATGCATTTTATTCTAGGCAAACAGAAACATGCTAATGTCATGTAAACTCGGGGCTTCACATCATTGATGTAAACATCCAGGTAAACCATTAATGTGCTATAAAGTACTGTACTGCATAACATTGCCATAATGCTTTTTTACTTGTAAATATTGCTACGCAGTAATATTTCTGATAGTAGTGGATAAAATTGTTGTCAAAAAAAGTGTAATAAACGCAATTTAAAGCTTACTATCCATGACAAATTGTAATAAGTGGGAAATCGTCTTAAGCGGGAGCATATTAAACAAATTCTACTGTATAAGCATTGATCAATAGAAATTCTGTACCAGCCTAGATAAAAAAACACATTGTCTCTCATCATACAGGTTGTGTCAATTGTCCTCTCGGCTATCATGAAGACCCTTCAGTAGATGAAATATGAAATACTATAAGTGTTGTATGTCTACCTCCCCAGAAATTAATAAATTTGTTAAGCACTGTGAACTAATTTTTTTAACTAAATAAGTAAAACCCACTAATCACAATACAAAAATCTTTATTATAATTACTTTATGTACATTTCGATTACATGGTAATCATCTTCAGAAGTACTTACCATGTAATTGAAATATACATAAAGTAATTGTAATAAAGATTTTAGTATTGTGGCTAGTGGGTTTTACTTATTTATTTTTAAAAAATCCCAGAAATGTTCACAGAACGGTATTAACGTTATTTCCACCCCCTGCCCCCTACAGTGCTGCACCAGATCCAAGTGCCAGCTTACGTGTCAACACCTATCCACCAGAATCTCATCTAACATTGACGAAGTGTACCCCTAAAAAATGAAGAAAGTGTTAAAGCTCCAATGAAGAATACAGACACCTCAAACCTTAGCTCCTGATATAGAAGAAAGCAGCCCTGTCTATTGAGGTCAGAGATCCACAAGATTAGAATTCCAAATATTACCTACAAAACAAAACAATATTTGTATTTTTCAAACTGTTTTTATTAGTAAATGAAGATTTCCATTCTATAAAGTAACAATAGATAAAAATAAATTTCTATGTTGACCATTACTTTGAACAGTTTTTAAGTTCTTGAAATTTACTGATGTTTACAGATATTATTTAAATAACCTACTTTATTACCCTTTTTAGTATTTTATCTGATGTTTCCATTACATTTAGCATACTTTAGTAGAGTATTTGAAATTAGTCTCTTATTCGTTTACACTTGAAAATGATAACTAAGACAAAAACCTAACTTTCGGATGAAGTAAAGTAGTAATAGTATTATTAATAGCTCTATTACAATATAATTAAAATTATTAAGAAGTGTAACAATAGTAAAAATTAATTATGTTTATTTTTTTACTATTTTTGGATCATGAACAAGAAAAATGAATAAATAAACCTGGTTTCTGTTAGCATGTTTTCAGCTTTTTATGAAAAAATGTTGGCCTAGAAAGTTCATGTAAATTGGCTGTCGTCAATGTATAGAACAAGAATTTGTAGCTGTTGTATATGATATTTAATGTCTTTGTAAATGGCATCTGTTTATTTTATGGTTAGAAGCAGCAAACGTAACCTAGAAATTCTCAGCATGAACAAAAAAAGACTACATCTCAACATACTAAAACAGTAGGATGTTTAAAAACATACCAACATACGAAATAAAAACATGTTAATCCATTCCCTCCCAACAATAAAAAAATATTTTTTCTTTCAAAATGTGTTTAGCATATATATGGACTTTGGTTTTTACATCGATTTTTTTCGTTGCTTCAAGATACATCTTTTTTTTAATAGCCTAACCCTTGTTAATGTGTTATTGTCTCCATGGCTTAGAAAAGCAGGTATAACACATTTCTTGTGTCTTAGCAATAGTTATATTTTAGAGCAACAGAATTCAGTTTCTGTGATCACTTTTTGAGACAAATTATAACTAATGGAAATAATATTTCATATTTTTAGACTTTTTCACTTTTTGAGATAGTTTATAACTAATGGAAATAATATCTTATATTTTTAGACTTTTTCTCTATTTTAGAGTATCTCTCATTTTTAGGAGAAAGTATTTTGGCAAGGTCAAATGGATTTACTAGTGAAACGAATCCTGGAAACAGGAGGAGGTGAAGCAACTTCGTATAGTCCCAGCAAGCTGTGTCGTTATGGTAATGCATGTAATCGCCAGCATTGCCATTTTAAACATCCTGACAGCAGAACCACAAGTAAGGCATGTTTTTAATTATACAAGTAGTGGTAGTTGTGTTTATTTATTAATAGGGATAATATGTTTGGTTTATTAAATTTATTTGTTTCATTTATAAAGCTTTTTCTTTCTAGTATTGAAATAAACTGACTCTGGAAAAAGCTGGTGAGATTTACAATA
The DNA here is from genome assembly GCA_036971475.1 of Prosapia bicincta. NCBI lineage: Eukaryota > Metazoa > Arthropoda > Insecta > Hemiptera > Cercopidae > Prosapia > Prosapia bicincta. The sequence goes on from JBAIZL010000001.1 coordinate 286,777,803, forward strand.
ACTATTTACCCATTACCACTTGTTTTATTGGGTAAAACTATATCCAATAAATATATGTTGTGTAGTTTTATAAATGTATAGTCACACTTTCAGACTCACAAAATTTCTTTATTCATACTTGTATATAGTAGAACTCCAGTTACTGAACTCTGACTATCCTAATAGCTGATTACCTGAATTACTTTCGGATTTTCAGAAAAAAACAGGCGGATGTATTGAAATTTCCAAAATAAGATCCTGTCTACATGTGATATTAGACTTTTCTCCAATAGTGTAGGCACAGCTCAAACATTATTTGGATTCTGAGTCACCATCATACATATGGCAATTAATTAGAATTGGCACTTTTTTTCAAAAAAGAATCATATTAGTTGAATTTATTTTATAATGGGGTGCGGTAAATATTAATTCAGATAATTGAAGTTCTATTGTATATTGTATCCATTTAAATTTATGTGTCTGGGTATTAATTGAAATTGTCTCTTTTACTTCAGTTTAGACCACACTTAGTTTGGATAAATGATTCTGCTTATATGGTTCTATAATTTCTCTTTATTTGGGAGCATAACTGGTAGATATCTTCATATGAACCTCATGGAGGGAGTAGGTATGGATATCTGCACAGGAAATGTAATGATCCATTTTTGAATCCTATATGAAGATATTTACCTGTTATCGTTCCAAATAGACAAATTATGGTACCATATAAGCAGAATCTTTTGTCTAAACAAAGTGTACTCTCTCTCTGGCATTCGCTCTTCACAAAGTGTACTCTCTCTCTGGCATTCGCTCTTCAACTGTTGTTCGGTTCACCTCGTCAGTGCTATATGAGATTCTAGCGAAACGTTGGAACTGCGATTTTATTCACTGCACAATGAACTGATGTACTCCAGATAATAACTATTCATCATATTTTTCCATCCTTGAAGAAATACGTATCAGCATGCATATATATATATTTATAGGTTAGTTTTGGTTGGTAAAGATTATTTAGATTTTTTGGACTAGGAGACTGACAGACTTACCTTGGTAAGAGTCCACTCTGTAGTCTTGAAATGGAAACACATAAAAGCACTTAAACAATGATATATTTCAACCACACAGTGGTCTTTGTCAATCGAAGAGAAAACACAAAAAAAGAAATATGAGAGAATGAAATAAAAGAATCAAGATTTTTCTTTTTGTGAATCAAGATTTTTCTTTTTGTGTTTTCTCTTTGATTGACGAAGACCACTGTGTGGTTGAAATATATCATTGTTTAAGTGCTTTTATGTGTTTCTATTTCAAACTACAGAGTGGACTCTTACCAAGGTAAGTCTGTCAGTCTCCTAGTCCAAAAAATCTAAATAATCTTTACTAACCAAAACTAACATATATGTGTGTGTGTGTGTGTGTGTGTGTGTGTGTGTGTGTGTGTGTGTGTGTGTGTGTGTGTGTGTGTGTGTGTGTGTGTGTGTGTGTGTGTGTGTGTGTGTGTGTGTGTGTGTGTGTGTGTGTGTGTGTGTGTGTGTGTGTGTGTGTGTGTGTGTGTGTGTGTGTGTGTGTGTGTGTGTGTGTGTGTGTGTGTGTGTGTGTGTGTGTGTGTGTGTGTGTGTGTGTGTGTGTGTGTGTGTGTGTGTGTGTGTGTGTGTGTGTGTGTGTGTGTGTGTGTGTGTGTGTGTGTGTGTGTGTGTGTGTGTGTGTGTGTGTGTGTGTGTGTGTGTGTGTGTGTGTGTGTGTGTGTGTGTGTGTGTGTGTGTGTGTGTGTGTGTGTGTGTGTGTGTGTGTGTGTGTGTGTGTGTGTGTGTGTGTGTGTGTGTGTGTGTGTGTGTGTGTGTGTGTGTGTGTGTGTGTGTGTGTGTGTGTGTGTGTGTGTGTGTGTGTGTGTGTGTGTGTGTGTGTGTGTGTGTGTGTGTGTGTGTGTGTGTGTGTGTGTGTGTGTGTGTGTGTGTGTGTGTGTGTGTGTGTGTGTGTGTGTGTGTGTGTGTGTGTGTGTGTGTGTGTGTGTGTGTGTGTGTGTGTGTGTGTGTGTGTGTGTGTGTGTGTGTGTGTGTGTGTGTGTGTGTGTGTGTGTGTGTGTGTGTGTGTGTGTGTGTGTGTGTGTGTGTGTGTGTGTGTGTGTGTGTGTGTGTGTGTGTGTGTGTGTGTGTGTGTGTGTGTGTGTGTGTGTGTGTGTGTGTGTGTGTGTGTGTGTGTGTGTGTGTGTGTGTGTGTGTGTGTGTGTGTGTGTGTGTGTGTGTGTGTGTGTGTGTGTGTGTGTGTGTGTGTGTGTGTGTGTGTGTGTGTGTGTGTGTGTGTGTGTGTGTGTGTGTGTGTGTGTGTGTGTGTGTGTGTGTGTGTGTGTGTGTGTGTGTGTGTGTGTGTGTGTGTGTGTGTGTGTGTGTGTGTGTGTGTGTGTGTGTGTGTGTGTGTGTGTGTGTGTGTGTGTGTGTGTGTGTGTGTGTGTGTGTGTGTGTGTGTGTGTGTGTGTGTGTGTGTGTGTGTGTGTGTGTGTGTGTGTGTGTGTGTGTGTGTGTGTGTGTGTGTGTGTGTGTGTGTGTGTGTGTGTGTGTGTGTGTGTGTGTGTGTGTGTGTGTGTGTGTGTGTGTGTGTGTGTGTGTGTGTGTGTGTGTGTGTGTGTGTGTGTGTGTGTGTGTGTGTGTGTGTGTGTGTGTGTGTGTGTGTGTGTGTGTGTGTGTGTGTGTGTGTGTGTGTGTGTGTGTGTGTGTGTGTGTGTGTGTGTGTGTGTGTGTGTGTGTGTGTGTGTGTGTGTGTGTTGTGTTGTGTGTGTTGTGTTGTGTGTGTGTGTGTGTGTGTGTGTGTGTGTGTGTGTGTGTGTGTGTGTGTGTGTGTGTGTGTGTGTGTGTGTGTGTGTGTGTGTGTGTGTGTGTGTGTGTGTGTGTGTGTGTGTGTGTGTGTGTGTGTGTGTGTGTGTGTGTGTGTGTGTGTGTGTTAGTTCTAGTGGAGCCTACAGCTTATTTAGGAATTTTTTACTAGATAGGAGACTGACAGACTTACCTAATGGCCATAGTCCCAAACTGCAATCTCTTGGAAATAAATAAATTATTATTACTATTACTAAAAAACTCGGAGGGACCTTATCGGTGTAGAGCACTTAGCTGCAGCCTTTGTACTCTCTTCCCATCCCTACCACAGGACTAGCTTAGTGGATACCTACCTCTTTGCAGAAATGAAGTACCCACATGATGCTAGATCTTCTGATATCCTCTGGTGTACATACCTGCCAACCAAACCACTTTCTCCTTGCAGCTCCCAAAGCAGGACACTCACAGAGTAAGTGGATTGGGCTTTCCTCTTGGTCCTCGTCGCATCTCTTGCACACAGGGGACCTAGATTTTCCAATTTTGTATTGGAACCCCCTCAGATTCCCATGGCCTGTAACCAGCTCTACAGTAGCTCTGAGTTGATGTCTACTTAATTAGAGTAGTTCTTTGCCCCACAAATCTCCTGAGTAACCCCACAGTACCTTGGATTTGTTACACCCCAAGGTTACATTCCATTCTTCCCTGCACAATCTGTCTATATGTCCTCTTGCGTCCCTCCTGAGGCGGCATGCCCACTGCCCTCAGCAACGGTCCTTGAGTTATACACCCTTGTTTTGCTAAGGCGTCAGCTCTCTCATTCCCTATCCAGCCAGAATGTCCTGGAATCCAGGTTAGGTTGAGTGAATTATACTTACTCAGCTCTGCTAGAGAAGCCATAGTCTCAGCCACCAACCTAGAGCTGGTACTAGCCTTACCTAAAGCCTTCAGAGCTGCCTGACTGTCCGAGCAAATCCAGATGGTCATTCCCCTCGTGCCAGACCCTATTATTTCCTCAGCACATAGTTTGATCGCGAGCACCTCCCCCTGGAAGACAGAGTTGTAGTCCTCCAGGCGATGACAAAATCTGTCTTGGTGTCACAGTCCACTAAATCCTGCTCCCACTCCTTCCTTCATCTTGGACCCATCGGTGAACCAGATTTCACCATGTCTTGGTCTATACTCCGCCCATGCCTCTCTTGCAGGAATAAGGATTTTGTAGTTTCCTTTTTCCCTTTTAAGAGACAGTATCTTATCCTGAGGTTCTTTCCAGAGCTCCTTCAGTGAATCCCCAAATAGCTGTTTATGAAGTTTGCTACTTGTCTTCCACTGCCCGGTACAGCTTAGCCGGTATGCAGTTTTCATTGCCTTAATCCTAATTTGAAGACTCAATAATGGAAAACCCAACATAACCCTCATGGCCGCACATGGTGTGCTTCTCCTTGTAGCTGTTATGCCTCTAAGGAAGAGTCCCTGCGCTCGGTCCAGCATTCTTTTACTTGTTTCTTTCTGTGCCCTGTCCCACCAGACGATAGAGGCAAAGACCAACCTCGGCACCACAATGGCGGAATAAATCCAGTTCATCTGACGTGGACCCAAACCCCATCTCGTGCCTATTGCTCCTCTGCATTGCCAGAACGTAGCTATGGCTTTTTTGCACTTATCCTCCAAGTGCTCACGCCAGAGTAGCTTCCTATCCAGAATAACTCCCAGATATTTAGCGCTCTCAACGTAGCTTATTTTAGTATTACCAACTTCCATCATCTCCAGCGATTTAGTTTTATATCGCCTAGTGAAGATGAGTGCCACAGATTTCTCTCCTTGAATGCATAGTGCATTCTCCCTGCACCATGCTTCTGTTACCTTGATTGCCTCTTGATCCCATCCAGGATGCAGTGCTTATCCGGTTTTCCAAGGAACTCATAATCCAATTTATAATTCCATCAGAATCCCATGATCCATAGCTGCTCTCTTGATGGCCAGTCTAGAGGTACTATTAAAAGCCCTCTCCGCATCAAGAAAAGCCCCAATACATATCCCCTTGTTGTTGATCTGACCCTTAATAAAGTCTACGACCGACAACAGCGCAGTCTCCACTGACCTACAAGTTCGGTAGGCGTGTTGGTCCTGATGAAGCGGATACTGCTTCAAAGGTCCCTCCTTCAAATAGTGGTCCACCAGCCTTTCCAATGTCTTTAACAAGAAAGATGTGAGGCTGATAGGTCTGAAGTCCTTTACCTCTGTGTAACCTTTCCTCCCCGGTGTGGGGATAAAGATAACCTTCGTTTTGAGCCACTGCCCGGGCGTGTAACCCAAGGCAACACAGCCTCTGAGTAATCCTGTCAGTGGCCCTATTATTTCCTACAAGCAATTTTGTAGTAGTGCTGGAGTAATATTATCTAATCCAGGGGCTTTAAAAGGCTCAAAAGACAAAATCGCCTCTCTCACCTTTTGCGCTGAGATCACCTGCCCAGCAATATTCCAGTCCGCCCTTAGCCCAGTATGTCGGAGGTTTTGAGCACCGTCCCTTACCGGTCTAATATCGGGAAAACTGTTCCTCATAAGCAGACGCAGTGTTTCCTCCGGGGTGTCAGTAAAGCTACCATCAGTCTTCTTGACAAACTTAAGCTCTCCCCTCGGTCCACCTGCTAACACCTTAAACAGTCTAGCATTGTCACTCAGTGTGCTTTTGTCTGAGCACCACTTTTCCCAAGAAGCACGTTTAACCTCTTTAATAAGATTTTTATAGAGACCCTGGCTGTCTTTATATATGCCTGCCAGGTCTCCGCCGTTTTCTTCTTCTTTGCCCTATTAAAGAGCCTTCTAGTCTCTTTCCGTCTTGCCTCTAACTCGCTGTTCCACTTAAGCTTACCACTCCCAGTGTTTATCCGCGAGAGAGGGCAATTTTCCTCAAACGACGTGGAAATTGCAGTCCTGATGTAGGCCTCAGTATTTTCCAGTTCGTTTGATGTACCATATTTACCACGGAAGTCAGACATCCGTCTCCTCACCGAGGACTTAAAACCTTCCCAGTTTGTCCTTCTCGGGTTCCTAAACCACACCACATGGGAGACAACTCCCCTCATCGTAGCAGTGATGATCCGGTGATCAGACATGGAGGGCTCATCCGAAACCTGCCAGTCATGCATCCACCTTACCATTTGTCTATTACAGAAGGTGATATTTAGAACCTCCATTCTGTTTGAAGTGACAAATGTTGGCTCGGCACCTGTGTTTAAAACCACAAGGTTTTCTTCAATGAAGAAGGCTAGGAGCTCCTCACCTCGCTCATTTGTGTCTGTGCTGCCCCACACCTCATTATGAGCATTGGCATCACAGCCCACTAAGATTCCTATATTCCTCTCCCTGCAGTACCGAACTAACTTACGTAATTCTGCAGGGGGCAATTCTCTATTGTGGGCGCAGTAAGTGGAGGCCACGATGAACTCCCTGCTTCCACTTACCTCGCTCTTGCCTCGAATTCTAACCACCGCAAGGTCTTTAGTTGAGAATTCTTGAATCAGCGTGGCTTCTAGTCCTCTGACTATCACACATGCTCTGTGCCCCTCATGTTCCCCACTTGCGAAGGTGCGCCCAGCTGCAGTCAGACCCCTTATACGGTTCCTGACCAGCCACGGTTCTTGCACCAGCGCAAGCGCTGGTAATGTGTGCCTCACATTTAAGCACCTGGTTAGGACCACCGAGGCGCTTTTACTGTGGTGCAAGTTGATTTGCAGGATCATTGCACGAGGGTCAGCCATATCCAACTGACCCCTACGCCTTCTCCTGATTCTCTCTCTCGCCCTTCTCTTCCAGGTCCTTAGAGTTCCACTTAAAAGTGACCTCTGCAGTCCCCAGGAAGGCTTTCCCATCTCTTGCCTTTAATAGTCTGACCGATGCCTCATCCAATCCTAGGCAGAGGAGGCTTGCAGGTTCCCGCTCAATGCACTGTAGGATCTTCCACTTCGAAGTGTCAATTTCTGGGTTTTGCATCCCCATGAGCTTGACCAGCTGAGTGACCTCCCTTTTTGGTGGTGGTACTAGCACCGTCACTTTCACCCTTTTGATCAGTTCATCAGGCAGTACTAGCCTTGCCTGAGTCCCATCCTCGAGCTTAACTGACGGTACCACTTCTCTCAGCCATTTTGCCGATTCCTCCTCAGCACAAATAAATGCTGCGACTCCATCCCTTAGGTGAGTGTCTCTGAACCGCGGAACAAAACCTCCACTAGGAGTGTCCAGAATCCGGTCCATGACGGTGCCCTTAAGGTGGTCGAACGCCGCCATCTCCATCCTCACGCCTACACTATCCCCAAAGGTCACAAGAACCCTCGGTAGGTTGGCGGAGATCGACGAGAAAGACGGCCCTCCCGACCCAGCAGGCCTAGACCTCTTGACCTCCGACTGTGGAGTAGGATTAGTAGTACTCCTTTCCTTCCTTTTCCTCTCTCTCTCTTGTCGTACTAAGGTCCTACCTGATCCACTGGCTTCCGGGACGACAGGGCGGGTTCTAGCCCCAGCCTCATTAAAACCCTTCCGCTGCCTGGAATGGTGTTTCCTCAAAGGGGGTGGCGGTGGTTCTCTGCCCTCCGCCTCCGCCTTCTTTGCTTCCTCTTGGTAGGAAAGCCAGAGTGCTTTCCTCCTTTGTGCCCCACTCATTCTTCCTGTTGCCTTCGCAACTGGATTTCCATCTGTCTCTACGGGGGCCGAAGCCACCTCCATAGGAACAGATTTGTCGGTAGGTTCTAAGCCCTGACCAGTTAAATTTATTTTTTCTATCTCTGCCATGTGTGTTCCCACGAGCAGCTAGGGAAATAAAGGTCCGCCGCCGCAGAGCCCCGCTTACGGCGGTAAGGCGACTTAAGTACTCAGGGGTGGCGCCAGGTGCCCCTGAGGCTCCGTTAAAGACCCTCCTTACCCTGAGGGCCACGAATCTACATCGGCACGGATCGCATAACACCTTCCGATCGGGGGTGTAAGTGCCCATCCAGACCACCAACCTGGATGAGGGGTGCTTCTAGGTTGCCGCCCGCAAGGGAAGAGCAGGGCGAGAGCCGGGCAGATAACAACCCTTCAAGTGCTAGGACTGGCCCCTTTTTTTTGAGCCGCCTTCATGCACTCACACAATTGCCTGGACTTCCCGTTTATAGGGAGCCACATACGTACAGCTCCGCTCCACCCGTCCCCCACGCCCGGATTAAGCCTCTCCACCACGTCAAGGTCATGCAGCCCATAGGAGAGGAATTAAATAAATAGGCACATATAAAAACTTATCACACTATTGAAATATTTCGATCAAAATGATCTTTGTCAATCAAAAAAAAAGAAAAAGAAAAGACTGAAGTGAACCACAGATGTGTATAAATATCCAAATGTCACAGATTTATGGTTTATGACATAGTGCTATATGTGATTTGTATAAATATTGATTATTTCAAACTAGATATTAATAGTCTGTCAGAAGGAAGGTAAATGGAGTTGTTAAAAATGGTATAAATTAGGGATAAAGTAAAAGGAGTTTTATCTGATGTTGAGGTTAGGAGGCTCTCTAGATTTGGTGGACCACTGGTATGATAACTCCAATCTTCTCAATTCTGAATGGTTGCAATCAGGAGGGAGGGCCTTAATTCGTTCTTATGCTCAGACCATCCGTGGTAAGGCCTATGTACTGTGCTGGGCAAAATTTACATTGCAACTGGTATATTACATTTTTGGATGTACAAGTATGATGTCCCTGAATCTTGAAGTCCACATTGGTTGCTAGGCTATGGAAGCTATTTGTTGGGATGTGTATTGGACATGTCTTGCATCTAGGTCTATTGCACGGAATGGAGCCATGAGGAAGTTTAGGCCATTTTTCAGTACTTGGATCTGGTAATTTTTGATGTACTAAAATCTTTTTCAAAATAAAAAGGTTGTCTGAACCAAATATGTGGTGGATTTGAGAAAAGATCTTTGGTGTGGGTGGAAGCTTGAAGAATCTTGAAGCCATCCTTTAATATTTTGTTCAGCTTTTGTAGGCCTGGATGGTAATTTGTAACTAAAGACAGTTTGTTGTCTTCCATAGGTGGTGTGGGTTCATCAGATGATTGAACTAAGCGGATTTGATCCTCAACAAGTTGTTTAGGATATCCTCTTTTTTGGAAAGCTAGTAAGGTCTTTCTATTAAAGTCCTCCAATGCTATATCGTTGGAACAGATTCTCTTGCCCCTGATTGCCTGACTGTATGGTATGGACCTTTTTATATTCATAGGGTGGCTGCTATTGAAATGTAGGTATTGTAGGTGGTTTGTTGGTTTGATGTGGACACCTGTATAGATATTCCCATTTCTGATTGTTACATCTACATATAAGAAGGTGATTGTTGCTGTAGATGTAACAATCAGAGAGGGGAATATCTATACAGGTGATTATATTTATTTATTTATATACAGAGAGAGAGAGAGTTCTTATATGTATACATAAATTTCTTCTTCATCTCTATGTTAAAAACTATATTCTATGTGAAGTATGTGCTTGTTTTTATATTATCATTTCTATTTAGTTTTCCAAGTATACATTCTTATCCCGTCCCTGCCATTGACATGATGCTTTTGTTATTATTCTTTGTTGCAAGTTTATCAATATTCATTTACAAATTTTAAAGATCAGTGAGTAATAGTTAAATTATAAAGTAAGATGGAGATAGATATCCACAACAAGAACAGACAAGAAATGGAGAAAGAAAGAAAATATTGTTTATAGTATTTAAAGAATAATAAGTATCAGAGTATTAAAAGAAATCACATTATGAATATTCTTCATAATGTGTGAAATCACTTTGACAAAAGATTTTTTGTTGCATATTTTTTGATTTGGTGTTGACTTATTTTCATTAAAAAAAGTTTTTTTCTCAAATACTTTTCATTTGTTTTGTTTTTAAAAATAGTAAAACAAAGTTAAATTTATACAAAATCTAAAAGGATAAATAAGTTATTTAATCTGTTGTTGTTTTTTATGTACACAATTTATTTTAATGATATAAAATATGTGTGTGTGTTGCAACGTCCCCCCACCTCACTTCTTTATCCGTCCCTACTACCCTTAGCATACAATTTATTAACATTTTATAAAGAGTGAAGTCATTGTTTTAAGCTTGCAGATTTGTTTGAATTTAATAAAATTAACTAACTAAATTTGACGTGACTGATATCGAATAAAGAAAATGACTTGCCAAAGATGTTCCGGCCGGTCCTTGGGGTCCCTCGTCTGGATTCCCTGGTCCTTGGACACCGGAAGTCGCCATCCCTGGTTCGTCGGTGGTGGTTTCCCTCTATTCGAGCGTCCTGGAGGCTGAGTCTGGAGCCTTCATCCTTTGGTGGTCCTGGATGTCGAAAGCGCTGAGGTTATGGTCCATCTGGCCTTTTGACCGTCCTACTCGCGGTCCAGCATAGCGTCCTGCGGCACCTCGTGTTGAAAAATTATTACAGACTGTCTCTAAAAGCTTAGAGACCAAGTATATATAGCGGTGAATTTAACCTACCTCACCCCGCCTGCAAAGCTTTCTATCGCTCGATTTATTCCTTGTACAGGCAAGTCGGGCAACGAATCTGTTTTAGCTTGCATGGTTTGATTATTAATTTTAGAACACTGAAAAATGTCTATTTTATTTAAACTGCTCTAACTTTTTTGTTTCTTAAGTTTTTTGAATTTTGTTTTCTCTAATGTTCATTCTAGCTTATTGTGGTTCTTTTAAAATGTCGATGAAAGTTCTACGTGGTTTGGTTCGTAATATAGCTTTTTTAGGCACTTAGAATTTTTTCGCTTCACTCCCGATGTTCAAATTTAGTTAGTTATTACAAATTTATTTTATAACATTTTTTAATTTAGCTTAACTATTCTATTTAAGGTTGTACTTAATTTTCCATTCTTTATTATATGTATAATTCCCTACTTGATTATTTTAAAAACAGCTTTATTTCTAAAAAACAGGAAATTACTTATTTCCCACTTGCCACGGTCTCCCAGACCGTTGCAGTGTGTGTGTGTATATATATATATATGAAGTTGATATATTACTATTATAAATACTTTTATCCACCACTAAGTGCAATAATTTTACCTTGTTGTGATGAGGCACCTTTCGGTCACTTGACCATTGTTGACCATGATAGTCAAAGGTGCCTCATCACATCAAGGTAAAACTATTGCACTTAGTGGTGGATAAAAGTATTTACAATAGTAATATATCAACTTCATAAAGTCAGTGCAACGGAAAAATAATGGACAACGTAAAATATCAATATATATATATATATATATATATATATATATATATATATATATATTTAGGTTAGTTCTAGTAGAGCTTAAAGCTTATTTAGGAATTTTTGGACTAGATAGGAGACTGACAGACTTACCTAAAGGCAATAGTCCAAAACTGCAATCTCTTGGAAATAAACACATATAAAAACTAAACACACTATTGAAATATTTCGATCAAAAATTATCTTCATCAGTCAAGAAAGAGAAAAAGAAGAGCCTTCTATATTTTAGTAGATATAGAATTTAAGTTCATTTCTATAAAGTCCTTTTTTGAAAACTTTTGAATCATTGCTAGTCTTAATTGATGTTTTTGTTGATATTCTGTCTTTTTGCAGCTCATTACTACTAAATTTTATATTTCTGTATATTTGTAGCTAATGTAACACCTAACACAAACCACCTATATTATGCTCACTCTTGGGTACCACAGCATATTCAGGTAGACTTGAAGAACAATGGCCAGGTTGATATTACAAAGTTGGAAAAGCCTGATACTGCAATTAAGTTGAAGGTAAGTGTTTTAAAATTCTGTTTTCATCTACTTTTGTTAGTTATAAATTATAACTACTTAACCTAAAGTTCATTTCATAGTAAGTTTTTTTATTGACTTTACAAATAACTCCCAAAGCAGAAAATTTTGTTAGTTTCAGATCATGTTCAGTTGGAGTAATCCGCCCTGTAGGGGAGGTGCGGACTAGCTGCACCATACTTAAAATAAATAATAACCCAATAGAACTAAACTCACTAGAAAAATACCACATTTATAAAAACATACACAACAATTTAATGAACCTACAAATAACATATGCAGACGACATACTATTCGAAAACGTTATTCACGCGGCTCAAGAAGAAATATGTATGACGTCAACAAATACCAACATCACAAACCAATCATCCAAGCCAGAAAAATAGAGAAAATTAATTCAGTGATTCGACAGTGGTCAAATGACCGAAAGGTACCTCATCACAAAAGGTAAAATTATTCCCCTTAGTGGTGGAAAAAATTATTTACAAGTAATAATAATAACTTCATAAAGTCAGTGCACCGGAAAAGTAATGGACGACGTGAAATATCAATATATATATATCATGTTGTCCATTATTTTTCCGTTGCACTGACTTTATGAAGTTGATAAATTACTATTGTAAATACTTTTATCCACCACTAAGTGCAATAATTTTACCTTGTTGTGATAAGGCACCTTTCGGTCACTTGATCAATGTCGAATCACTGAATTAATTTTCTCTATTTTTCTGGAGGGGATGTTCGGTCCGTGATGTTGGTATTTGTTGACGTCATACATGTTTCTTCCTCGTGTATAATGTTTTTGAATAGTACGTCGTCTGCATATGTTGTCTGTAGGTTCATTAAATTGTTGTGTATGTTTTTATAAATGTGGTATTTTTCTAGTGTGTTTAGTTCTATTGGGTTATTATTTATTTCAAGTATGGTTAGGTTATTTTCATAATTTGTTATTTCATGTTTATGTGATATTAGGTGTACTGCAACATTTGATGTCTTTGTATTTTTACTTTTGAATGCTCTGTAATGTTCTTCAAATCTTATTTTAAATGATCTGGTTGTTTTTCCTATGTAAAATGAGTTGCAGTCGTTACATGTAATTTTGTAAATTCCTGATAGATTATGTTTTTCTGTATTTGTTTTATGGTTTGTATTATTAAGATATTTTATTGTTTTGTTGTTTTGTTTGTATGTTGGAGTATAATATTCTTTGTTGTATATATTTGTTAATTTTTCTATTTTGTTATTGGTGTATTTATATTTTAGGTAGATTTTTTTTATTTTTATTTGTATTCAAGTTGTAGTGTTGTGTAGAGGTTAGGGTTTTTAGTAAATTTATTGTATTTGTTTTTTATAAATAACCTAAGTATACTTGAAATAAATAATAACCCAATAGAACTAAACACACTAGAAAAATACCACATTTATAAAAACATACACAACAATTTAATGAACCTACAGACAACATATGCAGACGACGTACTATTTAAAAACATTATACACGCGGCTCAAGAAGAAACATGTATGACGTCAACAAATATGAACATCACGCTTACTTAACCATCGTGGGAATATTTCAAACAATCGATCTAAATTTCATCAACATCTATTCAGCGGTTTAGGCTCCAATGAGATACATACATACATGCATCACCATCCTACATGAACCATCCTACCGAACATCCACATCAGAAAAATAGATAAAATTAATTCAGTGATTCGACAATAGTCAAGTGACCGAAAGGTGCCTCATCACATAAGGTAAAATTATTGCACTTAGTGGTGGAAAAAATTATTTACAAGTAATAATAATAAATTCATAAAGTCAGTGCAACGGGAAAATAATGGACAACATGAAATATAACAATATATACATATATATACACACACACACACAGCATTCAGGATTATTCAATCAATTCTTCACTTTTCAAATTAAGGCATGTACCACCATACTTTAACACAAGTTTTTCAATACCATCTCCTTGAAAATCTGCTGCTGGCAGTTTCAGTAATTGGTTTACACTGCTATTCAGTTCAGTGTCTATCACGGCATTGTGTAGTGAGCTGTGTCTTCATTATTGGGAGGAGATAGTATTTGCTCAATGTCGTCCGGGCTATATAGGTGGATCATCAAACATTGTTGTGAAAAAACTTTCATATAAAGTTTTCCTCGATGCTTCTTTTAAAAAGCCCATCGTATCTTTCTCAGTGACTCACATTATCTCTCTAGGTTTAATGTTCCTCAAATTTTGTACCTATCAATTGTTGATTTTCATCAGTCACAAAGCTAGGCTTATTACATCAGTTTAAATATTGCCTCATTGTGAATATTAGTATAGACATTTTAAAAATCATGGCACTATTGTCTTATTCTGGCTTCACTCATTCCTTTTCCGTAAACAAAGTTGGCAAAAAATTTCATTTGGTTTGTCTTTTTTCTAAAATCTTTTGTGACAGAACATACCTCTTATGTAGATAGAGGGGTTTCTATTACATCCATGTTTTTTTAAAATGTCACAAAATGAAAAGTAGTAGAAACACTAGCAAAAACAGCAAAAAAACCAGACAAAACCAAACATTGCTTTAAACATATTGAGTGTAGTGATGTTATGATAACTAGGTGGCTGCTGTAGTTCGACGCCTTGGAATGATGGAATAAAATACTGTATCTGTAATTTTCTGGATAGGTTTTGTAATATTGTTCAGGATTTTACCTAACTGATTAACCTCTTCTTTAATTCATTTTACAACTTGTATTCATTCACATTTTGTTTTGCATTTGTATTATTTTATCCTCTGTTTTTTTTTATAATATAAGCATGACTTTTTGCAATTTTAAGACCTTTCTCTCCTCTACTTTCCTCCTGTAACAATATTTTATTGAAGAATTGTTCAAGTTTTTTGTAAATTTCTTTCTTATAAAACTTATAACATAATTTTTAAAATAAAATATTTTATTAGATTTCATTTTTTAATGTTATTGTTTTGTTTTAAATAATGGTTATATGTTATTTAATGTTTTCTATAAAATACTATGTTGTATTTTGATAACAGGAGTAAATTAAATATAGTATTGTATTTCAGGAAGGTATAGTACAAACAGAAATTTATGATCTAACTGCTGTGGTGTGCTATATACATGAAGAAAAGCGTAATCTTGTTTCCATAATCAATGTAGGACCTGGGTATCATCAACGTTCCTCAGGGTCACAGCTGTCTCACTGGTACATTTTTAACGACTTTAGGTAAATGTTATTCATTATTTTTTTATTATGGTTTCTTAAAATGAAGCAAAAAATTGGAGAAAACTATCTTCCGTCTTTCACTACAACTATTTAAACTGCACTTGTTAGAGTCTGTATTACCTTGAAATTAGCTTTCTATTCCTGTAAAATTGTTACTGTAATTGCTTTTTTTGTTGAATTATGTCCATCATGTAATCTACCTCAGTCACCTAAGGTGAGGTTAAAAAGAGATAGGAGTATATTTACTTGGGAATCAGAGTTTACATGTAATTCAGAGTTCTATATTTATATTTGAAGTATAACTTGCAAACTTTGTTGGCAGGTTGATGAGTTGGAAAGAAATCACTTTTAGTAGACAGATATTATGAGATAGATATATTTGCTGAAAACAAGAGGAAGCATAGTTATAAAGAAGCACATAGAGTTACAATTTATAAAATATTTACTGAAATTAGAAAATAAATTTAGGACAAAGTTTAGTCAACTCATGTAGTGGCAGCTGACTAAAAAGTACGAGAGGGGTCAGTGACAATATTGCTTCTAGTGGTAGAAAAGTCAAAATGAAAATTATGAGTTTTAACGAACATATGTTAGTACCGAGAATATTGATACTGTAAATTCAGTTTAATACGGAATAATGACAACAGCACACTTAATCCAGGAGATAATTACAGAGAAATTAGTTAACTCAAAATAATCTTTCATTCACTAGAGAATAATAGGAAAATATGTTACAAAAAATTAACTATGTTATATACATTAGTTTGTAGTGAATAAATAAATGTACAAAACTATAATAGGGTGTATTTTTTTTAGTATATTTCCTGTGGCTGGTCAAGAAGCTGTATGGTTCTCTTTAGATTGGAAGATACCTTGTGTGTTATACTGGACCAGTCGTAAGTTCAGTGGACAGATCTTGAGTACGCCTACCAGTTCAATCCCTCCTGGGATATTTGCAGAGGATGTTTGTGTGGCAAGATCAGGCAAGGGCATCATTACATTCACACCCCTTGCCCCAGATGAAACTCCTGGACCAGGTTAGAACAGTTCAAGTGAATATAAAAATCATTTTGGTAATTTTCCTGTTAACTTCTAACAAAGAAAATCTGGTGTTTTGTAATCCTAAAAAAAAAATTACAGGCAAAAAAATCAAGAAAATAAAATTTTAGGTAAAATAAAATGTAGGTAAACGTTTTTCGTTCATTATTCCATGAAATAAGAAAGCAATCAATATTTATAAGTATGGAACTGCTTTGCATTTTAGCTAGTAAACAATCACTTAACCTTGAACAAACTACACAAAAATTTAAGAAATAAAAATTCTTAGAAAGTTTAATGATTTCAATCTTTTTGATAGTGTGAATAAAAATTAAATATGCAGTTTCTGAACAATTATTAAAAAAATGTGAAAACACTAATCTAAATATATAAACACATTTTTTTATTTACAACATAGTAATTGTTATAGAAGAAATGTTCAAGATTATCAAGTAAAAGTTTTAAAGAATTTAATTTTTTTTTAATCATTCAAATAAATTTTAAAAATGGAATGAAAGTGGTAAAAAGACTTATAATTTTGTGTTTTTTGTTTTCACGTCATTTTTATACTAAATACTTATTTATGAAAATATTTATTTATTTTATTTATTTATTTGTGATTGAAAATACGTTCTTTAATTGAGTATGTCATGGATTGACTGTTCTCATTGCTGCTTTTTATTTAGGTAAAAAGAATTCTTTCTGATTCAGATATAGTTGTGCGAGAGGAAACTAACAATTCGCATAGAGGGGAATTTATGAGTTTGGGAGGAAACTTACTTCAACAACTACTGTTGTATTACCCACCCGCCGAACATCAGTCCTTTGCTATAAAGTTGTTTGCCATTGAAAAATATTGCTAGTGGTCTTTTGGTGCTTAAAGGTGTTTAGAAATATGAAAGCTTGTTTAAGTGTAAAGAAAGTGGATATTATAAAGATTAACTTTCAAGTATAAAGACAAAAAAAAATTTTAATTTATAAAGCTTGTTTTAATTACCTAATTTATTAATAATATTTCTTAGTAATGACTGGTATCACTAGAATTTGTAGGAATGAAACTTGTTTTTAACAAAAGTTAGGAAAAATTGAACAAAAAGGAACTTTAAATAAACAATTGTTTTTCTAGACATTAGGTGAAATTTTTCTACATAAGAATAATTAAGTTGTTAAAAAGGTCAGTTGAAGTATTAATAATGAGTAATTGTGATTTATATATAAAAAATATTTACATACAATACTTACAGAGTAAAATTTACTAATACCATTGCAATTCATATAATCAAATAACAGATAGTTTGTAAAAACAATTATTCAAGAATCCTTGCAGTCAGATTTCTACAGGCTGCCATCTGTGTTGCCTATCCAGGTTTTCTCAGTGGTTGATGTACTATAGAAATATGTTTTGTCCATGAACATGATCTGCCTCTTTCACAATTATTTGTTTTAATATAAATAGTATTCCTCTGAGAATAGGTCTTTTACCCTTGCTGATATGAAATTCATGATTTGTTTTTCACTAGTGGGATAACCCATCGTGACTGCTTGACCCATCATGTCAAGGGTCACAGATTAATGTGGGGAACCTGAGTAATATAAGATATGATGTATTTTGTTATAAAACCTGTATACAAATTGTTTCTGTGGTAATAAATCATTTTGTGTAAATGTGTCTTGTTTGAGGGGATCTGTATTTTTCATAAGCCATAGGAATATTTGCTGATGATACTGATTGAACTTATCATGAGTAGGCTATTTGGTTAACAGTAGAATAGAATTTACAATGAAAGAGTTTTCCTATAGCTTGAAGACTGTCCAGAATTTTACTACGATGGGTTTATGATTCATTGCCGTTCAAAAGTTGGAATTATAGGATGTTTAGGGTTTCAGTTATAAGAATGTAGGTTTGTCATGTCAAATGAGGTGTTTGAGTTATGAGATATACTTATTCCTGTTATTTTGCTTCTGATATCTGTTGTTTTTTACGAATGTGTCTCCAGTAAGATGAATGTGATACAGCATTCTGATAGCTCATGATTGGATGGATGGAGATGTTAGTACTCTTAGAATAGGTGCTTTGGTCTGGATGTGTTTCAGGCAGCACTTTTTATCTATGTTCAGAGGTTATTGATTTCCTGATGTTCTTGTGGTATTTTTCGTTGCATATGTTAGTTGTGTTATATTGGGAAGAATGTAGTCAGTGATTTTTTTAATTTTGGCTGTTGGTATATATGATTACTGTATTGCTGCCTTTATTAGCTTTGGTAATAGTGATGTTGTTTTATGGTTATCGTTGGTGGCAGGTCGAATTTTGTTGTTTGTTTTAGTTTAAGTTGCTTTTTTGTATTGAAACGTTTTTGTTTCTTAGGTTTTCTCTTGGTAGTTTTGGCTTTTGGGTGGCTGTTTTAACCTTTGGTTTTTAGTGTTGTTTTCTTTATATTGAATGTTTAAAATTTAAGCCTATATTTTAGTTTAATTTAATAATATTAACCACTCAAAAAATCTCTAAATTGAGATATGAAAAATTAGTTTTAGAGTAAAATAATAGATTAATTGCATATAATACATTTTTAGGGCAAACTTAAGAGACACTAAATTAGTTAAGTAGAATCACAACGGATAGTTTCAACTGCAAATGAGTGGGTACTTTCTGTGATAAAGTTCATTTCTTTAATTTACATATTTCCAAACATAAATTTGAGTACATATAACAACAAATTAGAGTTTAATGCAATAAAGAGAAAAAAAGAGTTACCAAAAATATAACTTATAATATTTCATAATTTTCCAATTTATGAATATTCATTCCAACACAGCAAGTAATCCAACACAGTTTCTACAATAAATCGGACATATTAATGCTCTAAAGCAGTGTTTCCCAACATTTATCAACTGGCGACCCACCCCTTCTTATCAGAATATCTCCACTGTTTAACACTCCATAAAAAACAATATTTGTTTGGTATCTCTTCTTTAAATATATAATTACTGTCAAATATTGCATATATATGTGTATGTCTATGTATGTGAGCAACCCACCAGTTGGGAATCACTGCTCTAAAGTATTTGTTATTTTAAAATAGTTCTCAAGTAATTTCAGAATTTGAACAATTGTTATAATTTGCCCCCCCCCCCTAATTGTAAAACATCTATGATATGCAGAATATTTTAAACATGTATAAATATAACATGTTGTACTTTTTCATATTCATAAATTCAGCTCAGAATTTGTAATAATTAATAAACTAACTAAATAAATAAACTTTATTTTTCAGGTGAACTTGTCGCTATGGATGCAGAATTTGTTACTCTCAACCAAGAAGAGTCTGAACTCCGCAGTGATGGTAAATTGGCAACAATTAAACCTTCACATTTATCTGTTGCCAGGATATCGTGTGTACGCGGGTGAGTTATTTGAAATTATATTCAATTTTATTTTAATTACATTGTTCTCTTGAATTTATCAGCTAATCCCTATAAGAAGATATAGACTGATACAGGGAATTGTGTCTTGTATTACTCCCAAGAAACCCTTAGACCTCATGTGTATACAAAATTTATAAAAAAACATTGATATTGAGATAGCTTTTAACTATAAAACAAAGCCACTTATTTTCAAATGGATAAGTAGATAAGTCTTTGAAAAAAATGTCAAAGAGAACTGGCCCAAAAATAAACTAGAACAGTTGAATAACACACATGTAACCAGAACGACCAGAACCAAAAGCTGGAGTTGAGGATAACTTTGGGATGGATTCATAACCCCTTCCTGGTTTGTGACGACTATACGCGACACGAGCTGAATGCTGAAAAACGGCCGCTGCCGCGTATACACGTCACGTAAATGGCCTGATCGTATTTATTCTGTTTATGCTATGTTTGCTCGACAAAGTTTATCCGAATGCCGCTAGATCGTTTACATATATCTTCAAGCAAATATTTTGTAATATGGTACTATTTTTACCAATGTTTTTTTTTTTCGATTCAAGACGTTTGACTTGTCAGTTGCCAACGGTCAACCTGCTGTGCATTTGTGCTTGTCTATTCGTTTGCCATATTGTTTTATAGTGTTATTTATGCAATTTAATTATTTTATGTATAGTGTAGTTAGTGTTTGAAGTTATTTATAGTAATATTGATATTTCTTTTTACTTTTTCAAGAGAGATATTTCTTGAACTTTGGTTTTAGGTTATTTATAGGTTATAAAGGTAATACATTCTATAAAATGGATGAATTTTTGAGTGACAGACAATTGCATGAATTGTTGTTAGAAAGTGCTTCTGATAGTGATTCAGAAGATGAAATAGATGATTTAGGGGAGGAAATTGAGATAGAAGACAATGTTCCTCTAGTATTAGGCCCTCAGGTGCAAAATCCAAACCCAGTAAATGTTGCTGCTGTCCTTCCAAATCTAAATAGCCTTGTTTGTGAAAACTACCACTCTGCTGGAAAAAAAATTCACTGAAAAAGTTTTCACTGCAGATCCAGGAATAAAGGTAAAGATACAAAATCATAATGATCCATATGAACTATTCAAGCTATTTATCACAGATGAGTTGGTTGATATTATTGTGCAACAAACTAATAAATATGCGGAACAGTTTTTAGCCAATCGTCCTTTTCTACGCTTTTCTAGATTTCATGCTTGGAAAGAAACAAACACTGACGAAATATTTATTTTATTGGCTGTGTATGTGCTGCTAGGTCTTATTTGGAAACCTGAAGTAGGAAAATATTATACAAACAAAAAATTGTTTTCCACCCCTGGTTTTACAAACCTCATCCCTCATAATAGATTAAAACTTTTGAACCGTTTCCTACACTTTGTGGACAACACTACCCCAGTCATGGAAAATTAAAAAATGTCGAAAATAAAGCCAGTTTTTGATTACATTACAAAAAAATTTAGCGAAGTTTATGTTCCTAGTCGCAATGTCTCAGTAGATGAAAGCCTACTCTTGTGGAAAGGGCGGTTGAGTTTCTTACAGTACATAAAAATCAAAAGAGCACGATTTGGAATTAAATCGTATATACTATCTGAGGCTAAAACAGGTTATATTTGGAAGGTAATAGTTTGCACCGGAAAGGAAACTGAAATAGCCCAAAATATGCAACACCCTCATACGGTCAATGTAGTTCTGAAAGTAATGGAAGGTTTACTTGATCAAGGTTACTGTGTGTATACAGACAATTTTTATACCAGTCCAGAACTAGCACTTGTTCTAACTAGTAAAAAAAACGATGTTGTTGGAACTGTCCGAAGCAATAGAAAAGGTTTGCCAAAAGATGCTGTAAAACAAAAATTATCAAAAAACGAGTCACTTGCTGTTGTTGAAAAAGAAGGGAGGATGATCTATGTCAAGAGGGCTGACAAAAGGGATGTTCACCTTTTATCAACTAGACATGAAATTAGCTATGTTCCGGTTATAAGAAGAGGAAAAGAAGTTGTAATACCTGAAATAGTTCATGACTATAACAAAAATATGGGCGGCGTCGACAGGGTCGACCAGATGTTGTCTGCCTATCCTATGGAACGTAAACGGCAGAAAATATGGTACAAAAAGGAGTTTCGGCATTTGGTAAATATGTGCATTTTCAATGCACATGTATTATACCAAGAATCCGGGGGTTCAATGACTTCTCTCCAATTTAGAGAAAATCTTGTAGAGCAAGTTGTCTCAAAGCATCTGGATGAATCAAATAAACCAAAGAAAGGAAGACCCTCCACTGAAGATGATCCACTACGTTTACTGTAAAGGCATTTTCCTGATTTTGTACCTTCTACAGAAAAAAGGATAAATGCCATGAGGAGGTGTGCTGTGTGTTCCAAGCATAACATACGGCGTGAGTCACGTTATCAGTGTAATGAGTGCGACGTGGCACTTTGCGTTTCGCCACGCTTTAAAATATTCCACACACAGAAAAACTTCTAAAATGTGTAAAATTGTAGACTTGTGATGTACAGTTTTAGCCTAGTGTTTTTTTTCTAGTATTAGTGAATATATGGATATGTAGAACTGAAATTCTGTAAAAAACGTCAAAATGTAAGTAAATTTCACTTTCTTCCATAAAAATAATTTTTTTTAATGTTGATTTTATGTTTAATAGTTGTGTAATATTATAACAAATAAAAATAAATAATAAAAAAATAAGCACTTTTGGGTTGTTAAAGTGAAATTTAAAACAACCGTTAAGGGGATTGAACCGTCAAGGTTCAATATGAAGATTGTTGGAGAGCTGTAGCAAAGTCGACATTAAACCTTTGTTTCCTATTAGTCACTGCTCTTGCCATTTTAGTTATCATATCAAGTCAATATCAGTCTTACAATTATCGTTTCTTTGGTTCATGTTTGGAGGACAAATATTCAACAAGACACATTTACTTGTTACAATATTTGCCCTCGAAACACTGAATTACTAAATGCCAGGTTCTGAGTAATGCAAGGCACATTTTTAATGACAATTTCAAACTGGGTTCTTTTCTTTCTTCTTCCATATTGCAAGTAAAAAGTCACTTTTTCTCTCTATTAGTGTGGAATATGCATTATGAACAAAAACCTGTTCCTGTATAATTGTTAAGAATGATTGATTTTTTAAACTCCCATTTAGGTTGTATTTTATTTAGATGGGTTGATTATTTATTATTGGAAAAGATAATGCCAGTTTATCCTTTTTCCCTAAATTTTGATATAGTGGGTAGATACCTTTAGTATCTCCGATAGAAGGTCTACCTTAGGTATACAACCCCGCACATGTAAGCCATAATCCTTCTCCATTTTCCAGACCAAGGAGTATTATCTCATAGTAATTTTATCTATTTTCTCCTGTTTTACATGTCATTTTTAACAGAAGAAACAAAATAGTTAATTTTGCTCTTCGCCAGATCGCATACACACAAAAATTCTAAAAGCTGACTTCGCCAGGGAAAAAAATGTAAAGACTGACATAACTTTATAAGATCTTACTGTATCCAAAAGGTAGCTCACTAGTTGCATTGCTTTAAAGATTTTGATTCTTTTACCTCTTTAAAACATAATTTCTAAGTTACAATATAAACCAAATAAATGCCTCCATATATTTTACAATTTGTTTTAGACTAATTTTTAAAAAAATTTCAGACAAGGTGCATTGGAAGGAACACCATTTATAGATGATTATATTTCTACTCAAGAAAGAGTAGAAGATTATTTGACAAAATTTTCTGGAATTAAACCTGGTGACTTGGATGCTAACTACAGCTCAAAACATTTGACTACCCTCAAGTCTACGTACCTTAAACTACGTTATCTTGTTGACAACGGTGTCAAATTTGTTGGCCATGGATTGCGCAATGATTTTAGGTTTGTATGTATGTCAGAACATTAATAATATCGTTTTTGTTCCTGCAAAATGTCTTATGTTGAAATTTCCAATTTTTTTTATTGTGTAAAAAAATTGTGATATAATATTTAGCTGTTCTTTAGCAATACTAGCATATTATTTAACATTAGTTTATTTAAATTTTAAACCTTTTGGTTATTTTATGTTAAAAATACAAGATGCAGCAAAATAATCTCAAGATTTTCGTTGCTCTGTAGTGAGCAGCATGAGACACTCACAGTGGTGGGGATAGTGGCAATCGACACACTAGAGAGGGAAGTTTACATGATACTCTGCATGTATGCATCAGTTGCCATCATATTCATTTACAATGATGGATGATACGTCTATTTTATAAGAATGAAAGAGGAGGTTCATGTATAAGGTTCTACACACACTACAGTGTGACGTTTGAAGAGCGGCTGCTTGTTTGTGAGCTGATCATTGAGAAGACTGCAAAATTGAGTTTCTAACTGCATTGATATTTTCACATGTACTGGCACTGCGAGTTCTTCCTCCTCATCTTTCACAACAGAATCAGTCTCCCAAAATGTTTTCACCCATAATAAAATAGACTTTCGGTCCAGCACTGAATCACGAGGAGAAATTTGAAATCGCGTTCAGACCGCACACTGAGCCGCAACATCTGATTCATTAATTTGAATAAACACCTCGGTGACAAAAGCTATCTTTGCATTTGTTCACACCATGATAGCGACTCATACTCACGTGCTTAGCATCACATAAATTCCCCCCTCCTGCTCCAATTGCCGCTATCCCCACCACTCTTTATGTCTTCTACTTCTCACTACAGAGCAACAAAAGTCAGGAGGTTATTTTGCCCCACCTTGTATTTAAGTTTTTTTTTGTTTCCTAAAATGTACGCTATTTTACACATGACATTTTGCTAGAATGTCAACGATACGTTTTTCAGCATGTTTTGAAATTAAAATCTCTTAAATTATTGCTATTATATAACTCATAATAGTATGCCATTCTGCAGTCATTTGTTAAGTCTTTACAGAGGTATACAATTTATTTAAACTACTAACTTTAATTCACCTCATTACATGAACTTGAATCTACATACCAAATTCATGAATCAATAAGGACTTTGAACACTCTATAACTTTGAGACTCATTTCTCTAGTTACAGCTCTTGTAAAGGCACTTGTTACGGATATAGTAAAATGCTGATCAGATTAGTAATAAGGAAAAATTATGAATGCTGATATGCATGACAAATACTGCAAGGTGATAAGGTAACAGAATGCTGATTAAGCCAAATTGTTTGAATTATATTCACTTTCCAAGAAGAACTGGTTTGTGCAATATTATTATTGGCTCTCAGGCTGGTTGTGTGCACTGGATGAAGTGACCATTCATTAAGCTTACTAAACATCTCATGACAGTAGGACTTTACATAGAATATTGTCTTCTGGAGAGGAACTGGAAAAATTATTGGTCAATAGGTACAACTAATTTTGTGTTGAAGAGCATTAGTTAGTTAATAATGATTTTGGAATATTTTTATTTATTGCAAACCATGTAAGACCTATGTGTTAGGTTTGCAAGGCCTTCCTAGAAGTTTAGATTAATTTTTATGTTTTAGGGTGGTGAAAGACATTTGTAAAAATATTTTTTTAAACTTGTATTTTTGGATTAGTAAAAGAATCCAACAATTTTGTTTAAATAGGTTTTACTAATGGATCACTGAAACCTGGAAATTTCAAAATCCATCTTTTTTTCGTAAATATTACATGAAAAATTATAAGACATTTTTTCTGTGGTTAATTGACTTGATATTGTCTCAAAAACACTGCCAATAAAAAAAATGTTTTTAATATTAAAAATGTGTACTAAAACATACTTTCTGAAAAGCATTTATATTACAAAATTTATTTTGAAATACTTTGATTGTTTCTCAAATTTTTAAATTTACAAACAATACTAATACTGTACAAAAACAATGAAATCAAACATTTCTTTTTTTCTTGATAAAATATAACATGACTATATAATAATAAAAAGTGCTACCATAATGTTCTGATATTGGTACAGTAGAACAGGAGGTTCTGCCATGCTCAAGTACTTTTCTTTGCAATTGGCCTTTGAGCAGTTAAAGTCACTTACAGGTTTTAATTGGTTTGGCTTATTTCAGAGTTATAAACCTTGTAGTGCCAGTAGATCAAGTTGTCGATACAGTTCATCTATTCCATTTACCACATCAACGAATGGTCTCTCTCAGGTTCTTAGCTTGGCATTATTTAGGTGAGTAATTTGTTTAAACAAACATTATAGAATAATAAAATTATTTTGAGTTATTATTATTATTTTATTTATATTGGTTTATTTACAAATGTGAATTAAATATGACCAATTGGTTGTGTGAATGTTAGGAGGCCTACAATCAACCACTAAGTGTCAAACCAAAATTAGCATTGTTTTGTTATTTATTAATTTTTTCATATTTATTATTATTTATTACTTTATATATTATAATTAATAATGAATTTTTACTAATAATTATTACAAATAATAATCAATTAAAAAAATAATAAACTATCGCAGCAACTTCTCGGAACACAAATCGTTAAATTCGCAATGAATTAATAGAGAGTTACATTCTTCTTAATAATATTTTCTGCTATTCATCTTAGATTTATAAAAATGTTGCTTTTTATACGGACTTAACATATGTATACCAGATGTTTCAAAAAACCTAGTCTTTGAATGAAAATTATTAATATATTTTTATATTATAGGTACCAAAATACAGTCACATACTCATGATTCCATTGAAGATGCGAAGGCTGCACTCCAGTTGTACCAGCTCTATCAGAAATTAGAAACTGATAATTGTGTACGTCAGAGTTTAGAAGAGATGTACAAGGTAGGAATGAATTCTCAGTGGAAAGTGCCTGGAGATGAAAGCTGAGATGTAAGGAAGCCTAAACTGGGAATGATAACTTTGGATCTCTATTTGGTTTGGTTTGTTCGTTATTGTAAAGCAATAAATAATTTATTGAGTTTGTTTAATAAACTCTTTGTATATTGTTTTTCTATAAATTGTTTATCATAGCCCTTCTATAACTCCAATCTTTTGAGTTCTATTCCTGTATCATCGTGTTTTATTTCTTCAAATTCGATATCAAAATTACCATTCATATTTTTCCTACAATTTTTACTTGACCTTGAAATTTAATACTTTCTAGTTATAATTCATCTTTAATTTTAATAGATTGTTGTTATCTCATATTATTAATGAAAATATTTCCTAGTAAAGTTTCTATAAATTGAACATTTCTATAAATGTACATTTAATGAATAACAGTATTTTAACTTATGAATAAAATTTATATAGGAAGAGGATAAAGTAAGATTAATCAAGAAGAGGGAAGTAATTAACTAAGAATGGAATTGTAACTATTTTTATTTGTATACCAGACATCACAGATACATTAGCGACTGTAAATCTGGACTGACCCGACATCAAAGTTGTTTGGATGATGCTTTTTGTTTTTTTTGTATGGGCACCCAGCATCAGGAGACGCCAACGACCCGATGTCCTAAATAAATAGCCACTGCCAGTGCCCAGTAATCCCTGTTTGTCAGGATCTTATTCATCCTATTTCCCCTGTGAGTCTTGATTTCAGCTTTTCTCTTTATTGGTTTGGGACTGTACAGAGTGGTAATATATGATGATATTTGTAACATAAATAAGCAATTATATTATAACAAAACGTTATAAATCTATACATTGGCATAAATGCAGAAATAGTACAATCTAGCCATTCAGGACTTTTTAAAAATTCTTAAATCTGTAGTAAAGACATTCTGAGATGGAAATGTATTGTTTATACAAATGGTGTACGACTGAGAGCTGTAATTATTTTGCAGATGTTTGTTATAGAGAGTCAGGCTACAGTACGAATTTTAAAATGAGATAGGAGGAATTACCTCATTATTACAGTTTTTGTAAGCAAGTTTTTTATTGGTAAAAAGAACCTAAACACGACTGTAGATCCGCTACAGTTGTTAGGCAGAAAGTTAGTGTTAATTGGTAAGTCAAATAGAGCATAGGTGTGATTCTTAAGAAAGTTGTGTCCTAAATATTAACGACTTCAGGGGTTATTGTTAACTATTAATTGGGAAGGCTTAAGATATACCGTATTTAAGTGAGTATATGCCACACTTTACTAGATAAAATTCATATATAATATGTGGTGGGGCTTAATCGAGGTATGTAATTAAGACATGGATTATAAGTAAAACTTTAAATATGATTTTTAAAACGTTTATTGAAATAAAATACTACATTCCATACTTGATGCAGAGTAAAATAGAATAAATGGACCTATTCTTCATTGTTTGACATGTCATTGCAGTTGTCACTTGTGCTCCTATTGTCACTGTTAGATAATTGCTGCCACACCATGACATTTTTGGTCCCCATCCATCACATTTGAAACTGACTACTTTAAAGGTCTTGATGACCATTTTTGGCGAAATGAGTTTCTATGCAGCCACAAACCATTCACAAATGACATTTGATGCAACAAAGGTTTCTTCAATCATCCAGTCAGTGTCACTTCCATAGATACACTTCTCCGATATGATATATATATTCTGCAAATGACCTTTGAATGGAAAATTTATCGAAATATCAAGAGGTTGTAACATTTCTGTCACTTTCACTACTATAACAACCTTGTCAAGTTTTGTTGCCTCAACTCCACTTTCACTTTTTTGCTTTTATGGGCTTAAAAACTGTTAATAATGAACACAGTTTGCTGACAGTGTAAGAGCAAGTTAGGACGTTGAGACTATACTGAATTTAACCAATCCATATTACAGTTCTTCCGTTATCCATCCCTTCTTTGCTCTTACTAAAATTCCTAGAGACAGCTTTTTTTAGGAATTGTTTTGCATTTAAACACCATGTAAGGCAGTAGTTCATCTCAGTCAGCACTAATGGTAAACATCATGGCACATCATTGCTTTTCTGCACCAGCAGATCCAACACTGTTTTTACCTGAACCGTTTATTGTTTAACTCAGCATGTTGATAAATACTGGAGTTTTGTCACCAGTGTATATTCCCTAGTTACATAATATGTCTTTGAAACTGAGAAAGATTATCCTGGTTTGTTTCAGGAAGCCACTTTCCTATCGTGGCCTGGTGCTGAACAACCAAGTTATATTGCGCCATAAATCTTTTTGTCTAGCCTTAGCTTCCCTTAAGGTCATCACAAGTAATGTTCATATTTTGTGCTCTTATAACCTTCAAATTGTAACATTTCTACAGGCACAAAAAATCCATCGGTCCACCATTCTCTACAAGATAGTTTTTTACTTCCTGTATAAATATTGTCGATTCTGCTATGTTTTTTAAAGTGCAGTCTTAGTTTACCAGAACTAGCGAACTTAGCGTTGCAGAACCTATCTATTATTTGTATTTTGGGAGTTATCGTAATCTTTACATTTTTCAACTAGAAAATGCTAAAATTATACTTCATAGATTTTTAAAATTTCTTCAAAGAATAGAATTCTCATTTAAATAGCCTTAATCACAAAGAATCGACCACAGATTCCCATGGTGGTCACAGAAGCTATCTATTTTTTGTATTATGTGAGTAAATTTAATCATCACATTTATCAACTAGAAAATGCTAAAACTATACTTCATGGATTTTTAAAATTTCTTCAAAAAATAGAATTCTCATTTAAATATAAATCACAAAGAATTGACTATAGATTCGCCTGGGGGTCGCAGAACCTATCTATTGTTTGTATTATGGGAGTAATCGTAATCTTCACATTTTTCAACTAAAAAATGCTAAGACTACTAAATTTAATTAACCAATATGTTGGTTAATCATTGGCCCATCTATAGATAACTTGCTACTGCATGGATATTTTCCCTCTCAGACTTATAAAAACATGAACCGAACACTAGGTGCAGTGTTTTATAAGCCACTTCCTCAAGAAATCACTCTGTAGCTCTCAAGATCTCACTGGTTGGGTTTATGCCCACCCAAGGACCAAGTCCAGGCTCTGAGAATTATCCCCTAAGATAAGCCAATTGGTAAGACCACTGGGCCTGGCACCAATCCCTTACATATTGGACCTGATACTAGTCATCTGTATACGAGTCACGAGTTTGAAATTGGATTTGTGGGGGTAAAGTTCTCATATGTCTAGATTAGAGATAACTCCACACAACGATCTATCTTTGTGTTGTTTAACAAGGAGGTGAAGAAGAAAGAGGTGACTCGTCACAATTCTTCTTTTTATCATTCTTTCTTCTAGACTTCTCTACTAAACACATCTAAGCTACTTCTTGTACGGGCTACAGAAGGAATCAGATAAAGAAGACATACAGAAGAATACTTTAAGATTTAGACTAGTTTGTTACCAGGAACTGAATAGGACATATTGCACGCAGAAATACCTAAATCTATTTCATCTGGATGAGTCAGCACTGTATGACTTGAGAAGAAAGATCTGGCACATGTCCTTCTCCATTTCAGTTAGAGACATTTTTGGTAAGAGACATTCTAAGTGTGGAGGTTTCTAAGTAAGAGTTCGAAGAGTGAAGGTCTTGAAAGTATTAATGGTCCTGAGCCAAAAAAAATATTTGACTTTCGCCTCGGTGGAAGATCAAGTTAACATGAATATTGGCGATTCGTGAAGTTTAACGCTTGAATGTAAAGGAATAAAATCAGGTTTCTTAAATGTTTTTAATGAATGTTCATTGGAGATGAAATGCTTTTGAAAATTGCTTACCTGGAAAAATTATTTCTAGGATTATATATCAAGAAATTGTTTTTTTTAAATTTTTATAAAATTTCATGTATTTATATACTAAAAAATATTTGGTAATAGGTAAGTGGTGGCTGACTGTCAGATAAATGTTGAAGAAAACCAACCAAGACAAAATACACTTACAAAAGTTACAAATTTACACACACACACACACACACACACATTTCTTGTAATATGAATTAATGTCATCAAGTTATAGAATCTGGTATAAGAATGGTATAGAATCTGTGACTAAAAATCCGTTTTCTCTATGATTTCTTAGTTTCTTAGTATTAATCCAGACTACAGCGTTTTGTTGTCCAGTATTTCTGTAAGAATTATTTATATTTTAATTATTGCTTATTGCTTCTTTGAATGTTTGAAAAAAAAAAGTCATTGTTAACAGAGCTTTTAAGTTTTGTGTAAGTGTTACAATGTGGAAATTATTTGTACAAAAAAACATCGTCAAGGTAAAAGTATTGATTAGTAGGAAAGGTATTTCATGTTTATAGTTTTTACACAAGAATATTTTCAATCTAAAAATTTAGGAAGTCATAAGAATTTTTAAAAAAATTATGTGAATGCTTGGTTGATTTTAATCATTTAGAAGTTATACGAAATACGTAAACTTTAATGATTTAAAGGCCTTCAATGAAATAGCCATAGTTGTATATTTGATTGAAAAAAGTTTATTATTTAAGTACCAATATCATTTGATGTAATGCTTGCGATTACAATATTATTTTTGTAAAATAAAGAAATCAATGTGCAAAAACTCTTTTTCTCAAGCTAGTTTGTCTCTTGGAAAGTGTTATAAATCTTTTGTAAATACAGTTGTAATAAACAAGATTCATGTATTTCCTTTTCCCACATAATCGTTAATGCCAAAAAATTTTAATTGGGCAATGCAGAAATTTATCAGAAAAAAAATAAAGTGAGACTAAATATTACAATTTTTTGTGATTTCAGCATAAACCTTTATCATTTTCTCTTGTTAATGAGGTTTTTATAAATCACCTGATAAAATTGTAATATGCTATTTAGGCACTGATAACCAATGAAAATCTCTTTCGTAATGTTATTTGTGTTAATTTCTTATTCCAAAAAGTCAAACCTATCCAAACTAGATAAATTGTATGAATGTAGTGTAACATAGTGCCATAATTTCTCAACAGTTAATTCAAAGAAACCTGTTTATGAAGTGAGGTTATGTTTGTATGCTGATATTTAACAACCACTATTTATAATTCAACTGTTTATTTAATATGTATTTATTTACAACCTATATATTTCAAATAATATTTATAGTTATCACTTTTTTAAATAAATTATTTTTTTAATAATATCTTGCTTGATGTGTGAAAACAAAAAATTGACTTTGGTAAAACCGCTAAGCTTTAATGAAAAATTGTTTTTATAAATATTGCAAACTAGAAATAGGCCTACTATTAACTTAAAAAAACAAAAAACATACAAACCTAAATTTTTAAAAAAACATCCAAAATTTGGTTAAAATGCAAATTGGGCACCACCTGAGATAAAAGTATAAAATTGTTGAAAAACATTTCCTAAGACCATACACATAAGAATTTTTTTTTACACAGAAAGTAATTTTTTATCAAATTAAGGTAGGGTGAACAATTTATTGCGGAGTAGTAAGTTGTGCTATGGCTGGCTGATCACAATGTTATACAGTGATGTCACAACTGTAGTCGGTGTCTTAGACATCTAAACTTGGGTAAATACACAGATTGCCCACCACCAATGGAATGGGTATAAAACGAATCAAAAACATGTCCTGAAGCTATATTGATAACTAGGTAATTATTAAGATCAGCGGCTGCCACTCTGATTGGCGAAATTTTTATTCTTGATCAATTTGACCATGCTGAACACTCGTCTAAAGTTATTTTTAACGTCAAACGTAAGTTAACATAAAATAATCTAACCTGACCTAGGTGCTTACTAACGCTTTGATCGTGATAATTATTTTATTCTCATCAAAAAGGCCTGAATATTATCGACAAACCTAAGTCATGTGACTCGCAAGATTCTTTCCAATTGGCCGACATATGTCATGTGACTTTTCAACTGAAAAAGGCACAAATCTGTGTTAGTTTTAGCAGTAAACTAAAATCAACCATCTTAGTTAGTAGTCACGAGCCCTGAAAGATGCTTTCTGATAGATAGCGCCTGACTTTTCAACCGAAAGAGCTCGTATTTAGTTTGTGTGAGTGTGACAATGGACTGTGACGGATCTTGCTACACATTATTTTTCGAAGCTTATTTGTTCGATGAAAAGCTGGTTATTGAGGCTTTATGTTCGCACAACGTACTTTCGACAAAGATGAACTGTTTGAAGTGCAATAACTTAGTGAAGATCAGGAGCGATTTTGAATTTAGATGTGGAAAGGTTGTTTTATTGGCAAAAATAGGCTGGAAAAGTGGGGTGGAGGGTTTCATCCAAGGTTGGCTCATTTTTAAGAACGAACCAAAGTGAACCAACTTTGTGCAGTATCAACTTTGTACCCACCAAAATACCTCTAAGGTAAGCACCTAGTTTAGGTCACGTCAGGTTAGGATAGTTTAATTTATGTTAATTTATATTTACTGTAAAAAATAACTTCAGATTCGTGTTCAGCATGAACAAATTGACCAGGAATAAAAAATTTTACCGATTAGAGCGGTAGTCGCTGATCTTAACAATTACTGATAACTATTATTTTTGTTATTGCTACGGAAGGTTAATTTTAAATACCTATATTGACATATACCTATAAATAATCCAGTCAGAAAAGATTTTATTGTAATTTTATACATTGAACCATTAGGTAATGTAAAAAAAACCTTATGTATATAGTCTTTAGACATGTTTTTCAACAATTTTATACCATTATCTCAGGTGGTGTCCAATATGGATTTTAACCAAAAACTTAATTTTTATGATTCTATCTAAAACAATACTACTTTATATTATATAATTCCTTTTTCAACTTTAACTACTAGTTTTTATACACTTCAGTATATTAACTCTTATATGTTGAAACATCTAAGAAATACTATTTTATATTACATCAAGTTAATAATGTGTTTTACAATATAGTATGAAAGTATTAGCATAGGATTGGTTGAAAAACATTTTTTTAATATAAGTTATGTACATATGTGGTATATGGCTGAGGAAAATGAAGCCACTGTTTTATTTCAACAAGTAGTTATCTTATGTAGAAAACCTAATTTTCCTACCCAACTTGTCTCATCTGTATACTTTGTATATTAGTAATATGCCTAAATTGTAATAATAAGAATATTCTTTTGCTTCAACCTAATGTAAGTTGTGATTGTAAATTATATTTGTATTTAAAAAAATTTTAACCCTCAAATATTTTTGCTTTGTGACATTTGTAAAAACTTTTTTCTTGCTTGGAATTTAATTTGATGTAATATATATGAATCTGAAAAAATGGAGGGCATTTATTAAAAACAATTACCCTGTAATGATTTGCACAAGACTTTCATACACAAATGTTAATTGTCAGCATTTACAGGGAAATTGATTTTCTTGGAGGATAAATAGTATATTTAGAATAACCTTTCAAAGTAATTTTATATGGTTATATAATTATTAGTTACTAATTTTATGCTTAAAATTAAGTATTATATATTTAAATTGTTGTATTTATTTATTGTTTTAGGTCTAAAAATGGATTTTCCAAAACCAATTGCATTAATTGAAAATAAAAAGCAAGCAGATGTAAGAGATGAACACATGGATGAAATAGAAATTCCTATCTTACAATGGTACTTTAGTAGCTTTGTTTACTTTTTCTAGAAAATTGATTTACAGTATCATTTTTATACGTTTTCTTACTACCATTGCTAGCAATGTAAATAACTCATAAATCATTTACTTACTGTAAAGCAATTTGTTATTAATATAAAAATTGATATTACATTTCACTGAAACAGTTACCTTTCATTCGAAGGTTACATGTGTACTAAATTGAGATGAACATATTTGCTGCTTACATGATCTTCCTGAGGTGCAGAACTAGACTTAGATTAGATGCTAAGTTGACCATTATATTCTGTACACTCTCCCACCCTTTGTAGTTTCCATATCTTTCTTTATGGCTCTTACAAAGGAGTATAACAGGTATAGGTCCTTTAACCATCATTTTCTATAGCATGGGTTTATTTTTGTCATAATACTATCTATTATCCGCAGTCCTTCTTTATCTTTCATAGCCATTAGACATATTGCCTGATTGCCTTAACCCTGATGACCCACTTCTACATCTTTCAGATATATAGCCAAACTTTTTGGTCTCTCCCCACTCTCATGTAAATTCCAGAATACCCACATTTTAGGCATTCTTCTAATGGCGCCGGCAGGGGTGCATCTACTAAGAGGGGTTTGGTGTCCCTGCAGTACCCTAGTCGTATATACACACTACTTACTATACACAACACTAACTTCACTGTTACACACTTCCTTACACTAACTACATACGCCACATTCCCAACACAATCATTATATGTAAACACTCAATCTTTTCCTAGGGATTTTGACTGGTCAGAACCATTGGAAACTTCACAGGTATTGCCATCAGCAAAGTATTTAGTTGTTTCTAGTGCCGAAGAAGGGAAAGATCTTTCTAAAGTTTCTCCTTTCCTGATTAACAAGGCTATTACTGCCTGTGTTGGAGGTCCAGTAGCCTATATTAAGAAACTTAGAAACAGAACACTGTTAGTTGTGACTTCCACTGAGAGACAAACCCGTTCTCCATCAAAAATGACCTCTTTCTTTGACCAGGCCATGGTATCTGTGGCTCCCCACAGATCCTTGAATTACTCAAAGGAGGTCATCACATGTAGGGATTTAATGTGCATTCCAATTGATGAAATTAAGTCCGAACTGTTGTCTCAGTCAGTTACAGGCGTTGTCCCTATCATGAAAATGGACAAAGGCAAAAAAGTAGCGACACCTCTTTTATTGTCACCTTTGCAAAACCGAAAATATCTGAATACCTACATGCAGGTTACCATAGGCTCTCAGTGAGACCATATGTGGCTAAACTTAGGCGCTGCTTAAAGTGTCAGCGTTTTAGGCATATCAGCTCTACCTGTTCGAAGCAGAATGTATGCGGTAAATGTAGCGTTGAAGGCCATGATGAGAAGGAATGCGTTAATTCTCCAAAGTGCGCCAACTGTGGTGGTGATCATCCAGCGCGATCTTACAACTGCCCTACTTTTAAGGAAGAGAAAGCTATCCTAGGCATCATGGCGAAAAACAAGGTTGGTCCAGAGGCCAACAAAATTTACAGATCTAATCAGCCAAAAGGTGACTGTAAGATTTATGCCGCTACTCTGACCGCTTCCAAATCGTCTTGTACCACCTGTGCCGAGCTGTCACAGACA
Organism: Prosapia bicincta; assembly: GCA_036971475.1. Classification (NCBI taxonomy): domain Eukaryota; kingdom Metazoa; phylum Arthropoda; class Insecta; order Hemiptera; family Cercopidae; genus Prosapia; species Prosapia bicincta. The sequence goes on from JBAIZL010000001.1 coordinate 286,813,283, forward strand.
TTTGTAGTTCTAAAAGAACAAGTTTCTCGCCTGTTGTCTTTAGTTATAAATGGTCCTACCTTCAATTTAGTTCAACTTGCAGCAACGGATCGTGATTTACTTCTTGACCAATAATCCCTTCTGCTCGGTTGATTGGACCACAAAATAAATCATTAAGTGAGCCTTGTGTTTCTGTGCAGAAGACATTGCCAACAGGTAATAAACCTTCTGTGCTGAAGACGTTGGTAAATAAACAAAACACGTAGACCAGTGGTACATCAGACCACATCGCCACCGTCGTTATCGGGTATTATAAAAAAATGAACAAAGAAGAGAATGCGAAAACCACCCCACCTAACCCTAAACTTCCTCAGATTCCATCCCTGAAAAGGTGGATATGGGATCTGGTAAGCATGAGTCGTCTTCGAACGTCAAGACCAAAGAGAGAGAATCAATGGGTGTCAGAGAAATCCATTGCTAAATTGATAAATGTCTTTGCTTAGCAAGTTAGTAATACAATGGATTGTCAATGGCGTTAGGAGTCGTATAGAAGATCTTAAAGTACTCGTGCAAGGTGTGTATCCGATGTTTGTATGACTGCAGAAGACAAATCTCCATGAATCGCATAATTTCCATTTAAGGGAGTATTCAGATTTTAGATCAGACTTCATTACAAAAGAGGAGCTAAAGGTGGCGTAGCCATCTTTACCTGACACTGTATCACTGCTGTTTCTTTAATCTTAATAACTCCTTTACAAGCAGTAGCCGTGTAAACATCTGTCCCGTATAAAATCACTGTGTGTTGTGTCTACTTGCCACCACAAGATAATCTGCAACACAGTGAACTTAATAAAGCCAGTTACCAACTCCGTTCTTATTGGTAGGAGATTTTAATACCCACCATTTTTCTTGGGGATCTCCGACTAGCAACTCTCGAGGTCAATTTGTGGAGAGTGTAAGAACGGAATTGGAGTTGTCTGGTAAATGACGGTTCGCCTACTCATTTACCAGCATCTTCTAGTGCATGGACAGCTCTTGACCTATCTGCAGCCCTCTTTTGGCTACTAGATGCAATGGTCAGCGCTTAACAACATGTATGGAAGTGACCATGTGCCCATTAAGATCATTTTATGTGTCTCCTCTCCCTATTATGTTTGATATCCCCGTTGGATTTTGAAAAAGCCAACTGGGATGCTTTTTCAAAATATTTTGTATCACTCAACACGGATTATCTGACACCCATTGATGCAATTGTTGAAAATTTTACCAAGACTATTTTTAATGCCCCTGAAAAGACCATTCCTAAATCATCTGTGTACGAACATCGTCCACCTGTTCCGTGGTGGAACGATGAATGCACAAAAATCTTCCGTCTATGACAAAGAGTTCTAAGTAGATTTAAGCGAAAACCCAACAAATGACCACCTTCAGGAATATAAATTACTCCGTGCAAAAGCACAGAAGATATTTAGTCTGAGTAGGATGAATCTTGGGGACAGTACATTAGCACAATTAGACGAACAACTCCATCCTCCACAGTATGGAAGAAGTTAAAATCAGTTTGTGGTACTTTCATTCCGTTACCAGCCATTGCAGTAAAGCAACTGGATGGAAGATTGATCACAAACAGTGGTGATATTGCTAGTGTACTGGAAACATCATTATCTAACTGTTCCTCTGCTGCAGCCTATAATAGATTATTCCAGACTTTTAAACTAAAGGAAGAAGCAATACCGTTTACTGTTGGGTTGTCTGAGGACTCTCCTTTGAATACTCCTTTCTCTATAGGGGATTTGGAGTTAGCTTTTGCGTCAGCGAGAGATTCTGTGCCAGGTCCGGATTCCATTGTATACTCCATGCGGAAACATTTACCATCATCAGCAAAACTTGTCCTCCTTCAAATATACAATCGTTTATTCGAGGAGCGGTCTTTTCCCGATGCATGGTTAGAAGCAACTAATTCCTCTTTTAAAGGCAGGTATAAACAAAACCAATCCCAGTAGTTACAGGTTTAGGTTTATATCTCTTACAAGCATTTTGTGCAAACTACTGGAGAAGATGGTCAACCACCGTCTTGTCTGGTACCTAGAAACCAACAAACTTCTTAGCAACAAACAGTGTGGTTTCAGACAAGGGCGATCATTCGTTGACCAGTTGGTTTTGCTAGAATCTGATATTCAAAATGCCTTTCTCTTGCGTGAAACACTCGTTGCTATTTTGTCTGACCTTGAGAAGGCATATGATATGCCATGGAAATGAGGAATTTTAAATATGGTCAAGTCAAGGGGTATACAGGGGAACATCCTAACTTTCTGTCAAATAGGTCCTTCCATGTTCTTCTTACAGGCACATATTCAAATAGTTATAAACAGGAGAATAGTTTTCCACAGGGCAGTGTACTAAGCGTAATGCTGTTTGGCATTGCTATTAATAGTATAACTTGTAATATACGATCTCCGGTACACTGTTCTCTCTTTGTAGATGATGGTCAAACCATCATGTAGTTCTTTGGCAACAGCGGAAACATCTTTGCAGTTAGTTATACACAGATTAGAGGAATGATCAATAACTACAAGCTTTAAGTTTTCTACTTCAAAGACCCAATGTGTAGCATTTAGTCATTGTAGGCAACACCAGCAGCCTGTTCTTTATATTGATGGAATTCAGCTTCAAACCACGGATGGTGTTCAATTTTTAGGTCTTTTATTTGATAAAAGACTTTCATGGATCCCACATGTTCGTGATTTGAAGGCAAGATTCAGCAAGAAATAAGATATGTTAAGAGTCCTTAGTTGTACGAATTGGGAAGCTGACAGAACTAGTATGCATCGATTTTATCATGGAGTCATTAGATCACGCATAGATTATGGCTGTCAAGCCTATTTATCAGCATGGCATACAGTTCTGAAAACTCTCAATACCGTCCACCACTCTGGACTTAGACTTGCTACTGGTGCGTTTAGAACTAGCCCAATTCCTAGTCTTGTTAAGGCTGGGGAACCTGCCCTTTCTAGATGATGTCAGATGCTACAAACATCTTACATTTCTGGTCTTCGAAGCAAACCTAATCATTCGGCATTCAAAGTAGTCTTCAATAACATTCCTAATTAAGTCTACGATATATGTCAATGTTCAACAGCTCTATTCTGCATACGAACATTAAGAATATTGGATAACCTTGAGTTGCAACTTCCTACTATGTTTGAACGATAAATGTGCTACCTACCTCCATGGATAATAAAAATGCCATGATTCGATTTTTTACTATCCAGTTACATAACACACAATAATCCTATAAAATTTATACTGTTAAATTTATTATCAGTTAAAAAAAAACCTACAACAAAAAATTCATATTAAAAACATTTTCTAGGATGGAGCCAGGTGAAGTTGAAGAGGATCCTTTAGAAATTTCAAAAATAGAAGAAGTGGTAAGTAACTAACAATATTAATTTTTTTTCTTAAACATTAAAAAAGTTTGGCACTGATAAAAATTTTTATCTGGCTGTAATATACAGAGTCTGAAATAAAGTTGTATAAATTAATTATGTAAAAATAACATTTATTTATGAGCAAAGTAATAACCTTTTAACAGGTGTTCAACTTACTGATTGCAGTGTATTTTCAAGTTTTATTGTTGCGTAATGTTTCAAAGTAGAGAATATATTTGAAACTGCAGTAAAATCGGCTTAATATGATTTCCAAAGGACCATTTATAAAAAACATCTTAAACGGGAAAACGTCTTATACGAGAACACAAAATACTGTATTACCAACAAAAAAGTACTGTATCAATTCATTATACGTGCTGTATTATTCCAACATATTCATCAAAAGAATTTTATCACAATATTAAACAAAAGGTAATGAAATAATGAAAGATGAATGCATGTAACTCAGGTATATGCATTTAGTGGGTAAACCCTTAACCTATATACAAATTATTACATTAGTACTATATAAAGTGAATATTTTTCTAGTGTTTATACTTTTTTAAAATATTTTATATCTTATTTTGTTTTAATTTTTTTAAGAAGAATTTAAATCAATGTTTCTAATTGATTAATTTTTTGATAGTGTCGTCTGAAATTCAGTGCACTAAATACGAAAAGTAGGGAGGAGGGAATTTGTTAATTGTAGAATATACACTATATTTGTATATGTACAGTAAATATATCAAGGCATTTTCTTCTAAGCAAACAGAAATGTGGTGATGTCATCCTATGCATTGTAAACTCACGGCTCTAGGATGAAGACATTCAGCTGAAACATTTTAGACAGTCTTTATCAAAGTTCTATTCTCTTCCTATGGGATTCTGTTTCATAATAAATGTATTTTTCATATCCATTGATGTGTTGTACAGTACTATAACGAACTGCAATAAAACTACCGTAAGGCTTTTGTACTTGTAATTTATTGCTACATGTAAAATTTCCGGTAGTAGTCAAGAAAATCGTTGTGCCAAAAAAACATATTAAACGGGATTCAATGTGAATTATCTGTGAAAATTACTGTTTTTTATACTGTTTTAAGGTCTGACAAAAAATCATAATAAGCAGGAAATCGTCTTAAACGGGAAGGTATTAGGTGGATTTTACTGTAGTTATTTAATTGAATTAAAAAATTGTGTCACCATTTTAATTTCAGACGAATTGCATTGTAAAGAAAAGGTAAATACTTAGTTCAATAAATTGATCAGTCAGTGCTGTGTTTTGTAGTTCATATGGTTTTGAAAATAAAAGTGTAAACACAGCACATATGAAAAATCAACCCTGGAGTTTAAAAGAAAAAAAATCTGTTAATAATAAAAATGTTTTATATAGTCTACAAGTGAGAGTAAAGCAATTACTCATTTGGCCTTACTAATACTGTTTTCAGAATATTTTTTTTTACTTTTGATTTTCAGAATCATATCCTTTACTCTTAAATATGTTCTTTACTAATTTTTTAATAATATTTTTTACACAAGATAGCCATATCTTTTTTAATTGAATAGCTAAACAATTATGTGTACTGTGTTGAGATAAAATTTGTAAAATGTTTGTTCTTGAATTTAAATTTTCCCCATTCATCTTTATTTCCTTTTGGTTTATGTTTTATGTTAGTGGTTTATATTTCAGGGTGAAATTCTACTCATGTTTTACTTGAATAATTTTTTTTCTAATAGGTAAAAAGTTTAGTTATGCTTGATGGTAGCCATTTAGTTTGATTTGGTACAAAGTAGATTGATTCTTTGTATTGCACTCTCATAAAAGCTTCTGAAAGTTATAATTTAGTCTATAGTTTTGATTTATCTGGCAGTTATAGCAAACTAATTGCAGAAGCGAAGGATTAACATACTCCACTCTTTTATAAATATGGATATTATTTCCAACATTTAAATTTATCATAATACTAAATCTCAGCACTATATAGGAGGTGTAAAAAAAAATTCGGTGAATGAATTTTTATATTGGCATCTGCTGACGCTATATCCATATGAAATAATTTGCCTAGTAGCATGATATGTTGAGACAGACAGTGATAAGTTTCAACACTCTGGAGCTTGTCTGTCGTGCATCATGGGCTTTGAACAACGCATTAACATTACATGTTTTTTTTAAGTTGCAAAAGAATTACAAAGAAGCTCACGAAATGTTAAAATCTGTGTATGGCGATAATGTGGTAACTCTGAAGACTGTATACAAGTGGTATGACTAATTTAAAAGCGGAAATGAGTCAGTTGAAAACGAGTAGCGATTGGGACGTCCATTATCCTCAAAAACAGATGACAATGTGCAAAAAGTAGAAACAATTCAAACAGGCAAATGACCATTCGAGAGCTATCGGAAGATCTTAATATATCGTATGATTCCGTTCAAAGCGTTTTAACCGATAATTTTCAAATGAGACTAGTGAGTGCAAAATTTGTTCCTAGACTTTTGAGTGATGAACAGAAGGAAAATTGTGTGTCAGTCTGCACAGAGTTGAAGATCATCTTTAAGCAGATCCGGACTTTATGGCCAAAACTGTAACTGAAGATGAAAGTTGGGTCTATGGATATGACCCTGAGACCAAATCCAGACTCCCTAATGGAAAACCAGTACATCTCCTTGATCTGAAAAGGCACGTCAGTCAAAATCGAACATGAAGGTCATGCTCATTGGTTTTTTCAATAGTGACGGCATAGTGCGATCAGAGTTTTTTCCAAGGGAACAACTGTAAACTCTGAATTTTATAAGGGCGTACTGCAATGTTTACAAAATGACATACAAAGAAAGAGGCCAGGAAACTGGGTGAATGGGTTTCTTCTTAATCACAATAATGCACCGTGTCACACCTTGCTTCTCATTCACCTGTTTTTTGCTGAAAAAAGTGCTCCTGTCCACATCTGCCATACTCACCCGATTTAGCACCATGCAACTTCAGGCTCTTCCCAAAAATTAAAACTGTGCCTAAAGGAAAACGTTTTGACATCATTCCTGATATTGAGAAGACGACTGAACAACCAAACGCCCTTTTGAAAGAAGCCTTCCAGAAATTTTTTCAGTCATGGATTTAATGTTAGGATAAGCGCATCACCAGCCAAGAATAGTACTTCGAAGGAGAATAAATCAAATTTTATATAAGTTTGTTACTTTTTGAAATATAAAATTATTCTCCGTATTTTTTGATCACACCTAGTATTATAAATATTTACACAGAAAGTACATAATTAGTGCCTTCCTTCCATAGAGTTCTTTCATTTTCTTTTCACCATAGCTCATCTTATTTCCATCAGTTCAATTTCCTGATCTATAATTTAACTTATAATTTGTTTCCTCTCCTTCCTCTAGTAATTTTTTTAGTTCTGTACTTTTTCTGTTCAACTGCTCTATACAAGAACAGTTGCTTCTTGTACATTTTCTGTTTGTCATTAGTTATTCTTCCTCTAACTCTCTCCTTTAGAATATAAGGAGAGAAGTGTATCATTCCCTAAATTAAATTTAAGCTATTTCTAACCTCAGTACTCAACAATATCATTTAGTTTCCTTAATTAAAATTATAAATGTGCCGAAACACATGACAAGGTTTTCGACAACTTTTGAAAATTTTGTGATTAAAAAATTATTTTCATTTAAGATTATAGGGTTTTTTAAAAAAAATTAATACTCTTATACTTTGTTTAAATTGAATTAATTTATGTTTTAAAATTAACAAATACATTTTTTTAATGTTTCAGTTGGTGAAGGAAGAAATTTTTGAACGTAAGTTTTAGCAATTTTTTTATTATTTTCTACTTTGCTCTAAAATTTACTCCGACATTTATTATATTTTTGTAAAACTGTTACACAATTTATAAGTGAGTTGGTAGCAGAAATTGTATTTTTTTACTACTTTTTATTATTATAAAGGCAAAGGAAATGTTTTTGAAGGAATTGTTTTTCAAACTAGCATAATACAATTTTCCTTTTGTGCATATCAAAGATTTTCATATTTGATATGTGCCTAAAAAAGTCAATCTTAAATTAAGTTTTACAAATTTACTAAAATAGTAATACCTCATTTAGATGGATTATATAGTCATTCAGGAGTAAGAACAAAAAAGAATTGTACAGGGTTGAATGATTACATCATCTCATCTAGTGATAATCTGTGTTTGATAAGTACATTGAGTACTGTAATATGTTTCCTGATTGTTTCCTTTTGTTTATATTTTTTTGTAATCGGATTTACATATTTATTCAATCAGTATAGGCAATACAATAGAGTAGAATATAAACAATAAATCTAATTCAGCACAAAATGTTTTAGGAAAATTATAGTACAGGCTGAAATCCTGATTGAGTTCTATTTTTTCTTATAAATATAATTGTTCAAAGCATAAAGTTTTGCTTTTTCAGCAATTCCTTATAAGAGCATGCCATGTCTTCAAGCCCGTCTTCAAACTCCTGTCAGTTCTGGATCGTTTTAAATGAAGTAATTCATTACCTAAAAATAAGGAGCTAGGCTATTATTAAGAAATGCACTTGGAATTTTTTTTTTTTTGTAGTTATATTTTTTTTCATTGTTAACTGGTTTTTCAGGAATGATATTTTCTGTGATTTCTTTTGCTCCTTGTCGTTCATATCCTCGCCATAAGTATGTAACAATTCCCTCACATCGGTCTCATTAACTTCATTTATTCTCAATTCTTTAGGCAAATCTACAGTATTTCCGATGACTGTTTCTACACCTTGCCCTAAAACAGAATAGGATTCCAGCCAAATTGTTTTCCATTCTGCTTTCACGGGTTTTGTAGTAACTAATTCCAATTCTGCTGGTTTGTTTTCTATTGAACTCATAAGGTTATACTCCTTCCAAAATCGTTTTATTATCGCTGTAAATTTTTGTGATTAACTGCTTAAGTTAAATCCGCAGTCGTCTTGTGATCAATAGACTGAATCAATGACATGTTTGGTGGCAGGAAAATGGTTTGAATCAGGATGTAAGTTTTCTTTTCGAGATGACATTATTTTCAAAAAATTCTGATCTCATCTACTAGGTCTGTTCAAAAAATACGTGGACTGAGGTAATAAAAAAAATGTACTTTATTTGGAAGTTACACGTCTGGGTCTCCTTCAAAGTACTCTCCTCCCCAACGAACTCACTTATCCCAACAGTCCTGGTACGCTTCTTTTGTGATGGCGTTCAGCTCCTTCGTCGCATTTGCCTTAATCTCCGAAATCGTTTCAAATCTTCCTTTCAGGGGTTTTTTGAGTTTTGGGAATAAAAAAAAGTCACAAGGAGCAAGGTCAGGTGAGTAGGGTGGGGGTTGGAAAAGAACAATGATAAAGTGTTTGGCCAAAAACTCTCGAGTTCTGAGTGCTGAGTGAGCTGGAGTGTTGTCGTGATGGAAAAACCTGTTATCACTTCTCCACATTTCTGGCCTTTTGCGTCGGACGGCGTCCGTCAGACGTATCAGTACTTCAATGTAGGTAATCTGGTTGACTGTAGAGCCTTCAGGGAGGTACTCGTAGTGAAGAACACCCTTAGCATAAAAAAACTGTCAGCATCACCTTGACATTCAACCGAACTTGGCGAGCTTTTTTGGGTCTTGGGAACATTTGACTCACCCATTGGGATGATTGGACCTTCGTTCAATGTCGTAACCATACACCCATGATTCATCGCCGGTTATAATTCTTGACAAAAAGTTCTCATCTTCATTTGAACGATCAAGCAGTTCCCGACAAACCCGGACGCGATTGGCTTTTTGGCCGTTGGTCATCAAGCGTGGCACAAATTTCGCAGAGACGCAGTGCATCTTCAGTTTTTCGATCAAAATCTCGTAACAAGATCCAACTATTATCCTACACTCTTCGGAAAGCTCCCTAATGGTCAGACGTCGATTTTCGCGCACCAGGGTGTTGATTTTGTCAATATGTGGGTCTTCAGTTGACGTTGAAGGACGTCCAGGACGCTTATCGTCATCAATTGACTGTCGGCCACCCTTGAAACGTTCATGACACTTTAAACATGAGGTACGCAACATCGCCGTAGGCAAATGTTTCTGTTGCAGATTTCCCTAGTTTTACACAAAATTTCACAGCAATTCATTGCTCCTTCAGGCTGTCCATTTTAAAATCCGACAAACGAAAAAACACTCTTTACTAAAGTGCATGTAACTCATCAACAAATGAAGATATCTGCGACTGAAATACCACGTTTTAATCAGCTGATTTATACGAACCTAGCGACACCAAGCGGATTCTCCTGAAGCTAACTTGAGCCGCGAAATTCAAACAGTCCGCGTATTTTTTAAACAGACCTCGTACATTAAAAAAATTCAGGAGGATGATTTTTGTTTGTTTTTTTTTCAATATTTTTTGGAGATTCAGAATCATGGGTATAATCAGCATCAGTTGCTTTTCCCGATAACTTGATACTATTTAAATTGGACTGATTCATTCAAACGATCCTTACTAACGGCAGATGTTTCATTTAACTTTTCTTCATGAATGTAAGATGAAATATGTTTTGCCTTCTCCATAGACATTTGTCGACTCAATGGAAAATTTGCTGTTTGATCATCAATTCAAATGTCTAAACATTTTCCATTTCTTCTAGAATATAATTTCTGAAATGGATAATTTTGCTGGCCATTAGATTTGTTCTTATCCTGGTAGATGCATTAATCTTTTCACATAATTTTTATTTGTTCTGGTAGTAGATGGTGCCAAATTTAATGAATTTTGTGTGTCAACTTAAAGCTCCCACTTTTAACTACCTTAAACTTGTATTTTTATATCTAAACTGATTACTTTTTTTATGCATGTTGGAAATTTTTTGTACTGATGTTTAGTAAACTTGACAAGACAGACCGTCAATGTTCTAAAGACACATGTTCAACAAAACTGAGATTAAATAACCTGTTAATATTGTTACAGATGATAGAGCAATATAAAAATAGGGTGTGTAACCTATATAAAAAATATAACAAAAATCATAAAAAAGGATGTTTATTTATATGTTACAGTTAACTGGTAGTGTATCAAAATTCTGGCTTTCACTTTCTGTACACCTAGAAAGAAATAAGCATGTTTGGTTTCAAGATTTTTGCAGGCTACTAGAGCTTAACAATATTAACAGTGACTTAGAAGTCAAATCAGAAGCTCTATAGCTAAATGTGAAAACATAAAGTGAGGCATTTTTGTAGTGATTATCTGAAGTTTTTCTTGAAGATTTTGAGAAATTGAAATGTAGAAAAGTTGAAACCGAAAAGAATGGCATTATTAAAAGGCACAAGTTAGACCGAACAGTAAATGAGTTAATTTTGTAATCAAAAAATATTATTCTATATCTGGCTTTAAAAATTTACTCAGTGAATGAACTAAAAATAAAACTTTGAATGTTTCTTTACTTCTTTTTTCCCTTATATTTTCTGGAAGCCTCTTTTGTGAACCATGTCTATTTTAAGTTGATGAAAAACACATCATTCGTAGCCTAATAAAAATTCTCTGACATCAAACAGGAAAAAACCAAGTCTTCTCGTAAGATATGAAAAACTGTTGAACAGCTTGTTTTCTTATCATTCCTCACCAACAACAGTTAACCGCAAAAGGTGACCCTTGACCCGTGATCATTCATGGAGAGAATACCAAAAACTTTTAAAAAAGAAGTTTTAGATTTCCTCTTCAGATCACCTACAGCCTCCTTTCCCCATCTTAGATGGAGGTGTGTGCCTGCTTTACCACAACCAGAGGTGGGCCATTCATTGTGATGGATGATTTTTGCTTCACTAAGCTTAGGAAAACTATTGCAAAATTGAAGGTAGGGAGAGCTGTAGCAGGTGATAATATATTCTCTGAATTCATCACATACCTTGGGAAGAAGGCAATGTCTGTCCTCCTCCTTGCGATTAACGAGACATGGCCTTTTGATGTATCGGATGCATGGAGGGGGCTGATATTATCCCAATACAAAAAAGGGAAAATACATGAGTTGTATTATGAATTATAGGCCTATCGGCCTCACATCTGTCATGTGGAAAATCATAGAGCATATGGTGAACAGTCGCCATCAAGTACTTCTTGATAAACATGGTTTAATAGATCATGAGCAGACAGTTTCATAAAGCACTGATCAACACAATTCATCAAGGATGGCTTCCAACATATAATATCACCTTGAACTTGTTTTGTTGATTTTCAGAGTGGATATGGTAAACGGAAAAATACTTATAAACAAATTGATAGATGCAAAGTTCTCCAACAATATGTTTCATTAACTTAACAGAGTTTTGTCACAAATGTTTGTGAGGGTCTGATATGATGATGTGATATTGGGTTATTACAACCAAAGAGAGGGCTCCTGCAAAGAACTGTACTAAGCTGTGCACTCTTCAATATAATGATAAACCACTTGATTGGAGAATTGAAGAGAATCAGGAATAGAGCTTCTCTGATATGTTGATGACATAATGCTATGGACAACAAGTAAGAATATACCAGAAATAGTGAAGACTTAAATAGGGCCTTATGCCACCTGCACTCTTGCTGCAATGCCAATGATGTGATTGTGAGTCATGTAAATGATTCATCTACTGATTCTTTAGCTTATCCACAAAACAGTACATCATAAATGTTGTGTATGACTCTAACCTCCCAAACCTCTATAAGTTGTCTCAGGATGACACTGGACAGCAGGTTGAACTAATCCCAACACATTAACTCGATAGCTCAAAAGGGAAACAAGAGATGAAGCATTTTTAAGGGATTCATGGATTTTAAATGGGGCAACAAGTAGCACACTAAGATGACCATCTACAAGACCTATGTTCGCCCAGTCATGGAATATGGAAATGAAACATTTGCCATAAGTGAAGCCTCAAAGAAGCTCAAAATAATACTTTGCAGATAGTGTGTATGTATACCAATTGTAGCACTGGAGAGCCAGACTCAGGTCGAGCCACTTGACATCGATCATAACATGGCTGTGATGAAGCTCATTGAAAGATCTCGTACAATTTGGTATATTTTCTGGAAAAAGTATATGGCTGCAAAATCCCGCATTAAGGACATTCATATCTCCTGGAGTTCTGGTGCTGTTGGCAAGAGATGAGAGACGCTCACTGCAAGTGACACCCCCAGCACTCTTTCAAGAAGTATTGTCGGCGCTATCTTCACACAATAGAGAAAAGTGAACAAGAATTTTTACAAAAACATGATTTTTTTTGTTTCTCTTATCATGAAAACAGTAAAATATTGATTTTCAATTTTTTTATAAAACAATTTTATGCCTTTAGTTAATAAATAAGTTATTTACAAAACCCAAACATAAAAAATAGTTAATCAATGCATTGTTATTATTTCCAATAATCAAAATTTTAACTTCTTTACTAAGCTGGAGGTGTCATACTTGTTAATTTTAGTGTTGAAGGTGAATTACACATTGTATTAAATTTTTATCAATACAGAATATTTTTCTGTTTTGATTTACTTTAAATTACAGTAAGGCCTCTTAATTTTAATGGTTTAATTGGGGGATTAGGGTTATCTCTTTTAATGAAAGTTTTTTAAAAAGCAAAAATTTATCTTAATTTGCTTAAAATCAAATAAAATAGGAGAAAAACTGTTAAAAGTAAATCACATTTATAAACTGATTGGAAACAAGTGCAATTTGTATTTATAGTGATTAAAAATTGGTTAATACATTAACTGTTGCTATTGGCACGTAAAATTCGGTGAAAGTGCTTAACAAAATTTTTAACTTTTAGTTAGCAAGTCTTTAGATTGATATGAAAAGTGTTTTGAGGTTATTTTAAGAATAATTGAAGTCATATTTCAAGCTTGTAGTAACCTTTTGGGTAGGGTGGTTGTTTGTTTACAAAACATTGTCAACATGTGATAAGTTTTTATTGTAAACATACTGATATGGCTACAGTATTTAAAGTACTTTTGCATTATTTTAGGTATAATTTTGCATATAACATAAGGTATAATCGACTGTGTCAGCATCCATGTAGATATCTCACCGCTATTATTTTTTTGTATCAAATTAATTAGCAGGCATAAATATTTTTATGACTGTTAATGAATATGAAATTTCCTTCCAGGCATATGAAACTTTCTAAGTTCTTCCCGACAAAATCTTCCATTTACCAGATATGAGTAATATATTTCTACCTCTTAACTTTTATATATACATTGCTCACTATATCTTAGGTAATAAATTTAAGTTTGTTTGTTTTGTTTTGTTCTAGAAAATGAAACCTTGTGTGAAGAAATTGATGGAGCATCTACATCCAGCGAAATCAGTATTAAAGCAGTTGAGACAAAAGAAACACCAAAAACTGAATTTGACGAACATGATGAGTTCTTATACATGTGTTGCGACTGCAATTTCTCAACAGACACAAAGGAAAAGTTACAACAACATACAATAAACAGTCACTTGAATCAGTTAATTAAGAAAAAAATGAATGAAAATATTAGTTATTCAAAAATGAAAAACATTCCCAGCACAAAAATTAAGATAAATAAGTTGAACAAACCTATAGAACATCAAACAAACAGTAATACAAATGGAGAAAATGAACATCAATTTTCTTGTAATTTATGTAATTTTACAAGCTCTTATGCTCGCAAACTGACAAGACATATAATTACTAGTCATAAAAAGAACCAGTGGTCTTGTCAGTTTTGTAAGTTTATAACTTGTTCACGTTTTGTCTTAGAGGAACACATATCTCAAAGTCACAGTCACGCATCAATTGTGCCAGGTCAGTATAAATGTCTATTAAAAATACCTGTATTAAAATTTTTGGAAATTAAAGGTAGAAAATATTAATTTTAAGATATTAAAGATTCGTGAAGCAATTCATGTTATAATTTAGTCAAAGTTTATATATTTTCTATATAATTACCATAGATGTTGACGAAATTTTTAGCCTAGCACTATTTTTATTCATGTGTCATTGAAGAATCTTAAATTCTGTCAGTTACATGTGTCATTGATTCTAAAATCTTGTTGTCATCTAAAAGTGTTATACTTAAATGTTTTTTAGAAGCTTTAAACACAAATAATATGGCATCTAGAATCCACATATGAATATTTATGCAATGAACCCACATAAATAGCAATAATCGGACGGGAATATAACACTGACTATATGCATAATTTGTCAGACACTATGAAACATTCTTGATCTCTATGAGGTGAAGCTACATAATATTGAGATTGCTTGTGTTTATGTAATTTTCAGCGTAGCACTAATCTTTTTTATTCTTTATGTTATTGAAGATTTTTAACTTCTTTTAGTCACATTTGTCATTGATTCTAAAATTTTATCTGAAAATTTAAGGTTCAGAGGTTTTCTTTTTATTAAAACACTAATAATGTTACACATTGACTCCAATGAGTGCACCTAAATAGCAAATTATGAGAATGGAACACTGCCATTGCCTGGCACTGCCATGAACACTGTCTGTGAATTCAGACAAACAACACTACTACTAAACGTATTTGATCTACATGAAATGGGGCTATATAATATTGAGATTGCTTGTGTTTCACAATAATTACACTTCTTCATAATAGCTACATGTGTCATAATAACTATTGGATGCATCAATTCAAATGACTGACGACTGACAGCTGTGAATTGTGAAGGTTGGCTCTTTTGTGTCTGTAGACATATTAGTCTGGCCATAGTCTGTTTGTATAAGATCTTTTTTTGTTTTGCTGAAAAAATATGTATTTTAATCTTTGGCGGCCACTCCTTAAAGTAACATTAATGATCACATTGTACTTTTTGCAACAGGTATTTTCACCTCAAGATCAAGAAACAGTTTTTTGTTTTCATATTGTTGCCTTATAAAACAAGAACCCTGATCACATTCATTGTAGGTAACATATTAAAATACAAATATATTTTTGGAAATGGGTTGTTAGATGTTCTTTCATCAGACATGCAGCAAGATTCGTTTGAAACATTTTTTTCTTGCAGTATTTTCTCGATCCTTAAATGAAAGACATTTTAAAATTTATTCTTGTTAAATTTAGTACATTTTGTCACATGTTCCTACTCAGGATCAAATTATCTCAGGTTCTTTTAGATCTTTGTTAATTCTGTACTGTTATATGTCAAAGAAGAAATCAAGATAACTGCTTCATTTTATTTCATATTTTTGTTTCGGATTATAGAACTCCATAATTTTGTCATCCTGAAATGCAAAATCTAATATCTACTTCTTGTAGTTTTGCTTGCTCAAAAAAAAAAAAAAAAAAAATGGAAAAATGGAGGGATTTGTATTTGATCTTTTTCATAAAGATAGCCCTCATTTTCTTCTTGTGAAAGATTTAATGCAACACTTTATAGGATATCACTTATTTTTACTCTTGAGGGTGTAACATTAATACACTAAAAAATGTTTAGGTTAAATAAAATTAATAAAAGAAAATGATAAGAAACCAAGGGAAAAATATGTTAATGGTGGCCTAATGTATAAAATACAACACTGTAATACATACATTTTGGATTGTATTTAATAGTTAAAGAAACTGGAGGTGGTAGGGGAATAGTCAAAGAAAGAATACCTGAGTAGGCTTTCTTCTAGGAGAAAAATTAAACAAGCACACTGTGATTGGCTGTTAACTATTTGATATAATATCAGGGTTTTATATAGACTCAATCCAATATTAGGGGAATATTTATTTACTATAACAGTCTCCTCTATGCCACGCTGTTTTACTTTAATCTTTGAGTCTAGATTCCTATCCATCCAACCATGCTCCCTTCTCAGGCTTCACATTATTCTCCAACCTTTATAAGTAAAACCATTGTTGCGGCTAAACTACTTCCGTTTTGAAAGACCTTCAAAGCACACTGTGATTGGCTGGATAGCATATTGAAGGTTAAATAGCATCTGCCATGGTGCCTGTGTTGGCAGATGGTGTAATCTATCTTCATAACACAGTTTGTTGAAAAGTGATGTCTTGTTTCATACTATCTGTTAAAATGGGTTTTACTGTAATGCTTATTTGAAGTTTGAAATTAAGTTCCATATTGTACAATTCTTAAAAATTTCTCCTAGTGTAAGGTGATGTCACTTGTTCTCTTTTGAAGGATTAGTAGTTAGGCCTACTGGTCTGTTTTAAAAGGAAGGTTTATGACATCAAAATAACTGAAGTATACTTACTTAAGTAGTTTTTCCCCTTGCGCTTTAAGTATAGTAAAATCCCACTTAACTAAAACATAGGAGCATATCTTAATTGGGATAATACGGAGGCACCGTTTTTTAGAGTTTAATCTACGATCCGAATGTTACTTGTGGTTCAGTTTAATTAAATACCTCAATCATTTCTTAAAATATCTAATTAGTAGATAATTCTAATAGATATTATATATAATTATAGATATCTAATTATAGATATTATGCGTGTGTCCTCAATAAGTGTTATAATGCATAAAATGAGTATTTGGGTAGCCTGGTTCAGAATGAAATACTTCATTGTTTTTGCTATGGGTCACGTGAGATTTTGTCACTCTCACGTGAAAGTTGTATTTTTTTTACTTTAAGCGAGGTCCGTTTTGTTTTGTAGTTCCAAAATAAATCTCTATATTTATTTGGTTTCCTTTTCTATCTTGATAACAAAAAAAAATAACCAATCTTGATAATAGATGTAAGAAGTTTTTTCAGCTTGATACCAATTTATTTTCAACAAATAAAAAAATATGGAATTTACTAGTTTTTATCTTGAGTAAAGTTTTACGAAGTAAATAGGAAATGAAATATATCTTGTCCTATTACCAAGGACCAATTTTTCATGAAACAATTGTGAATTGAAGGCAACTTCATTGCCAGATATGATCATGTTGATTGATACACAGCAATATCTATCATTATAGAATCTGACAATATTGTTTTTGACAAGATAAGAAAGAATCAGTCACATAAAACTTACAAGTAAAAGAATGCTTTGAACAAACAAAATAGAAAAAGTTTTCGTTAAAATGGAAAAAAATAAATTAAAACTTAACCTTTAATAAAAACAAAACCGACCAAGAATATAAAGTTATAGCAAAAGTACTTGTATTACATGAGATTATAGGATCACAATTTGCATGTTGTCATTAGTAACATTCTATAAAGTTACTTATCCAGAATGTTAGGAAAGAGCTCTTTTGACACATTTGGGCAAAAATTATAATGAAAGATAAATTCAAACGCAGGATTTTAAGACTAAATTACTTAATTTTTTTTAGAAGTACACTACGAAAACAAAGTTGTCTTTATCAGAAGAAAATAAATCTACACATAATTAGGTTAGAGGTCTACACCTAGCTATTGCCTCAACATATGTTGAATATAAGTTAAAATTAGATATTTGATAGTTTAGTTTATTTTGCTCTGATAATGACTTGATTGTTGAAATGGCCAATAGAAAAATTAAACTTAAACTTGTAGTTTGAGTTTATATTTCACCAATAATGGTTACAAGTCATCAAAGTTTTAAAAAATTATTTATTTTTTACCTTTTTATATTATTTGTTTTCTACTGCTAGCAAACTATGTCTTTTTTTTTGTCTCTTCAGCCTACAAACATAGAGCACATCAGGGGTGACACAGAGTTTTTTTGGGGCAAGATTTCATCAGGCGTACCCACCCATCAGGCTCAATAAACATTATACCTAACTGTAAGGTTAAAGTTGCTTGTTTTAGTCATCTTGTATTCACTGATTAAACTACAAGTAATTATCGCACAACTAAGTGAATACTGAAACATTTCTAGTAGTGTCAGCTTCGTAAACAGGAACTATTGTTTCGAAATGATTCAGGATGTAAGTTCAAAAGTATTCACTTAGTTACGTAATAATTACTTGTAGTATCTGTAGGGATTTAAACACAGCAGCATGAGATTTCACTATCAAATACATGTAAACATAATGGAGTATACACACAACGTAGGGTGTGACGTGAACTGGATTAATTCAAAGCTGCATCTCGTCCTGTTGCTTGTTAGCAAACTTACTTGTGAGTTACATAGCGGTGTAATTTTGTGTCTCCTAATATTCTAAAAGGTTTTCTATTACCGCAGGGCCTCTTGGTACCCTTGCCAACGTGATGGTCTTGGAAGACTTGTTTCAGTTCTCCCAAGTCTGGGTTAATAGTATTAACCCTTCAAATCAGTATTAAGTAGCTCACCATATTTTATTACTTTAGGTATTATCACTATTAGAATTGTCATCACCATTACTAATATGCATGCTTAAGTCTGTATCTATTTATTAGGAATATACTGTGGTTGAATTTAATAATAAATACACAAAAACCTCTTAACCACAAACTTTCTTTATTTTACCCTTATGTACATTTCAGTTACAAAGTAACCATCGTCAGAGGGATAACATACAAAGACAGTCTTTGTATGTTATCCCTCTGAGGATGGTTACTTTGTAACTGAAATGTACATAAGGGTAAAATAAAGAAAGTTTGTGGTTAAGAGGTTTTTGTGTATTTTTTATTAAGTCTGTATGTTCTTCTAAATTTTCAAGAATATGGCACACTCTTAGACCACATGTTTCAACAGTTTCCTCCGTTATGACATACTGAGATTTCGTGATTCATAAATCATGTGATGCAAATATGAACGGAACATAGTAAAGAACTGAGTTTCTGCGCTTTACCTATCAAATAGATTTGAGATAGTAGAGCAATGAATATTTGTATTACACATTACACTGAGCAGTCATGTACTAAATTCACTGCCAGTAATTAAACTTTCTCAGCTAAGATTTTAATGATACCCTTACTGTAAAATGCTTTTAAAAATCCTTCTGTCATACTTTTCAAATATTTGATCTCTCAACTCATATCTTATCTTAGCTGAGAAATCTTATCTGTATGATTTAACGAGCTTAGTGATTATTATGATGCAAATTAATTTATCTATTTCCTAGTTCTGAAGTTTTCCTATTCTCATTCTTCTTTGTAGTAATAACACAGAAACTAATATTAAAAAGGGCCAATATGCAAAAGTTGTTGTTGTCGTGTCTATTGATGTGCAAATTGCAAAAGTTCAGATTCCTCCAAAATTGCACTATTTATAGAAAGGGGTTGCCATTGCCTCCAAAGAAGAGTGACTTCTGCCTGTTTGGACCGTGTGAGGTATTTTATTTCCCTCCTACCACTCACAGGGCGAACCTGTGGAGAGGCTTTTCCCTATCTGCCACCTGGGGACGCGCTCAGTGTGTAAAAGTAAAATGTATGAATGAAAACCTTACCTGATAAATGTACCTTTGTAACATTGCTAATAAAAGTTAATTAGGAAATTAAAAAAGATATGTAGCAAGTTTTGCTATTATGGTATACTTTTACTGTCTTCATATAAACAGATAGCTCTGGGTACATACTATTTCTCCCTTTCTTAGCATTGTCAAGCTGTTTTTTTGTGACTGTGAATTACAAAATCTGATTACGTTTAACTTGAGCAAATACAAAATGTAAAATTATACTAAATTAACTGTAACAAAATATTTTATAAACAAACAATATTTTAAAATGTTTGAACTCATTTAATGTAGTAAATTCATTTGTTTGAAATTTATATCAAAGTAAATACTGGCTAATTCATATCATTAAATTAATACTACAATAGAATACTTCAAACATTCATACAAAATAATTAAAGTTGCTTGTTGTGATCAACTTGAATTTATTGTTGTTGTTGTTGTTGTTGTTGTCGTGTGACAAGTGCAATCAAAACAATAAAAAAAAGGGAAAAAAAGTGTTCAGAGAAAGGTAGAGAGAGCACAGTTACACGGGTCCAAAGGCGTGGAGCACTGCACTGGCCACATCTGCAGCTTTGTCCGTATAAAGGGTCTCCCTAGAACAGTTTAAGTCAATTTTAAATAGTGCTGCAATGATGGACGGGCAGTTGCAGAGGTGATCGGGATTAAGCTGTATCCCTGGGCAGTGCCTACATTCAGGGTATGTTCTTGATCTATCATGCAAGATTTTCATGTCTTTGAGGTGCATTGTCCTCAGTCTGGCAATTGTTTTTATTTCCCTGTCGAAGTTAAGCTTGGGAAGTGATAATTTTCTTCGGTTGTTATGGCAGAGCTTCTATTTTGCAACGGCATTGACGTTGGAAGATGTTGTAATCACGGGGGCTGGTTCGATGGTCCTCGCTTCCTTGGCCAGAGAATCGGCCTCTTCGTTCCCTTTGATGTCGACGTGTGCTGTGATCCATCGAAGCGTACAAAGCTTCTTCTTTTCCTCAATTAAGGACAGGAGGGTAATGATCTTTTGGGCGAGGTTTGTATTTCCTTTTTGGAGGGCCTGAAGAGCAGATCTGCAGTCTGTGAAGATTACTATGCCATCAGAGGGGTTGAGTGTTGTCCAAGTGAGGTAAATACTCAGAGCTTCTTTGGTTGCGATGAGTTCGCTTGTGAAGTTGGAAGCGATTTTGCCTGCTGCAATTTTGTGTCTGGAAGTTGAGCCATCAGAGTAGGTTATAAAGATTCCGGATCCACCTCTATCGCAGTCAGAATTCGAAGAGCCGTCGGTGTAAGCAGCGACCAAGTGTAGTTTCAAAATCTTGGCAATAGTCCAACCTCTCAAAGCAATGGCACTTACCATGATTAGTGCAATGGACATATGTGATATATATATATACTTGAATTTATTAAATTAACTAATTTAATTATTGCGTAACTGAGTGAATACTTTTGAACTTACTGTTAACACATTTTGAAACAATCATTTCATTCATGATAAAAAAAAAATAATAAAATTATGTTAATGACTGTGGTAACCTGTTAGTAAAGGAGGAAAAATATAAGGGCAGTGTGGAAAGAAACCAACTTTATTTTAAGATGTAGTGGGGAGTACCACAAATTGATATATGGACATGTTCTGTCTCTCATTACACTGCCAGCTGTGCAAGTGAAACCATCACACTGCTCACAGTATAACCTCACAAAATGAGTTTTGTAGAATTAGATCAAATTTATAAGTGAAGGTGCTGTGCGTCAGTCTGTTTATATTGTAAAAGTGGAAGAACAATGAAGGCAGTGGTTGTAGTCTTTCTGTTGTAGGATTACTCTGATATTTGTTGAAACAGGCTCTTGAGATTATTAATTCTTAAATTTTCCAAACACACAAATTTCTGTGACTGTTTCATGCTTAATGTATGTCCCATACATACGTAGACCCACAAAGCAAAAATAATTGGCACTGTTTCGAACTTTCTTTTTCTTTGCAATGAAAAATAGGTAGAATTTGTGAATAGAATTGTGACAGTCAACAAGACTTAGACATCATATATAAATTTTCAGACAAAAAAATAATAAAAACATGAAATATTATGGACTAACATTTAAAGAAAGAAGGTTGTGACCATATTTTTTTTGTAATGCCAAAAGAATTTTTCCTATAACATTCTTCAAACCTGGTACACTGATCTTTTCTAGAGCCTACTGTATAAGCGACAATCTATCTAAAATAAACAGTTTTATGAGTCCTAGGTTTTTTTTATAATTCATTACTTTAAAAATTTAAATTCTGGAAGAAACTAACAACATTCTGGAAATTTTTAGCATACACATTTGCATCATTCTTTGTACTTGGAGTTAGTACAAAAAGTTTCGGCAGACAAATTTAAGTAGTTAAATGAGTACCATTTTCTGTCTGCCAAACAATCTTAGTAAATACATTTTGCATCATAATGAAACTAATATTAATAGTTTATAAAGATCTGGTTTTGTAAGAAGACTGGCAGTTGATTGTACTTAATTGAAATACAGTGCAGCCCAACCAATATTAACCCCTGCCAGTCATAGAAAAAGTTGTTAACCTATTCCAAGCTCTCTGCCAATAAATTGCTACCTTCTAACATTTTAGCTTTGGGAAAATGGATCATTTTTGCCAATTTAATTATGTAAATTCTCTACAGTAAATTTATTTTTAAAAAAATTGTATTTGCAAGTCAAATATATACTAACAAAATGTAGAGGACAAACAAAATTAAACGAATGTAACATAAAAAAACCTTATAAAAGAAAATGCAGTACAGTAATATCCTGCTTCGCACTAGAGATGTCTTGTATAGCCATACAGCACTAAACAAAACAATTCTGTACAGGGTTGAATAATTATGTCATCATGATGGGTAATAATACGTGTTTCGATAAGCACATACAATACTGTAATATGTTTTCACAGTCGTTAGCTCAATTATACTGAAACCAAATGACCTGTCGATATAGTTACAGAAGATGGAGTAACTTGAACACACTAGGGTATGAGGCCTACGTAACCCTTCTATCTGTTCTCCCTGCTGTGATCATCTCCATACAATCCAATAGTTTTACAGCTTGCTATGACACTATCATTTTCAACTGTCTCTGATTCAAATTCCTTATTGATTTCGCTTAAAAAATTTTCATCAATAAAAATACATCAACCAGGATCAGTGTTATTTCTTTCTATCCACTTAGATAAGTTTACATTATAATTTGTTGAATCGACCCTAGTTCCAGATACTGTGGTATTTATTTTTTTAAAGCGTTGATAATCATGAGTTTCACTAACTTTGCCTGACAATTTTTTCCATGGTCTTATTAAACATTGTCTATTTGATTACACCTCATGCTTAAGATATGACTTAAATTGGCTCTTTAATCGTGAAAAATGTTTGCTAAATCTACTACTCCCTCCTTAAAATTAAATTGACAGTAACTTTTCAATGAAGAGATCATACCCTGATCCAAAGGGTGACTTGTTACATTTGTAGGTAAAAACATGATCCATATTTGTTCATCATCAGATACTAAATTCCATTCTTGATAATGGGATGGGGCATTATTGATTAATAACACTGGTTTTTTTCAGTAACCATATAAAAGATCGTGTTCATGCACAGCTAAAAAAAATTGTTGAACCACTTTTTAAACATCCAAGTCTCTTCTTCTTTATAATAATTAGCTTGAAAGAAATTACTTGACAGACCACATGTAATTTTAACTTATGAATGACATCAGCAATTATAAGACACACTAAATTCATAGCATTTCTTTACTGGTTACATAACTTGCAGCAATTTTTCCATTTTCATTAGCAAGAGATGTAGAACCCATTCTCAGTTAATTCAGATTAGAATTACAAGCTTTGTAAATTTGCTCGGTTGACAACTGATTTTCTATAATCAAAAGTTTATATTGTTTTCATAATTCAGCCTATGCTTCTGAATTCCCCTTAATATTTTGCTCTGAATATACTATTCGTGAATGGTGTGATGTTAGGTTAGGTTAGGTTGGTTATTCGTGATTGGTGTGATTTAAAATGGTTGCAGACATATAGAACTGTTAATAAATTCAGTGTTAAGGCCAATAGAACCGATACCAATATTGATTTCGTTTATCAATTTGTATTTACATTTGCATCTTTTAAAATATTTAATCACTTCTAGATTTTGTTGGATAATTAGAATTACATTTTTTCATTTTCTACTTATTCTGAATCTACAGTATTATAGAAAGAAAATTGAAACCATTAATTTGAATTAGTATTTATACTGTAATGTATAATTTAAAACTTTTATATTTTAGTAATTGTAAGAAAGATAAATTTAACATTTTGAAGCAAGATTCAAAACACCACTAAACCAGTATCTATAAACTTTATTTATTTCCTTACTATTGGTAGAGAATAGAGATAGAATGGTATCATTGGCAAAGAGGAACTTAGTCATCAGATATTTTTAAATCCACATATAGTACAATATTTTGTAAAGTCTACTTATATCCATCATAATGAAAATTGTATTATTGATCAGTGTATTGTAAATACTGTATTTAAAGAGATACATTGCCATAAACAAATAATTGGGAATTCTTAACCCTTAGCGCTCGGATTTTTGTAACATGCTTTGCTTCCCCATTTGTAATTAAATTGAGACGAATTCCTCACCATTATTGTTTATGGAAAACTTTGTTTTCTCTTAATGATTTTAGTAAACTAAGCTATTTTTATTTACTAATACTGTATGTACATGATTTTATTATCTTATTTGTAGTTTTGCAGAGTATGATATTTTTGAAAACAGTCTTCCGGATGAAGTCCTGGTTTTCTGCCGCATGTTTTGTAGTGAAAAACTGTTTCCCTTCTACCTCCTTTTATCTTCCTGTTACTGCAAACTACACAATCCTTAGAATTATTTTTATCATCGGAAAAGATTAAATGTAATTTCCCATTCAGTCTTTGTTCTTTGTCAGTAGTTGATGGCCGACCCCTCTCACTGTACGGGTTATTCCTGATATCACAAATGCGTTCCCTCACCAAGTTTTGGCGAAACTATTTTTGTTTAACAGGATTTCCTCTCTTTTCCATTTTTTTGTTATTATAGATAATAAAACTATTTAGTACAGCTACATCTAATAGCCAGAAAAACATTTTTCTCCACCGTTTATTTGTTCGTCTCGTAAACTGCACGGATCATTATATTGAACAGCTAAATCCACACCACCCATAAACTGGGTTTTATTTACAAATACCTATTGGTTTAGTTATTTTGTTTATGAAACTGAACTACATTCTAATAAATCAGTATCAAGTAAAAGATCAGGAATTTCAGAATCACTAATTGCACGTGAAGCCACGGCAAACTACGAGTGAACAAATAACCGGCAAAACTGTTACCTACTTGCAGCTTACAACGTAGCGGCAAACTAGATTTTGTGATGACTCACATATTCCTAGGCATTTTCAACTTAGTTCACATTATTGTCAATAGAGTGTAACACCAAACGGGGAAAAGATTGCATGTCGTGGGCTACGCCGCAGACGAGTTATAGGCATTTGAAAATCGTGTCGGGTGACCCCCGACATACGAGTAAACTGCAATATACGCTTGGCGGGGCTCCCCCGACAGTTGAGTGCTAAGGGTTAATATATTCATCGCTCTTAAGGATAGTTGTATGTATTCGAGTACATTTTCTGCCTTTCTATTACGATATTCTTTTTGTTGACATGTTTCGGAATGACTCCATTTTCAAAACCTAAATAAACATAATGAGCCTTATTTTTCTGCCTCCCCTAACATTACAATATTTTCCTTGTTAATGCGTGTTGGAATGACTCCATTTTCAAAACTTAAATAGTACTTCTTTACGTTTATTTAAGTACTATTTAATGTTTGAAAATGGAGTAATTCCAAAACATGTCAACAAAGGAAAATATTGTAATGTTATGAAAGGCAGAAAAATGTACTTGAATGTATACAAATAATTGGGGATTTACTAAAGATAGTATATTTATAATATCTAAATTTGAGTTTGATAGTGGTTTTTAGTATAAAAAATAGTAACAAATTATAAAAACAAATGTTTCAGTCTATTGTCCTAGTTTAATTGTTCCCAAACGGCTAAGTTTTTTAGAGAAAAAATTTAATTGATGAAAACCTATGATGGGCTTTAATTGTGTTAAAAAAACAGTGGAAGAATGTAATTTAAGATGTTTGTTATAAAATATATCACCTATGTTTTTTTATGCCCTAATTGATGTTAACTTCTTCTTGTAGGTTATAAATATGCATGCTTATATTAGTGAAAAATTATAACTAGTTTCTATTGTTGGAGATTCTTTCAGTCAAAATAACCAGTGTCAATAACAGTGTAAGGAAAAGCAGAATTTGAATGTACTCAGCAAAAGTTAATCACAACAATTATTTCTAACAGACTATGTTTTTTTAGGAACTGAAATTGTCGTCAAGGAGGAAAGTAATGAAATTGCCGAAAAATCAACTGAATTAAGTTTAGAAAGTGGCATAAAAACAGATATAAGTACTGAATTCAATTTGGATCATTATGAAAATATAGAAATACCTAATGATGTAAACATTATGGAAGCTACTGAAACTGACAATTATGGTGCTTCTTATCAATGTAAAGAAGAACCGAGTTCTATTGTGAATAGATATCATGAAGGGGGAGTTTCTAGTGCTGAGGACTTACCATATATTGTGATGAATGATAATGCAACAGAAGAATCAGCTGATAAGATATACCCTTGTGATTTTTGTGATTATAAATCCGTCAGGTCCAAATATTACCTAAAACTGCACATTATGAGCAAACATACTGGTGAAAAACCGCAACAGTGTGATTTTTGTGATTATAGGTGTGTTTATGTCAGTGTACTGAAGAAGCATGTTTTAAATTCACACAGTGAAGTCCATTTAAAGAAATGTAGTTTTTGTACATCTATGGTTGTTAAAAATTATCATTTAAAGGCTCATATTGTAAGAAATCACACAAGTAAAGGGCCGTTTGTTTGTGATTTTTGCAAATTTAAATTTTGTACTGTTAAACTCTTGAAAGATCACATTAAAAATGGACACAGACATAGGTGGTTCACACGATTTTGTAATACATGTAATTTTAGATGTTTTACAATTCACGATTTGGAAGTACACATGATGTATAATCATGATATCAAGCCATTACTTTGTAAGTTATGTGACGGTATATGTTATAGTGAAGCTAGTCTAAAGGAACATGTAGAAACTGAGCATAATACCAGGAAAAAATCTTGTTGTAATTTTTGTGAATATGTGTGTCACGAGAACAGGTTTAAAGCAGCATCTGCATCTAACAATTGTAATGTCAAATGTATGAATCCTCTTGCATTAAATAAGCATATTATAAGAGAGCATTCTTCTGAAAAATTGAAAACATGTATTTATTGTACTTTTGAATACACTATAGAAGACGCTTTAAAAGAACATATGTCAGTCAATCATAGTGATAAATTATGTAAGTGTAAATTTTGTGACTTTAATACAATGGATGACTTGATTTTGGTAGATCATGTAATGAAAACACACCCTGCAGAGAAACCATTTACGTGCTCATCATGTGACTATAAGTGTTATGATTCCTTATTATTAAAGGAGCATTTGAAAAAGCATGTGGAAGATACTCGGCCGTCTTGCCCATTGTGTGATTTTAAGTGTACATATCCATACATGATGAGAAATCACATGAATTTTAAACATTCTGGTCGAAAATTACATTCGTGTAAACTGTGTAATTTTAAGTGTCTCATAAATACTGCTCTGAAAAAGCATATACTAACGAATCACACAAACACCTTAGTTAAGTGCATTTACTGTGGATATGTAAATGACAATGATATCATGTTAGAGCATACTGAAATTGAACATTCAAATGAAAAGTCATTTTATTGTAGTTTTTGTGACTTTAAATGCAATAACTTAGATTTGCTAAAAAAACATTCATCTGGTCACAACAGTAAGGAACAGTCTTGTAAACTGTGTGATTTTAAATACATCTACATTTGTCAATTGCAGAAACATATTGATAGTAAACACACAGATGTTGAATTTAATGTTTGTGGTTTTTGCGAATATAAATATAACACATTGGATGAGTTAAACGATCACCTTTTAAGTTATCATGCTAATAAAGTATTTAAATGTAGATTTTGCAGTTACAAGTGCTATGATACGACTATGTTGAAAGACCACATTATGGGAGAACATGCTGTTAAAACTACACTTACGTGTTGTTTATGTGATTTTCAAACCATTCAACCTACGATGATGAAAACACATGTGACAAGAAAACATCCTGAATCAAGAAAAAGAAAATTGCGTTAACGGCGATGAGTAATTGAATATATTAAAATGAATGGTCACAGCATTTTTTATATTGTGATTTTAAATCTCTGAGATAAGTTAGAAAGTGAAAGTTGTAAAGTAAAATAAAAATAAAATGGGGTATTTCAGCAGTTGTACTGGGATTTCAAAGCTTTGATTTCCTAGACCTTGTGAAACAAGAGACATTTTGTTGTAAATCAGAGTTATAAATATTTATTTTTTAATAAATAAACACAAGTAAGACTGGTGACTAAGATTATAGCCTTGAGAATTTCATACTTGGAAAAATTACAACCAATGATATTTAGCATAGTTCTTGGCTATTGAAATGTATGGCATTATAATACATAATCTATATCCTTAGGCATTACAAATTAGATTGCAAACAACCTGTTTCTTTAAACTATGAGTGTAAACTTTTTATAGTTGGGGGTGTAATTGTATTATAAAACTGCAGCACACCGCACAGTAGCAGTATTTGTTCATCTAATGTAACCTAACATCACTTATTTATTAAATACCCAATTAGTTCCTTTGAAATAACTTAAAGCTTTAAATGAGTAATTATATACAACGATTAAAACATGTTCCTGGATGGTTCTTATGTAGTAAGCGTTCTGCATACAATTTAGCATTAACATAGATAAATTGAGTAAAGAAACTCCGTAGTTAGTTAAAAATTTCTTCATCTCAAATACAGTGTAAACAAGAAAACAAAATCAACAACAATAGACTTGTGTCAGCACAATTATTAATCAGGTATTTATGAAACCATAAATAATTTATTGTGAAACAAAAATAACTATATTCTGATTAGTGCACCATTAAGTAAGGGAGGGTGCTCAGCAAAACCTTCATTACTGTTTGACTTGGTGCAATAAATGCTGTCCTAATAAGTTAATCTATAAATAGACCAGGTTTTTATTAACCTTGTGTGTTTTGAAAATGAGCATGTTGCTAGCCTCAAAAAGAAGACTAGAGATTGGGCTAGGCCTGCCATTTTGAAATAGAAGTTATATTTTCTTGAACTCTTTTTATAATCAGATTTTGGTCAGGCTAATATTTGTGCAAAACTTGAATGTGATAACTTTCAAATTCTGAATTGAAGGCATCTTAAACTTGTAAATTTGTTTGTAGAAAACACAATACTGTATACAATTTCTTGTCTCTTTCATCTGAAAAAGCTTCGGGTGCAGTTTGGTAGGGTAATTTGTAGACACCAGGTGTATAAATTGTGCATGTGTGTGTGTGTGTCATAACATTTAGCAGCCAATGCTACTGGAGCCAATAATAACTTAACACAGCTTTGTTAATAAAAGTCTTGCGGTTATGTTTAAATAAATAGTTTATTAATTTTTCCTCGACTCATTAATGCTCCTCATTTCTTATGGCTTCCCTTTCTCTCTATGTTCCCCAACAATGCTTTCCCTTTTCTCATTTAAGCCGTCCGTGGCCGGTCTTCCATCTTTTGTATTGACCAAACAACAATCCCTTGTGCTTTCCCATACACCTTGTTTTAGAAATCATGCCTGCCTCCAAAAAGTCTAATTAAAGAACATCAAGCACTTGTGAATTCCTACTTTAATTTTTCTAAAATTTGAATTCTTGTTTTTTTAAATAACTGAATGCCTTGCCTACAAATTTACGATAGTTTAATTATTTATTGTTAATTGTGTCATGAAAGTATGTTAACACAATGCTTATTCCTTACTAGTTATATTTCAATATACGTTTTAATTATTTTATATGTATAATTTATGTAATATATTATATGTATATAATATACTACTGTATATGTATACAGTACAGTCTTGCTAATCCGGACTTGATGGGACCGGACACTGTCCGGATCAACGAAAGTGCGGATTAGATGGAAAAACCAAACAAATGCATACAATATGTGTTTTAGGCGGGGAAACATATTGAAATTGTAGTTTTAGTGAAATTGAGGCCTAAATATAGCTTACAGTACAGTATTTCATAGCTTATTTAGCAAAAAATACTGTAATTCTAACAGAAAAGGTATGACTTGAATAAATATCAAAGCATCTTTCTCGTTGAATAAATGTATTCACATAAAGTTATTTACACTATACTGCATAAACACACAAAAATGAAACTGAAACAAAAATAAACTTTAAAAAACTTGGTGAAAAAAGTCTGTAATGTTCTTTTGTTTTAACGATAAATGACGTCGTTTCACAGTACGATCTCGTAGGCGTTTCAAGGTCAGTAGCTCCGCAGTTAATGTATCACTTTGTTTCTCAAAGTAGGTCATTAACCCCTCTAGCATTGCAGCCTCCCCATCATGAGTTGGACTGACCTGTTCGTCTGTGTAGTCTTCCTCTTTCGAGCTGTCATTTTCTGCGTTTGCAGTGCACACCTCGACGATTTCGTCCTCGTTGAGCACTTGATGACCAATGTCGGCACAACCCTCCAATTGTTGAAAAATCTGAACAAATTCAGCGTCGTCATTAGTAGGTTGACTTTTTTCACTTTCCTGTGGCATTTCAGGCCATAATTTTTTCCAGCTCTTTTGGAGTGTAGACGGTTGAATTTCCTCCTACGATTCTGCAGCCATATAAATGACATCCTTTATAGTCACTTTTTTAAGAATTTCAATAAATTGTGTAGCTGGATCTGCTTCTTGTTGTTCCAAAAGCGATAAAATTAACTTTTTCCTATATCGCCGTTTTATCGCCTCTATCACGCCCTGGTCCATCGGCTGAATGAGAGCCGTGACATTAGGAGGAAGAAATTTAACAAAAATGTCACCATGACGCAATTGTTCTTCATTTGGGTGGCATGGGGCATTATCAATTAGTAAAACCGCTTTTCAAGGGAGTTTTTTCTCTTTTAAAAACTTTTCTGTTGTTGGAACAAAGTTTTCAAAAAACCAGTCCTTAAAAATTTGACTGTTCATCCACGCTGATTTTTGGAACTTGTATTCGGCCGGTAGAACACTTAAATTTACATTTTTAAGAACCCTAGGCTTTGCGGATTTCCCTATCATCAAAAGTGGAAATTTTAGATCACCAGAAGCATTACTGCAGGGCAACAAAGTCATACGTTCTTTCTTAACTTGATGGCCTTTTGCTACTGAATCTAATTTGGAAGCTAAAGTTTGTTTTACGAACATTTTATAATTTAATCCGGTTTCGTCAGCGTTGAACACCTGACAAGGTTGTACGTTTTCATCTCTGAGAAACTTGCCAAATTTGTCTTTGAAATTTTCACTGGCATCACTGTCACCTGACAAAATTTCACCACTTATTCCGAGTTGACGGATACCGTGTCGTTCCTTCCACCGTGACAGCCAACCCACACTGGCAGTAAAATTAGGATCTCCTTTTAACTTTTCATTCAGTTTCAGCGCGATCTTTGCAAATTTATACTCGATAATGGAACACTCTGTTTCCGTTGTTGGCATAGCCATACATACAAAGCATCATCTAAGGTTTCATTTTTTGGTTTTTTTAAAGTGCTTCTGCCGCCTAAACTGTCTTTACTAACCATTTTTGCACAAAAATCTTCAATTCCCTGTCGCTTTTTTTCCAATCGGAAACAGTTTGTTTTCCCACGCCTAACTCTTTTGCAATTTTAGTATGCGATTCACCTCCATCAATACGAAACAAAGGATGGAGTTTTTGTTCCAATGTTACTGTCATTGACTTACGTTTAGTCGCCATTTTTACTGAACACTGAACGAGACGTAAATAAAAAACACAGATCAATATCGCACTAGAATTAAATGACAACTGAGCAGATATCTTGCGAGAAGCAGTAACGGTGGCATCCGTCCGACAACCTATCTGACCTGACGCCAGACGGATAGACTGTCTATCCGTTTAGTCAGTAGTCCTTTATCTTTCGTTTATCGCAAGATATCTCTTGATGTCACGTGCGTTGTAGTGTTGAGAGATCTAATGTGAATATATTTTTTCAAAAAAGTTTTTCCTACTTTAACAGACAAAAGAAACAAATAATATGGTAAATTCATATTTTAATGAATAAACATATTATTTGTCTATTAGAGTAGGAAAACCCCCTTGAAAAATAACAAATATAGACGTATAAAAATAAATATTTTTGTGGACGGCAGACTGATTGTGCACTGTAAAATACTTATAACTAAACAAACATTTTTGGGCCGTTCGGATTAGCCGGACGTCTGGATCATTGGAGACTAGATTAGCGAGACTGTACTGTATATAAAGTAAGGATTAGAATGGAAAAACAAAAGTCATCAGTTATTTTATTCTAAGATAGATAATAAAAAAAAGTTTGTTTTAAATTTCCTAAATAATATATATTTCTAATTCTTGCTATTGCTCTGTTTAATCTTTTGTTGGTCATGGAGAGAGAGATATGTCTTATACAACCATGCATCTAAACCTCTACTTGCTTTGGAAACTGTAACAAAATACCGATATCTCAGATTAGATTCCTCATAACATTTGTTTTACTGGTTTTTTACAAGTTTGACAAGTTCATTTTCAAATGAAATATTTTCTTCTTAAACAAAGAAAAAATTAGCATATATTTTAGGTTCCAGAACCCCTTTTACTATCATTAACAAGAACCTCTCCTGTTAATGGAAAACATGCCACTTTCTTACACTGAATTCTCTTCCTGCAGAATAGTTCCTTTTTTATAATGTGGATTTTTTACATGCATATTGATTGCTGTAGTAAAACTGGTTATATGAAGAGTTAGAGTTAATATCAGTATTAATTAAAGCATTAGAATTACAGTACAGATAGCCTTCAAATAACACATAGTTATGTTGAAGGATATAGTACTACTACACAGAAAACCCGAACATGATTAAAAACATTTCATTGTTCTAACAGTAAAATAGGCTTTTTAAAATCATAATTGTTAATTTTTTAAATATGAAAATAGTTTTTAAAATAAGGCATATTTTCTTCTAAAACTGATTTACAAATTGAAACCAGATAATTTGTTTATAAGGACATTAATTATTGAGGTAAATTGTGTAAGAAATAAAATAACCAATTGTTAAAACTAGCTGTAGTAGCACTTAGAAAAAACAACGAATTCACCATACAAGACACATGTAAAGCCTGTTATATTTGGTGGAAATGAGCTAGATTTTATAATACACAATTCCATTCTAAAAATTCTATACAGACACAAAATAATGCAAACTGGCTGATGTATGGAGGAATACAATAAACATTATTAGTTTTATCAATGAGCCATTAGTGTATACCTCATTTAGATTGGAAAGTGAGGAGAAAGCTACTGGAGTGAAAAATCTTTTATACAGAACAGAATTTTATATATTCAAACTTTTATTCAACAAGGCTTCAAAGCTCAGTCTCTTGAACCAAAGTATGTCTATGCATTTACTTTTGTTAGCATCCAACTCGTAATAGGAAGTGTAAATATGGCAGATAAAAATGTATTGGACAGTATTGAAAACAAGGAGAAAATATGCATCATGGCGTACGTCGTAGCTATGATGCAAAATTTTAAGTTAATTGTACTAATCTAAACTGAAAGCTGCAATGATTACACCAATGGAAAAAAGATATAACTGGTGCTAACTTGCGAAGATGGCAGAAGCCAGGCGCGTATCCAGCGACTAGCTTTAGGGGGGGGGGGGCGATCGATGCATTTTATATATACTGTATAATATATATATATATATATATATATAATATGTGTGTGTGTGTGTGTATGTGTGCGCGCGCGCGGCATGTATGTAAAAACTTAAGTAAATTAAGTTAAAATTCTAGCGTATTTATAAACATTGACTAGCATTTGATAAGTGATTCTATTTTTGTAATTATTCAAAGAGCATTACAATGTTACAAAATTATTATTATATTTATTACAGTTAGGGTTTTATATTTGAGAATATATAACAACTTAATTATCGAAAAAAGTCTTAATTTAATAATATATTGTCGATTTTTAACCCAAAGTTCTTGAAAGTTGGGGGGGCGATCGCCCCCCCCTTGGATACGCGCCTGGCAGAAGCTACTTTTTGAAAATGCTAATCCTTCAAAGAAATCTTTTCATGGATCCAAGAGAAGACAACCTGTGGATAAAAGGTAGTTTATATGTACCTGGACGTCAAATAGAAAAACACCAGAAGAAAGTGTTAAAAATCTTAAAACGTTTTAAAACTTCTAAGCATGATTCCCCCTCTTGAAATTGAGATAACATATCTTTAATCTTGCTTATAAATTATATAAGCTGACAGGTTTATCCTTACTTTTATTATATATTAAATGTACACTTTCAAATTAAATTTTTAAATAAGACAATTTTCAAATGAAATAAAAAAAAGCATTTACTTATTCAAGTTGAAATAGAATTGTAATTATAATATTATTATATCAATTTTAATATTATTTGCATGTTTTTCATCTTGCTATAACCACAAGTGTGACAATAGTACTAAGGTAAATTTTGTTACAATAAATTAACTAATAAGTTTATTCATTAAATAATTTAATTCCTGTATTTACATTTCAAATAGTTTTAATTTTTGTTTAATAATAAAGTAAATAGTTATTTTTCTGTCACATTTTCTAATTATTGTTCCTTTTCAGTTGAAAAATATTTATATATTTTTTCCAATATTATTTATGTTTATATCTGTATCGCTTTTTCAACCTCCAATATGTTATAAATGAAAAACAAGTGAATATAAACTATTTTATTAGTGAAAGGTATGTACACTTATCGTTACTTACATTACTTCCAAGATAATTTACTTACAAATACAAGTAAAGTATTTGTCACATCTGTCAATTAGCATTCCAATACAATTCCCCTTTCATAAATTGTTACTATTTCCAATTTCAAAATTGGTTGACATTTTCTTAAAAGTAATTATAGGTTTGAATGCATTCTAGTAAAAAAATTGAGCACATTTGTTATTTTAGCAGAATGTATATCAGGTGTTGGATTTTGAAGGAACTGTTACGAAATATCCAACATGTCTCCTTGGTCCCACATAAGGAAATATAGGTGTTATATCCAGACACTACTGCATATCTCTCCCACCACATACTCTGTTGCTGCTAAGTTGATGATGTTAGTTTGTGCTGAGCTAATTCATATTAATGTCCATCTTCAGAGTGCTGATACAAGCCAACACTCTTGAGTAATTACATTGAGACTAATTTGATTACGTGCCAATTTAATCTAGGCGTCAATGTAATGACTAGTTACTTTTCCCTGAATCTATCTATCTTTTCCCTAAATTGAAAAAGTGGCTAGGAGGCAAAATGATGAATGAGAAGCTTCAAAGAAACATTATAGCTTATTCAAATTCACTTGTAGCAATACTTTATGCATCATTCATCAAGGTGATTATGTTTAAAAGTAACCATAAATGTACTTAATTTGTAGTAATTAAGTGTTTTTTTTTATTGACTTGTCTTTTAGCCTAAGTTGAAAAAAGGTTTGTGTGTGTAACCAAATGTATATTATGTTAATAGTAAAATACATTTTAAAGAGAAATTTAAACTGGTTGTTTTTATAAACTGCTTGCTTTGAGCTGATAAATATTGTATAGGTAGATCTCTAATGTACTTTTTAAATGAAAATCTTCCAGTTTATATTTTCATAGTAGGAAACACTTTTTGCGAGATTAAGAATTAGGCACTTGGTAATAGAAAGCTATCTAAATAGAATTATCCTCAGCAATTTATCAATATTTCGAAGAGGGCACCATTTAGCATCTGGTGCTCTACACAAGATAGTGTTAAGAAAGACACTGACTTTAAAAACTGGGGAACATCAAACGGTATCTCTGGGATCTGGCATAGAATTTATGAGAAATATCTAGAGGTCGGCACTTTTGGCTTGAGAAATCAGTAAGAGGGGGAAACACTTCATGTAAATAAGGTAAATTAAAGTATGAGTAGAACATCAAGATAACATTGTAATTATTTAAGTGTTTATTCTTATACATGAAAGACCAGAATTTAATAATTGAATTAAAAAGCATCATGTTTTGATTATTTATAATTTCAAATTACAGTAGAATCTCATCACAACAAACCCTGTTAAAGCAGGCGTCTATGTAATAGACTATATTTTGAAAATAAATCACTTCTAAACTGCTAATCACGTAGACAAATGTTGGCGTAGTGTCTAAATAGCTGCTGAAACTGTCGCTTATAACTTCTGCCAAGTGGGGATTCTCTCTAAAAATGATACAGCATAACTTTAAACTGTACAAGGTGCTATACACAAGAGGTCACTTCCCTAATATGTCACATCTGATGAAACTACCTCGAGGGGTACAAAAGAATTCTAAATGGTGTAGATATATCGCTAATGTTTATAACACTTATCAAGTGTTGACAATTGTTTTTTTAAACAAATACCCATCTGTTTTCTGTACACACTGGCCTGTAACATGACTTATTTTCCAACACCCTCAAAACGATTTCAACATGATAGTAAGAGAAAAATATTTTTTACCACTGAGATTGAATTTTACTTTGCAGTAACAGCAAAGAATGTGTTAATTGATTTTTAATCACTGTAAATGTAACTCTCTGCCCCAATTCTCCATTATTATTGAGTTATACTGTACACAGTTTTAAAATAGCAAATTCTATGTCTACTACCTTTAACTAACCAATATGGATTGTTTATATTAAATATTGGCGTTTGTACAGAAAAATAGTGACATCTATCAAATTGAATAACAAGGTACTCCAAATGTACAAATGGTAGATATTTGTTTCACAAAAAAACACTTCCTCAGTACGAGCAGGCACCTAAAAACGTCATCACTTTTATAGTTTGAGCTTGTGGCACATACGTTCCTGCAAGGTAGGTCATCAGTAATTTTGATCCAAACTACAGTTTAATGAGGTTGCAGTGTCCAGCTCTAAAAGTTTTTATATGATTTTATGTATACTTTTCAAACTTTTAAAATGGATGATGTTAGAGAATAGTGGGAAGAGTTGAAATTTTATTTTTGATTCTGTTTAGTAGAAATCAGTATTGCAAGCAGTGGGTTCTACTAATGACATCTGTTAATTTATGTTTTGTGTGAAAGCTCAGTTTTATGTCTAAGAAAAATTTCCTGGGGTAGGTATTGAGATCTGTTCTCATAATTCCGACCTTATTGTTTTGTTGTTAAAAGTTAAAACAACATAGTTTTTTACTCTGGCAAAAAAATATTTATTTTATTTACACAGTTTTTATTATGGGTGCCAGACCCAGATGATTCTTTACATTCATTTACTTATACTATTCAAAAATCATTTATAAAAATAGAGTTGAGTCTTGATAATTGTTAGTAAATGGGACAGAAACCCTCTCAGATTACACGGAAATACTTTCCTGTGCATTAGAAAAAAATAGAGGAGTTTTAATCAACCTTAATGCTATAATTAAGAATGCACAATATTAGTTTATAGAACTTTACATGAACATTTCTTGGAAATCTGACTCATTTACTTTGCATCCCTATGGCTATAAACATTTCTTGGAAGCCAGAATTATCATTTTCTTTCAGGTAAATAGATAAAATAGGCTTAAATAGAAATAGGCTCAAAAAATCGGGGCTCAGTTTGACCTTATTCACTTCTCCAGAGGTGTTTATATACCTTATTAGGCGTTCATATGTATAGAAGTAATAATACATTTTCAGTATTGAATTAATTCTATTGATACTTATTATTTTGTTATCATTTTGCTTTATAAAATAAAAATGAGTTTTCATTTATAAAAATAAATTTGAGTCTTGTCCGTGACACACAGCATTGAACAATGCACTGACCTAGTGGGAAACGTGTCTGATGAAAAATATCAGAAAGTAGTGGTTATTTTGCCAAATGGTAACAAAAGTGTGATTTTTAAAATAAAATTGCTAAAAAAACATCGGTTTGGTGCACAATCGATGTCATGCTTATGACAGAACAGTCAGGATGTATGAATGCGGGAACATATCAGTTGGAGACCTGGAACTTGTTTTCTATTTCAAGAACTGATAAAAATGTGGAAAACATTGGCACACTTTTATATGGGGACATAATGCAAACTATTGGTGAGTTTACAGAGGTTTCTGCTTTTTTTGGAGGTCTACCCATTTTAGCTGAAGATTAGTGAAATATATCATTTCCTTTTGGGACTCCTGTGAGCTTGGGTACTTACAGGGGACT
Organism: Prosapia bicincta; assembly: GCA_036971475.1. NCBI lineage: Eukaryota > Metazoa > Arthropoda > Insecta > Hemiptera > Cercopidae > Prosapia > Prosapia bicincta. Next base: position 286,851,551 of record JBAIZL010000001.1, read on the forward strand.
AATGCTAAAGAGGTGGCTCTTTGCCATAAATGGTTAAACCTCTTGGAATTTTTGTGTGACAACATTACCATCAGGCATGAATCATGTTGTTGGGTATACAACTTCAGGAAAAAACAACTGTCCTCACTTAGAAGATAAACTTCTCTCGGTCAATAAAAGTCTGGCAATTTTGCAATGATAAAGACAATGTTGATATTTTTCAATTTTTTTGTTTACTCAGAATAAATCCCCGAGTATCAATCAATGAACCAAATCTACCAAGTGGTTGTGTGAGAGTGTTCATTTGAAATTTCTAGATTTGGTGGGTCCAGATTTTCCACTATACAAGGAATTGTTATACGAGTAACAACCCTCAGGCTTACATGATCATTTCTATTTATTTTTTAAAGAAAAAATAGCACAACACTGTTTCTTTAAGTACCTAACTCAAATCTTGTTATTTTGTTGTTGTTGTGGTTTCGCAACCACAAAAGAGAGCTTGAAGGAAAACATTTTGAACATATTGCAGACTTGAAACAAAATTTAGGTAATTAAAAACAAATTTAATTTATGATTTTACACTATTGGAATGTAAACATTAGATTTATCATGTGTGAGATTGTTACAAATTTAAGGGATAAAGTGATACCTAGTTTTGTTTTTATTATTGTACGATATTTTTTAGTAATTTTACTTTCCAAAAATTGTTAAAGTATCTTAACTAGAAGAACATTTGAAAAAATATAGAAATATACCATATACTATTTAAAATCATAACCGTGTAGTAACACTACAGAATAACAATCTAACAAAAATTATCAACATAACTTTTAGTAGGATTTAAAATCAAACTATTAGTAAGGAAAAAGTTTGGAAATTCTGACACTATGAAAGTGAAATGTGTTAATCTTGAAAACTTGGATGGCATAATGAAAACATTACAAAATCTTCCTGTGCCAAAATTTTTAATTTTACAATATATATGAGTGAAGAGAATGTTTTCATATGAATATTGAGTTTTTAAGAATTTGTACCTTTTGTCTATTTAAATATAAAACATACATGAAGTAAAAGATCAACTCTAACAATTTTATGTTTATTGAACGTGAGTGCATGCTCACACACAGTTTCGCCTATCGTCTCTTATAAAGTGCCAATAGGTAAAAAAGCTTTTTGGGTGTTACAGTTTGCAAAGATTAAATGGTGTAGTTACAGATAAACAAGTGTTTTATATTTAATTTCATTGTAAACCTCCAAGACCTATCCATAGATCGCATTCAGTTTAGACTTAGTTGTTAGTACTTTATTAATAATATAAATAAAGATTTTCAAATTTTAGGTTTATAAATATAATGTATAAATTGGTCTTATACCACAGTATTCTACATTTACTTTAAACCAGAATATATATTCATATATATACGTTACATATAAAATAAATATGTTACTGAGCATTTAATGTAACTAATACGAATAAAGAAAAACACACAATAAGGGACTTTCTTTTTATGTCAGCCTGCCAGATATAAGGTAAGCACTGTATTATACAAGCATATTGCTATATTTCCTGTGTGGTGCTCCAAACATTTAGTTAATATAAGGATATTTCTGTGTTATGAGCTATAAACAACAGTTGGTAGCACGAATTTAGAAAGAATAGTTCTCTTTGTAAAGTGAAAAGAATAGGATGATTAAGATTGACTGATGAATATGATGAATAAGGTAGTGTAAAAAAGTCTTTCACATGTAACTCCAAAAAATCTGTTCAGAAAACTATTTGTAAGTTATAATTCCAGTTACAACTCTATTGAGAGTTTTAATAGGTATCTTACAGCCATGTCCTTATCTTTTAAAGTTGCCACAAGTTATGCAGTTCTGCAAGTTGAGTGATAACTTTCCAAACAAAATGTTTCATGATGCTGATTTTCTTGATTATATTTAGTGATATAATAACCTTTACCGAAGTAGAAACATAGATTTGGTGGTTAGGAAAACCCATAAAGTCGTATGGTTATATTGAGTCTTCTCAGAATTGAACTTATTATGCCATGTCCTGGCAGAAAGTTGATCGGCCCTTGACTTTTGGTGACAACTGGCACTGAAATTTCTTACATTGATTTGCTTACACTATGGCTCGTTCTCCATTTGAAAGATGAATCAGACTTCATTTTGGCTGCAAGAGGGTGCACCACTTAATTTTATTAATTTTGTTATATTTATGTCTATTCTTATTTTAATATTTTGACAGCTGTTATTTATCATTATACACTGGTCTAAGTCTATTGAAATTTTAGTGGTTTTCCATTGTCTGGTTAACAAGTTACATTTTCTGAACTATCTTCTTATTCACATATCAGTTATTCATATAAGTTATTTCACACCCAGTTTTTACACTCTTGATTGTACATGGTGATATAAAGTTTTTTTTTTTAAATAGCATATTTAAACATATCTGACAGTTTATTGTTTAAAGATTTAGTACAGCTATTGGAAATGTTTTCTAAAATTCTAACAAAAAAAGTTAGAAAATTTAATCTACTATTATATAAAATTTTAGACTGAAATAATTACAGTAGTCACATGAGTTTCTCAGTCTCTGTTATATTTTGTTAGATGCTTTTAAAATCTACAAATAATGTAGTTGAAGTTTTATTAAAGTTACTTTTTGAAAAATTGTGTCAGTTTAATTGTTAAAACCAATATTGAAAAGAATTATTAATATAAATTTAGTTAGCTTTAGAAAAATATATATTTTTTCTTTTTGGAAGATCGAAATGGGACATATTAATGTCGAGACTAATAAGGAAGTGAATTGTATTTCCCGATACCAAACCTTCAATGTTTTCAGGATTTATAGTAGCTTTATTTAGTAAAGAAGCATATTAAAAAGCACAATATTTGTGTATATTCATGCGTTCCACCTGAGATTTTGTGCATGAGCCATCATTATGTTCTTAAAGTGTCACGGAATTTCTAATGGTTTTCTTGAGGATACCCAAGATTAAAAATTTTCTAATAAAAATTGAAGCTAAGAAAAAAATATTTATTCTACCAAAAAAATAAACTATATTTTTACTATTTAACAATTATGTATGCAATAATTATTTCTATGCAGTATTTAGAATAAATTTTAAAAAATATAAGCCTAAGCTAAAAATTATTTGAATTGAAATTATTATCGCAAAACTACATTTACTTCCCTATTTTTAGATTCTACAAATCCATTTAGATCAGAGGTCTTCAAATGGCGGCCCGCGGGCCAGGTCCGGACCGCGAGCTCGTTTTGAACGGCCCGCGCCAAATACTTGAGTTGTCTCACGACACAACTTTGCACACTGACGCAGGAGGCGTGACACCAAGGGACATGTGGTCAAACAATGGGTTCTCCCACTCTCCCTCCCCACCACAGTATGATTCCCGTTACTTATGGGTCCCCTTACTTACCCGGACGGTCTGGTCTAGCGATAGTCTCTTACTATCGGTGTCGGACGTCGGTGTCATTGTCACTCTTGAGCTATCTGCTGCTAGTACGTATTGGACATTATTTCAGTGCCGTTGTCTGCATTTATTGTGTTTGACGTTTTGTCGGGTGTGTTGTAAGTTTTAAAAGTGAGTTGTTTAAGTTTGTCAACAGCTACTATGGAAGGTAAGAAAAGAAAAGTTGACAGCGAAAATAGACAATTCCTATCAGAATGGACTGATAAATATTTGTTTATACTCCCAAATCGTGCTGGTGCCGTACCTTTATGTTAATTATGTCAGCAGACTGTATCTGTTGTCAAAAGTGCGAACGTCAAACGTCACTTTGAGACAAAACACAAGTCTTTTGATGAAAAATTTCAAATTGGCAGCAATTTACGCAAGTCAAAAGTTGATTCCTTATGTGCCAGTTATTCAACTTCCACTCAAATAATGAATCGATCTATGACAGCGCAGGAAAAATGTGCAGAAGCGTCCTTGCACATTTCTTGGACTCTCGCTAAACATATGAAACCTTTTAGTGATGGAGAAATAGTTAAAGAACGTATGTTAGCGGCTGGGAGTGCATTATTTGACACCAAACAGGACGTTGTTGACACTATTAGTCGTATTCCTCTTTCAGCAGCTACAACTACTAGAAATACAGAGATTTTAGCAGATGAAAATAATAAAATGTTTAAGCAGGTTTTATTTAAAGCAGCTACAGACAGTTATTCATTGGCCATAGATGAGTCATGCGACATCACTGATATGACCCAGCTAGTAGTTTTTGTGAGATTTTTAGATAAAGCTAAAGACCAGTTCATTGAAGAACTTTTAACTATCATACCAATGGAAGGTCAAACCCGTGGAGAAGACTTGCACAAGGTTTTAACGGAGTTTTTTGAAAATGCTAGTTTTGATCCTAAAAAGTTAATTTCGATAACAACAGATGGTGCTCGTGCAATGACTGGTAAAAACAAAGGTTTGGTTGGTCAAATAAAAAGTGACGCTAAATTTAATGAAAATCTGCTATTCTACCATTGCATCATTCATCAAACTGTTTTGTGCTGCAAACTAAGCCCTTCTCTTGAATGTAAAATGCAAGTTGTGATTAAGATCATCAACTTCATTCGTTCAAAGTCTTCTCTACGCCACCGTGAGTTCAAAGCTCTCCTTCAGGAAACTAATGTACAGTTTGAAGACTTGCTTCTTCATAACAATGTTCGGTGGTTAAGCAAGGGTTTGGTTCTTCAACGGTTTTTTGCAGTTATTAACGATATTAAAGTGTTTCTGTCTGAGTGCAAAGAAGACATCGCAAGTGAATACTTAGGCTTCCTACTTGACACAGAACTGAATGTAGCTACGATTGCCTTTCTAACAGATATCTTCAGACATTTAAATTTCTTTAACTTAAAGCTACAAGGGAAAGGTCTGCTTGTGTGTGAACTTTACACGGAAGTTAAGAGTTTTTCAAACAAAATTGGTATCTGGTGTGAAGATATCTCTGATGAACGATTGCACTTTCCTAACCTAAAAACTATTTGTGACGAAACTGATGGTATTGATATCAAACCATTTGAAAATGTTTTGAAAGATTTGAAACTTGAGTTTGAAACTAGGTTTTCTGATTTTGGGAAAATAGGAGATGTTGTACAAGTCCTTAACAAATGCTTTTTTTTAAAACCAAATGATGAATGGACAAGCGAAGCAGCGAAGATTTTCCACTCAAATAAGGCTGCCTTGCAAATGGAGATGGTCGACTTTCAAGAAGACATCGGTTTGAAGGGCAAATTTAGTCAAGTCCCCAAAGATCTTCCTTGTGACCAGTTTTGGATTAGGTATGTTAGCCCTGAGAGATACCCAGAGATAAGAAAATTGGCAATTAAGTTGTGCACAATGTTTGGCTCAACGTACCTGTGTGAGTCAGCGTTTTCAAAAATGAACTTTATTAAAAATCGTTTTAGATCACGTCTGACAGATAATCATCTTGACAACTTGCTTAGAATTAGTTGTACAGCCTCAACCCCAAACTTCAAGGAAGTTGTTCAAACTAAAAAATGTCATTTTTCTCACTAAAATGTATCTTATATAAGTTTCAAGATATATTATTCTCTTATTGTAGTATCTTTTGAGTCTAAATATAAACAAATTACTTTACTTCTTTGTTGAAATGTGTTTAAGTTCTTTACCCCATGAATATATATATATATATATATATATATATATATATAAAGGCCCGCGCACGGACTTTAGAAAATCCAAAACGGACCCTGACTAAATGTATTTGAAGACCACTGATTTAGATCATCAATGTTCACTTTAATATTGCGTGATAAACATAAGAACACCAATTAATTGCGAACCTACATCTCACCCAGGTTTTCTGTCCTCTCAATATAGAAAAGTGAAAATCAGTTAATCTAATCATTTCACTATTTCTGTTCAACTTAATATTCACAATTTCCAATAAAACCTTTGTATTTTCTCTAGAATTTTAATTTCAGTGATTTGAGTAAGCTTTACTATACAGTTCTATAGATGTTCACAGTGTTTCTATTTTCATTATCTCATTTAGTTTTAATTTTTACTTTTTTGCTGTGAAATCATTATCTTGGTCATGCTATTAAAATCTGGCTTTTTTTAGGCACTAATGAAAATTGTCTAGTCCAATCAGAAACCTTTTTCAGTGAATTTTTCATAGGTTTATCTAATTTTGGTAAGTTCTTGATGGGTCTCAGTCTTTGAGTAATTCCATCGTATGAAGTTTTGTTTTATATATGTTATTAATGTATCTAGATTTCAGTAACAAGATTATGTATAGAATTATTTGCTCGAACTTTTGCGTCAATGCAGCATACTGATATTCTCAAGATCTCCTTTTACCTTCAACAACTAATACAAAACTCAACTCCTTAACAACAGCTATTTCGAGTTATCAGAAGGATTGAAACGTCCTGACAATCACAGCTGAATGTGCTGAGGAGAACTTCACTTTGCATCTCAGTAGATGAGACGCTCACACCTAGAGGCATGTAGAAGGTTGTCATACTCTCACTAGTTTAAGCGCTAATATTTAATTAATGGATGTTGTATATCTGGATATCTATGTACCATCTTGCAAATTTATCTGAAAAGCAGTATTTCAAGAAATAAGTACTGCGGTAAAGATAGCTGAGCATGGTTTGAGTCATGTTGACAATGGCCTATCAACCATTTTGTCAAATGTCTGTCAGTGTCAAGAGCTTCTGTGATGTAGCTCCGTACCATTTGTATTGTTTTCTATTACTTCATAATTGTGAATATAACTACACCATAAAACAAAAATTAATGTTTATTTGTGAGTTTTGATATATTCTAACCCTTCAAGTCAAGCATAATTCATTTTGTAAATTAACTTGTTGATCAAGAAATAAATTATTCAACTGGAGTGGTGAATTCTGGTGGTAAATTTTCAAGTTCAGACTATAATATACCTTCGATAGAAAAACATGCAAAAATGTCTCATCGCAGACAAACTTTCCCAGGCGAAACTTTATTGTCAATGCCATTATGTCATTTTCATTTTATATTTGAGCAACATATAACATTTTGGAGGAGTTTTTGTAGAATTAAAATTAGGAACTATAGGCAAAAATTTATAATTCATTTTTTAAGTTTAGAAACAATTTGATGTCATAAATCAAGAGACAAGGGGTTATTGATGACAAATGCCTAATGAATTACTTAAAAGTACCTAAGTTTCTTGCCTATTCAATCTGTGCTTTGGAAATAATTATTGAAGTTTAGAGCTTCTTTAGAAAATAAATAAATCGTGTTAAAAAGGAAATATTCATGTCATGTATATTCATTTATTCAGTAACACACACATATACCTGATAACCATTCTGGTAAAAAACTCAAGTAATAGTTTCACACAAATCTACCCTGGTTTTTGTAACAGTTTGTTTAGAACGTGAATAGTTTTCAATCATCAATTGAAAATTTTTTCATCTGGGCATATTTTTTACAAATTTATTCCAAAATTTTATAGAAACACTAAACAAATCTAAATAATTCTTGATCCAATGTAAGTAAGTTCATATATCAAGATGATTAGGCAAAAGCTGTTTATTTATATATGTGTGTGTGTGTGTGTGCGGGCGCACGCGTGTGTGTGTTTATAGAAACAGAGAATACAGATCTGGTAATGCGGGATTTTCAATAATTTGCCAAGATCAATTATGAAGGTGCCAAATTAATTGGCAACTATTTAATGTAGTTATTTTCTAATTGTAATCATTTTTTTAAAAATTGTATTCATTATATACATTAATATTGATTTTTTATCCGATCAAATAACAAAAAAACTGTTTATTTTTAAAATTTTATCAATATAATATGAATAACGTTTTAGTTAAATATGTCCTCTTGTATTTTTATCATCAAACTTATTTTTTGATATAAATGTGTCTATCTGTTAATAAAGATAAATGTCTTCAGCATATAAAATTTCTTCAAAGACATCAACTATTCTGACATGTTTAAAGGCATTACTGCATGTTTAACATACTAATCTTACATTAGACGATAATCAATTGTATCTTTCAACTTCTAAATCTTTTAATATATGTTTTTCGTTTGCATTGTGAAAATTAATATTTAACCCAATTTTTTATGTTTTAGAAACAGACGAAGGTAGTGTTGAAGTGGTTGAAGCAATTGATATAACTCAAAAAGAATCTAAAAAGTTTAATGGGTTTATTTATATGTGTAGTGACTGCAACTATTCAACAGACATAAAAGAAAATTTACATCGCCATACACTACGCACACATTTAAGTCATTTAATTACAGAGAAAATGAAGAAACATATTAGTTATTCAAAAAAGAAAAATTTGTGTTACATAAAAGCTAATGTAAGGCAAAATAAGAATGAAACAGAAGCAATCAAAATTGTACGACAATATACTTGCAATTTATGTGATTTTGAAAGTCCTTTAGCACGTAAACTGACACAACATATAATGATTTGTCATAAAAAGAATGAATGGACTTGTCATTTTTGTAACTTTATAAGCTCTTCAGTTACTGTTTTAAAGAAACATATCTCTGTACAGCACAGCTACTTGTCCACTGCAGGAGATTTGTATTATTCTCATATGTATACAAATGCCTTAAAGTGTAACGATAATGAGGATTTAAAAGAATAAAATGCTTGTAATATTTACAAAGGATATTATTTTTAAACCTCTAGGAGATGAAATGATTTTTAGTCTCACACTGTTAATATGAAATATGTAATCATCTTGAATTCACTGATTAAACTAATTTTAAAAATACTTAACTAAGTGAATATGTAAAATACGTACTAAGTGAATACGTAAATAAATGCACCAAAATCATGAAAAGAGAACAAAAGAAATATTACAAACAAATGAAATCCTAAGTCCCCACATTAAATGCTTTCCTTAAAATCCACAAAGAAAACTCATCCATCCGTCCACTAATCAATCACACACATATACTGTGTGGGTCCAACGTGTGGTTGCGGGATGAGGTGCGAGGGAAGGGGGCTACGGCCTTGTAACTGTGTGCGTGTATTCCTTTTCAAATAACATTCGGCCAGTTAAGCTAGTAGAAGTGTGTGTGTTAATAGAATTGTGCGTGTTTCTTCTATCGTCTAGCCTAGTGTTTTTGTTTAGTGTTGATAATTCTGATTATAGTTAGTCATGTCGCAAAGTTTGTCAAGTGGAAGTAGCTGTAAAAGAAATTTTGTTGTACATAGTGAAGCTCGAACATTAATTACTAAAATAATTGAAAAATGTGACGAAGAAGCAAAAGCTAACTCATTGCGTTTTCCATTAAAGCAGGCCACAAAAAGAGCAGCAGATTATTGTGTAAAGTCAGATAATTTTATTCTGAAAGTCCGTAAAGAGGCTGGGCACTTGAAAGAACAAGGTTGAAGCAGTAAGCTCTGCTTGCCTTAGAAAAACCAGGTTCAATGACAGAAAAGTTTCTGTTGATGGCTTCGATAAGTGTGTCATTAGAAATATAATTCAACATTTTTATAAAAGTGAAAAAGTTGTACCGACAGCAAGAAAACTGCTACCCATAATGAAAAAAAGAATTCACTTTCCATGGGGAAAGAAATCTTTGATAAGAATTATAACGGGAATGGGTTTCAAATGGAGAAAGTGTAGTAGTAGGAGAAAAATTCTTATAGAAAAATCGGAAATTCGGGAATGGCGACACAGATATTTAGTGCAAATAAAAGCCTTACGTCAATCTGGAAGGGATATTTTTTACGTGGACGAGACATGGGTAGACAGAAATATAACTGTTAAAAAATTTTGGCAGTCAAATGATGTTTTCGGTGTATCAGAAAACTAGAGCAGGATGCCGCCTTATACTTCTACATGCTGGTGGCAAAAATGGATTTGTGAAAGGAATCAAGCTTCTTTATAAGGCAGGAACTACTTCCAGTGACTATCACGGTCAAATGAACCAAAATAATTTTGAGAAGTGACTCAAAGAGATGCTTTTGCCAAACATTCCACCTGCCTCTGTAACTATAATGGACAATGCACCATATTCTGCTCTAGCAGAAAGGTTTCCAACCAAATATTCAGTAAAAATGGATATGATAAATTTTATGAGGAAACGTGGTATTAACTGTAACGAAACAATGAAAAAATTAGAGCTCATTCCTTTAATTAACATTCACCGAGCGAAAGAAAAGGTTTTTAAAATAGACCAGTTTCTCTGTAGTTTAGGCCATACTGTCGTTAGAACTCCACCTTACATGTGTGACCTAAACCCTATCGAATTAACTTGTGCTAAAATAAAGAACTTTGTGAGAGAACACAACCCTGACGGCAACATAAGTTTAAAAAGGTTACAGGAATTAACCGAACTGGGAATAGAAGAAGTGACAGAAAATGACTGGATCGGCTATTGCAACAAAATCAAAGACCTTAGAAATATTTCTGGGAAACTCACGGCATAGTATCAGATGTAATAGCCGAACTAATAATTAATATTAATGCTCAAGACGACAGGAGTTCAGACAATAGTACCAGTGACAGCGATTCCAGCATAAGTGACGCAGATAGCACACTTGCTAGGCCACTTGTAATACGCAAGTACACGTTATCAATATTTGAATAGATGTTTTTTTTATGGGTAATAGCTTTACCCTCACTTAGCCTGTGTTTACGCATTCCTAGCAAACACACGGAGGTTGGACCCGCACAGTACCATCACATAAGCTAGCCGAATACGTAGATAAACTTATCAGAGACAACATAAACTTTCACAATCACACATCCATAGACAATAACATAGACCTCATTTACAAAATTCAAGACATCCACATACCACACAACTCCAACATTGCCTCATTCGACATAAAAAACCTATACACTAATGTGCCAATAGAACAAACACTCCACATACTACAAAATATGCTCACAGCAAACAACACTCCACATAAACTCAAACATGAAATCATCACACTCATCACATCACAAAATTACTTCACATACCATCACAAATTCTACACACAGAAAGACAGCCTCCCTATGGGTTCCCCCATCTCGGGCATCCTAGCAGAAATATTGTTACACCATATCGAACAACAATACATTCTACAGAACAATAATCACACACACAAAATAATTTACTACCATAGATATGTAGATGACATTTTAATATTATAAAACAGCAAATCAAAAAACTTCACAATTACATTAATACTATACACCAAAACAACCACCATTTACCCTCGAATTAGAAGAAAACAATAAAATAAACTTTCTAGACCTTACCATCACCAAACACAACACCAGACAAAATTTCAAAATATACAGAAAACCAACAACTACCGATATTGTCATACATAATACATCTAATCACTCCATTCAACACAAACACGCTGCATTCAATCATATGTTACACCGCCTAATCAATATACCAATGCTACAGAAAGACTACGACGAAGAACTCAATACCATAAAATACATTGCTCAACAAAACGGCTACAGACATACACTCATAGACAACATACTCAGGAAAATTAAACATAAACACCATCAAAGGGTCACGCAGACAAACCACACAAAAAACAACAAATACATTTCCCTCACCTACCACAACAAAAACACGAAATAGCATCCACATTCAAAAAACTACATTACCAAATATCCTACAAAACAACAAACATTTTAAGACAGCAAATACAACTTTTTCAAAAAGAAACTGACAAATACAAACTCTCAGGTATTTACAAATTAACTTGTAGCAATTGTTCCAGCTATTATATCGGCCAAACCAGCAGGTCATTCTATAAATGCTTTGAAGAACATATTACCCAAATAAAACAAACAAACCCAAAATCCAGCTACGCAAAACACCTAAAATACACGCAACACACACACACGGACATACATACTAATTTAAATGTTCTACACACATTAAAACAAAGTAAAAAAACTAACAACCTTAGAAAAATATGAAATACAAACACTACGCAACAGATAAAGAAAACATATTAAATGATCACACACATTTTGAAGCCAACAGCATTTTCCATTATATGACACACAACCAAAACAACCCACCCCATTCCAGTCATAAATCCATCCCTTTAGAGCCTTTATACCTAACTGATGCCGCCAGTAGAGTGTTAGCTTCGTAAAAGGAACGAATTTTTTGAAACACGTCAGCAAGTAAGCAATTATGTATGCACCTAGTTAAGTATTTTTAAAATTAGTGTTAATAAAGAGTTCTTCAGAACAAATTTGGGTAAAAATTAGTGATTAAAGTATAGGGCCATATCACTTTCTTTGAATCACTTCTGTCGCCTACCTCTTCACAATCTTATGCAGAGGGGATATGAACTTGTGCTGCAATGGATCCCGAGTCATGTTGGGATACCGGAGAACGAAAAGGCTGAACTTCTTGCCAAGAGTGGGCTGCAACATTGCCAACCCGAGTGCCTGTTTCTCTTCTTTCTGAAAATGCGCAAATAACGAGGAAAATAAAAGAACTGAGTCGCGGCAGGAAAAAGCTGGGATTTGCTTATCAAGCATGGTCCACTTAGCCGCCCTCTTCCCCACTCAGTTGGAGTGGCATCCTTTCTCACTATCACGAGACAAGACTACTTTGCAGCACATCTCACAAGGATTGGTGTTTTGGCCTCGGCAGAGTGCCCGCTTTGCTAATGCACATGCAACATATCTATAGTTGCAGAGACCTGGTAGAAATTCGAAACAGCTTTACAGAAAATAGCGACCTTGAGTGTCTAACCATCCTCTATTGGACTGCGCTGCACCGGTTGGCAGAAATGCCAAGAGTGGGCGGTTGATGAAGAAGAAGAGGACTTTCTTTGGATAACATAATTGCCCAAGTAAAAGTGATTATTCGTTCTCAATAAGACATACCTAAATCATGCCTCTCTTTTTATTAAGTGGTCCTTTTGTGCTTTTTAATTAAAAAGTTGAATAAATCTGGTTCTAAAAATATAACTAATAGTTTTTTAGAATAGTGATAATACTGCTTTAGAGTAGACTGTAAAAACTGTAATAAATATTTTAGAGACAAAAATAAGTCAAGTAGGAAACTGTGACATTCTATCTCAGATCTGGTTGCTCCACGGGAAATTTCAAAAACAAACGATATGTTACTTGGGTTGTATCAAAAATAAGTTACACTAACTCTTTTAATAAAAAAGGTTTTATTTTAACATATATTTTGAAAGTACAAAAACCCCTATTTTTCCGCATAATCGTCTTGGTTTTCAATACATTTTTGGTACCATGGTAAAAGTTTTTTAAATTCAGTGTCATTCTGCCGCCATACTGGTTAACCACCTTGTTATGGCTAGTTAATGTAATACTAGTTACTATTGGAGATACTCTGGATGCGATCAACTATTAAAAATGGGAATGAAAGGAAATGTTGATTCTGATGTCCTTATTAAAAGTTATTTCAACAACTCTTTCTAACACTTACACTTTTTTAAAGGAAATAAAACAGGAATAAAAGAAAAGAATAATAAAAATGTAGAAATTTCAACAGAAGTAAGCTTAGAACATGGCATAAAAACAGAAGTGGATGACAAATCATTATGAAAACATAGAAATACCTAATGAAATAAATATGGCAGAAGGTGCAAAAATTAACATTCAAGAAACTTTTAACCACTGTAAAGATGAACCTGAATCTAATGTGAAGGGTTTTCATTAACAGGCATTAATTGTAATGTTCAGGAGTTATCATACAGTGTGAAAAATGAGAAATCATTGTTATATATTTTTGTATTTCTTGTAATTATAAATATTTTATAGTCTATAGTAGGGAAGTAAAACATATAAAATTATGATATTAAATCTTTGCTCTGTATATTTTGTGACATCGCTTATACAAAGAAGCCAGTCCGAGTCAAATTTTACTTAACCATTGAAAATCCAATTTTAATTTTTGTAAGTATTCATGTCATTATAACACATTAAAAACATAACCTATAGTTGATAGTTTTGATGTTATGTATGAACTACAGTAATACCCAGTACTTATGCGATAGGTGAGACTGAGCAATTGCTGTGTAAGTCGAATTCGCGTAAGTCGGGGTATAATTTTACATACAATCAGATAGGAATCATGTTTAATTGGGATTAAAGACTAAATAAATTTCAAATTATGAAGAATAATGTGTATGTATTAAAATCTTAAATACATATAACAACAAAAAATTATACTATATACATACATATTGCAAAGAAGTAAGTAAAATAAAGTTATTTTGACATAGAAGGCTTCATAAAATCTATAAAAAAATCATAGTAAAGCCTGAGCCTCATAGTATGTTGTCTATGAGTGTGTGTTGGTAGCCGTTTTATTGAGCGATGTATTTTATGGTATTAAGTTTTTCGTTGTAGTCTTTCTGTAGCAGACTATGGAAAATTAAACACAAACACCATCAAACGGTCATGCAGAAAAATCACACAAAAAACAACAAATACATATCCCTCTCCTACCACAACAAAAGCACACACAAAATACCCTCCACATTCAAAAAACTCCATTACCAAGTATCCTACAAAACAACAAACACTTTAAGACTGCACATACAACCTTTTCAAAAAGAAACTGACAAATACAAACTCTCAGGTATTTTCAAATTAACTTGTAACGATTGTCTCAGCTATTACATCGGCCAAACCGGCAGGTCATTCTATACACGCTTTGAAGAACACATTACCCAAAAAAACAAACTCTAAATCCAGCTACTCAAAACACCCAACACACACACATCGACATACATACTAATTGAAATCTTCTACACACATAAAATAAAGTAATAAAACTAACAACCTTAGAAAAATATTTAATATACAAACTCTACGTAACAGATAAAGAAAACGTATTAAATGATCACACACATTTTGAAGCCAACAGCCTTTACTATTATAAGGCACACAACCAAAACAACTCACCCCATTCCACAGTCATAAATCCATTCACGTTAGAGCCTTTATATCTAACCGATGCCACCAGTAGAGGGTTAGCTTCGTAAAAGGAACGAATTTTTTGAAACGTGTCGGCAAGAAAGCAATTACGTATTCACTTAGTTAAGTTTTTTTTTAAATTAGTTTAATCAGTGAATTCAAGATGATTACATCAAGCACTTTCATAAAAAAAACACTAAAATCAACACTACAGGGAGGAAAAACAAATGCATCACAATACCATACATAATCAGAACATCAAATAAAAAAGCCCACAAATTTCAAACATAGGATACAAAATAGCATATAAAACTAACAACAAACTACAAAACAACACCAACAACAAAGATGAACTACAAGCACCACACATATACAAATTAAACTGTACAAACTGCAACAAATTTTAATTGGGCAAACAGGTCACAGCTTTCAACAATGAGTCGAGGAACACACAAAATCAACCAAACAGAACACCAACTCAGCATTCTCCAATCACCTAAAAGAAACTGGACACAAATACACATACATTTACTATAACCTAGAAATCTTACATATCAACAAAAAAGGGTCATATCTCAACACACTAGAACAATATAAAATGTACAAAAACACAAAATACAAACATAATTAATGAATAAACTCAATACAAATTACACATACTCTTTCATACTATCGAAAACCTGCCTTTAAAACTATCTTCGCTTAACCTAACAACAATCCAAACAGAAAATGTAGACACTGACAAAGATCGCCACGGAGCGATCGAAAATGTTTTGCCTTAGTGTTTTTAAAAATTTACAAAGTAAATTCAAGTTCAGATAGTCATAAACTAATGTAAAAGTGATTAATAAAGTGTTTTCCAATGAACAACCAATTGAAAGACGCAACAACCTCAAACTTCACCCGAAAAACGTCAGGAGGCGTGAGAAAAAAATACAAAATTAATAATAAAAATGGACAAGCAGTGGAAATTAAAAAATTTTAACATGATTGAAAGTGTGGAAAATTTTAAAGAAAATGAAATTAATAATGAAGTAGTAGAAGTAAAGTTAAATAAAATAGTGGGAAAACCCACAGAAGAAAAATAAGTAAAGGAGATGTTCTAGAGATGGGAGAAATTTTAAAGATGAAGAAAACCTAATAGTGTTAAAAGGGTACAGTGAAGGGGACTTAAACCAAAGGACAGTGGTTAAAAATAAGGCAAAGCCTGAATATGCTGATAAGCAAATAATTAAAAAGTTGAGTGAAGAAGAAATAAAGGAGAAGCTTCAAAAAAAGGGAATTCAAAGTAATAGGAGGAAAAGGGCAGCAAAACACTGTAAATAAAATAAACACCGAAAGTCTGGTAGTAATCTTAAGAAGCCCAGAAAAGGACCGAAGGGTAGACAAGGTGAAGGAAACGAATCCGAAAGCAAGAACAATGAAAATTTGGAAGTAAAAAGTACAACGGTAAAGGACAAAGTTAAAGAAAAAATACCAGGATATGATAAATAAAAAAGTGAACAATTAGCATACTGGAAGAGATGAAAAAAGAAAGGAAACAGCAGAGGGGCAATCGCAGGAAATAAATGTGGTAAACGCACACTAAGAATATTAAAAATAGGAGTAAAAAATAAAACAAATACATCTATTCTAAATTCAGAACAACAAAAGAAGCTGGAAAATTTATTAACACTTTAAAGATATTTTTAGCAAAAATCCAGGCCCATCTAACAATTATAAATAAAATTAAAAATAATAAAGGAAAAACCTTTCGTAAAAAGAAGTTATCCAATACCAGTAAATTATAGGAAACAAGTACAGAAGGAAATTGATATAATGCTTGAAAATATCATAGAACAGTCTGGACTAGAATACGAAAGCGCACCAGTAATCGATGACATCTTAAGGAAGGGCATGAGTAGACAATATAAATCAGAAATCGATTTGACCTCCAGCTTCTGGCAAATACCATTGACTTATAACTCGAAAAAATATATACAGTTTTTTGTTTGTTTAATAACAAAGTATTTATAATTTTAAAGTTGTACCATTTGGCCAACAAAATTCACTGGTGGCCTTAGTCAGAACTGTCGACTTAACTCTGGGACGAGAACTAGAAGACAATACCTTGGCACATGTAGATGACCTTCTATGTTAATCAGAAACATTTGAATAACATCTTGAACACTTGCAAATTATCTTCACTAGGTTCAGGGAAGGAAATTTAACAATCAATATGGGATGACAAAATGCAAGTAGCGTTGGAAAGAGTTAAAGGCTTGTTTATTGAAGCAGTAACATTTAAACATCCAGAGATAGGGTAAGGTACACTTTTACAAACGGACGCAAGTCATTGAGCAGTTGCAAGCCAGGAGTTTAGCATACAGTGTGTTAGAAAAGCAAATAAGAAAGCAAAAAGAAGTAAAAAAAAGTATGCAGACCCCCTACAAACTTGTGTGCTAGTATGCAGAACCCCTAAAAACTTGTGTGCTAGTATGCAGACCCCCCTACAAACTTGTGTGCTAGTATGCAGACCCCCTACAAACTTGTGTGTAAGTTTGCAAACCCCCCCTACAAACTTGTGTGTTAGTATGCAGACCCCCCTACAAATTTGTGTGTAAGTATGCAGACCCCTCTAAAAACCTGTTTGTTAGTATGCAGACACCCCTACAAACTTGTGTGTTAGTATGCAGACCCCCTACAAACATGTGTGTTAGTTTGCAGACCCCCCTACAAACTTGTGTGTTAGTATGCAGACCCCCTTACAAACTTTCAGTGAAAACCCCCCCTACTCAACACTCTTAGCGAAGATGAGAAACAAATACAGCTCCAGTAGATCCCCTCACACTGCGGCATCAAAGGTAATGAGAAAGCAGATATAATCGCCAAACAAGCTGAGTAAATGGGCCCAGTCTTCTTACCACAGTACTCTCTAAAGAAATGCCTGAGTGCTGTGAAAATATCAGTCAGAAGAAAATGGATCCACCGTTGGAGAAAAGAAACCAAAGGTAGAAACCTATATGACATTCAAAAAGAACCAAATTATTTGGAAATGTATCAAGGGGTTCCCAGATTTACAGCCGTCTTTGCAGCATGAGCAAGAATCGGACACATTGTGACTGAGACCTATCTCTTCAGATTTAATCTGAGTGAATCTCCACTCTGCCCCAACTGTAGAAAAGAGGAGGAGACTCTGGACCATATCCTCCTTTGATGCACCTGCGCTGGGAAGCCAGGGAAACATCAAAACAATATTGATCAATAAACAGTTTTGGACCTTGGCTGCAGCAACTTATTATAGACATCGGACCATAGGAGTTTAAACTAATTAAAAAATGTTTCAACTATAAAAGGAAATCATGCGAAATTTCAAATATGCAGAAAACTTGCAAATGGACTTACTACTTAAGAAAATTACAAGGAAATCCGCTTTTTATTTTGCCACTTAATATTGTTATTCTGACATAGCGTGACTATATATACATTAATAGTCATCATTGTAATTATAAAATAAAAATAAATTGAAAAAAAATCTTTTTTTGTTGATTTAAGTAGGGATTGGCTTTTCTTAAAATTTATATTACTTATTTTTGATTAGAATTAAAAATACTGATAATATATAATTTGTTTAAGAAATTGTTCATTAGGCTCCTGTATGTTATCATGAGCTATGTAATACAGTAGGGCTATTTATGTCTTCAGAATCCTCAGGATGTACAACTAAACAATTGTAAGTTTAAATTTTTCACAAATAATTTTAAAATATTTTAAACAACAAAAATATACAAATGGATACAACACCACAATAATAGACAAACAATGGCACAATTTTCAAAAAAACATTAAAATTAATACTACAGGGAAGGAAAATAACTGCATCACAATACCATACATTAACAAAACATCAAATAAAATAGCCCACAAATTTCAAGAAACAAGACACAAAATATCATACACAACAAATAAAAACAAACTACAATACGAAATACAACACGACACCAACAACAAAGATAAACTACAAGCACCAGGCGTATACAAATTAAACTGCACAAACCGCAACAAATTCTACATTGGGCAAACAGGTCGCAGCTTCAAACAAGTCGAGGAACACAAACAGAACACCAACTCAGAATTCTACAATCACCTAAAAGAAACAGGACACAAATACACAGACATTTACCATAACCTAGAAATCTTGCACATCAACAATAGAGGACCACATATTAAACGAACAAACCCAATACAAATCACACATACTCTTTGATACTATAAAAAACCTGCCTTTAAAACCGCCACTGCTTAATCTAACAACTCCAAGCAGAAGATACTGATGAAGATTGCCATATAGCGATCGAAAACGTTCTGTCTCAGTAGTTTTTACAAATTTACAAAATTAAAAGTTCAGATGCTCATAAACCAATGTAAAAGTGATTAATTAAGTTTCACCGAACGTAATAGAGTAGCCTACAAAATTTAAGAGACAAAAATATAGTTCATACTCTTTGATACTATAGAAAACCTGCCTTTAAAACCGCCACTGCTTAATCTAACAACTCCAAACAGAAGATACTGATGAAGATTGCCATATAGCGATCGAAAACGTTCTGTCTCAGTAGTTTTTACAAATTTACAAAATTAAAAGTTCAGATGCTCATAAACTAATGTAAAAGTGATTAATTAAGTTTCACCGAACGTAATAGAGTAGCCTACAAAATTTAAGAGACAAAAATATAGTTGTAACAAAATTTAAAATGCATTTTATTTTCCTATTCGACTATTATTATTTTTTTTAAATAAGTATTTACGTTCGTCAAAGTTGCATACTAGAGCCCTCCGTTGTTTTAATTTCGTTAGTAACAACTATAGCAAATATACATTTGTTTTTGAAGTATTTGGATCAGATGTTGTTTTTTGCAATTCTTACGTCAGTATTGTTGATTAGAAAAAAGAGAAATGTTGAGTAAATTCTCAAAATTTTTTGAAATTATTAAACAAAATGGTGGTGTGATAAGGTCGTGTTATGTCTTGTTCTTAACGGATGATTTAAAAGACGGCTATTTCGTGGGAGAAGACGAGTTCGGTAATAAGTATTACGAAAATAACCGATATTTCTTTGGGCGTAATCGGTGGGTAAACTATGCAGACTATTTTTACTTCGACTATGACGCTAGCCAAATATCTCCTATGTGGCATGGGTGGTTGCATTACAAGACGGACTTGTTGCCTTCCGAAGACGAGTCTAGGCCTAAATATCCTTGGATGGACCGCCCTACTGAGAACCTATCAGGGACTAGCCGACAGTATGTGCCTTACAGTACTACTAGGCCTAAGATAATACCTTGGAAACCTCCTGTAGGAGAAAGAAAATATGAAGGCAAAAATAGACAACATGCAAAACCTACCGTGTTTCATTAAAGTAGGAAAATAACCTACATTTATTTTACGTTCAAGAAGAATGCATTTTTAGAGTTTTTTCATGTATAAACGTTTAATTAAAACATTTCTATTGTAAATTTGTATGTATTAAAGTGTAAAAAAAATAATTTAAAACATTATTTTGGGTTATGCTAGTAGGCCTACCATTTTCAAAACATTGTGAGAGGTTAATAATATTTATATTAAAGAAGAGAGGTTCAATTTTGTTTATATTTGGGTAAAAATATAGTCTTAATGACGTTGGTTTATTAATTTTTTTTTTTTTTTTTTTAATTACTCGTTTTAATATGTAGAACACGATTATCGATCTTTTTTTTTCGCCTAGAGAACGGAAAGTTACTTTTTTTATATTTTAAATGTTAGGCTGTAATGGCATGTAGGCCTATAGCGTGAACCGGGCGCGCAGTAGCTACAGCGCACTGCACTACGTCTAGATTTGGTTGTAATTTTATACATTACTATATACTTATATTAAAATATACCTACGAAGTATCCAGTTAGGATAGATTTGGTTATAAATTTGGTAAATATTTAGACTTATTGCCAATGCAGAAAATTACAACCAAATTTATCCTGACTGGATACTTCATAGATATATTTTAATATAGGTAGATAGTAATGTTCTATAAAACTATAACCAAATCTATCCTTACTGGATACTTCCTAGGTATACTTTAATGTAGGTAGATAGTAATGTTCTATAAACCTATAACCAAATCTATCCTTACTGGATACTTCGTAGGTATATTTTAATGTAGGTATATAGTAATGTTGTATAAAATTATAACCAAAAGTTAAATATTTAGATTTTAAATTTAGTATTAAAATAAATTTACTTTGACGTAGGGCATTGCACTGTAGCTACTGCGCGGCCGGTTCATGCTGTAGCCTACATGCTATCTATTACAGACTAACATTTAAAATGTGCAAAAAAAATTAACTTTTCGTATTTTCCGCGGAAAAAAGTTAATATTCGTGCTCTACACATTAAAATTAGTAACTAAAAATGGAAATTTTTTCTAACAATGTCAATAAGACTCGTTTACGCTATACCCGTACAACATAACATTTAAAATGTCAAAAAAAGTAACTTTCTGTACTCTCCGCGGAAAAAGTTGATGTTCGTGTTCTACACATTAAAACGAATAATTAAAAAAAAAAAAATAAGGGTTCAACAAAAAAAAATGTGTCATTATTTTTTAACAATCTTGAATATGCGTTCAAAAAACACAACTATCCAGCAAGCAGGATTTTTAATGTTGATGAAAGTGGCCTTACAGTAGTTCAGAGCAAAGTAGAACCCGTCATTGGTCTCCGAGGAAAAAGGCAGGTAAGCTCTCTTACATCAGCAGAAAGAGGTGCCTTGATAACTATTGTAGTCAGTATGAGTGCTGGTGGCGACTATGTTCCACCCATGGTGATATTTCCTCGAAAATATATGAATGCTCAGTTGCAAAAAGGAGCTCCTCCAGGTGCTGTCTTTCACGTGCAGCCATCAGGATGAATAACAACAAACCTGTTTACAAAATGGTTCGACCATTTTTTGATCACTACAAAACCTACATCTGAATCACGTGTTCTACTAATTTTTGACGGACATTCAAGCCATACCCGAAATATTGAGATTATCGAGAAGGCTAGGCTTAACCATGTTACAATCATCTCCTTACCGCCTCATTCAACTCATAAGTTGCAGCCTTTAGATAAATCATTTCTGTCCCCTTTGAAGACTTATTATAGTCAGGAGATCAGGCAATGGTTGTTAATAAACAAACGTCCTCTAACAGCATTTGACGTAATGGAGCTATTTGGCAAGGCCTACATAAAATGCCAAACAGCAGAAATAGCTATTAATGGGTTTAAGACGACTGGAATTTTCCCTCTGGATAGAAACAAGTTTTCTGACGCGGATTTCATTTCAGAAGCCCAAAAAGAGAAGCCTATTGATATAGATGATTGCTGTGATGTCGACAATGATTCTAACGGTTTTACACCTCTTGATCTTGTTGAAACATCTTCAAACAACACACCTTATGAGTCAAATCCAGAATCTTCTCACCTGGTGACACATTCTCCTTCACGGATTACACCCAAACAGACGTCCACCTCTACTCAGTTGGTAGAACCACCTGCCCAGCTATGCCCATCCCCACCAATAAGTTCTCTTTCAAATTCTTCAATAGTTTACACAAGCCCCTTTCAAATCTTACCTGTGCCCAAACTGATAAAAAAAAACATCTGGAAGAGGTCGCAAGCCCTGCAAGTCGGTCATAATCACTTCATCTCCTTATAAAGCAGATCTACAGGCAGAAATTGCTAAAAAAGCTCTGTCAGGAAAAAAAATCAAACAAATAAAGACATCAAAAGAAAAAAGAAGAAGACTGGAACAAAAAAGAAGATGGTAGAGGGTAAAAATAAAAAAAAGTTACAGAAAGAGTGTAAAAAGCTTAAACCTTGCTCTCAGGCCAAGAAACAATTAGATTTTGACATGCACGAAGGATCTACATCTGAGGAAGAAGATCATTTTTCTCTAAAATCAGTATCCTCAACCGGATTGGATCTAGGACCAGGACAAACACCAGATGAATTGGATGCGACATGCATGTTCTGCAACGAACAATGGTCGAAGTCAGTGAGGGGTGAACAGTGGATCAAGTGTCTAATTTGTCAATGTTGGGCACATGTTGATTGTACCAGTGCGGAAAAAGATGATTACATATGTGATTTCTGCGAGTAAACTAGATTTAAAATGCAATCATAGGCCTAAGCTTTTTATAAAAACCGCTCATTTATCTTAATATTCTTGTGTTTAGTCTAAGTCAATTTAAAAGTCAGATTTGTAAAAAATATTTTAATCAATTTATTTTTAAAATGAAATACATTTATATATTCATTCAACTATGCGTTGTTTTTATACCAGTTTTAATCCATTAGACTTCTAGGGGGTCTGAAATACGAGGAAAAAAGGGGTCCGAATTTACAGCACTTTTTGTAAAGTGCCTATTTTGTGAACATTTGCAAAAATTGGCAAATTTGCATGAAACATATTTTTTGAATATTTCATACTAAGAGAATGTTTTCCTAGATAATGTTAGTTTAGTTATTTTTTTAAATTGGAATTAAGAGTACTTAGGTATAAAAGTTACTAGGCAATAACCAATTGGGGGTCCGAATTTGCCACCTTTACTCTAAGTTAGTCTGCTTTCTTGTAGACTTGAAGGTGTTTTCTGCATTATTATTTTCCCCTGCATATTTGTATAATTAAGATCCATTATTTAAAGCACAAGAAAAGAATCTACACAATGATTTTGTTGGAGCTAAGTTTAGTTGAGCATTTTATAAGTTGTTCAATAATCTTTATTACCTGCTGCCATCTGATCCAATTCTTTACTGGCAGTGCTGATAAATGTTGATGACTAATTCTTCACAACAGTGAAAAGCTACCTTAGTATATGTTTTGGAGGAGGTGAAGGGAATGAATAAGAAAATATGGGTAGTGATTATCAAGAATGAAGTAAGTTATGACCTAAAAATAATCATTACATATGAAGCTATTAGAAACCATACTTTTTTAAAATTATAAACAAAAGAAAAGCAACAGAAAGTCAACCCTTCACCTTTTATTACCTAGTAACTCATCATTTTTATGGGAGCAGCAGTACTAAACTTTAATTTATTTTGTATTTTTTAACTCCAAATTTAAAAAAAGTCTTCATATTATGCACCCCTTGAATTTTGCTATAGGTAGCCTATAGGATGACAGGGCCTGAATGTGGCTCTTTCCGTTCATATAAATTTTAGGTTATGAATGATGTTTCTGTAAGTGTGACCTATTGTGCACTTTTGTATTATGTTGTTAGCAAAGGATGAGTAAATGTCATAAAATATATCAGTTAAACGAGCCTACAACTTTCAAGGACATTGCACATGACTCAAATGTTACATACTTCTGTTTTGAACTGTAGACTATACTACTAGTCTTTCAACATTATCAGTTATTGTTCTGACATTGTACGTAGATTGCGGCTTTTGTTCCTGTATGCATATATTTTTAAGTATTTCTTCATAAAAATAATTTTAACTTACGTAAATAATTACATTTTTACATAAAAATTAAAATGTATTTAACTAGATAATTTGAAGGTTCTCTATTATTATTAAAAATAGAACATTTTATCTTTTGTATTAATGTGAGAGAGTTTGTGTCAGCTACCAGGTACCATTTGTTTGTAGTAGCTTACCATGTTCTATAATTTTGTGATAGGAATATTACATGAAAAAAAATAACCACTGAGTCAATACAGAATAGTAATATTTGCTTTTTTCATGATACAATGTTATCCACATCAATGAGCATATAGCCTATGTGCGATGAAAAGTTCTTATTGTCCTAAAAATATTTGAAAAAAAATTATTAAAATCAACTGTAGGTTTAAAAAAATGTATTTGAACTTGATTGGAAGAATAAAAACGTATTTCATTAATGATTGAAAATTTGTAAAAGATGTATATTTATAAAAGGAGAGTGTGAGGTAATAGAAGAAATTTAAAAACATTCAGAGTTTTGAAAAAGATTGTTGAAGGGAAGCAAAGCTGAAACTGCAGAACGAAGCAAGCTACACCACTAGTAACTCACTGTACCACAGCTACATTAAGATTGAGCAAGGAACGGAAGTTTAATGACGACTTGGCAACAAGGCTCACCCATGCAGCAAGATATGAGCCTCCTATTCGCTCAGAAGCCCGTAATCCCCACTCTCTCTGGTTGATTTCGCCTACGTATAATCCTATTCTGTTTTAAATCCAACCATAACTTTCGTTTACAATTTCATGAAAAATAACTCTATAAGAAATACAAAGCAAACTATTATCAATCTTTATTATTAAACCATTATTAAGTCTTCCATATTCTGAGGCTCTCCTTACTGTAGTGTCTTCACTCATTCTATAGCTGAATGAAAGTATATCTAGAACTGTGAGAGGGTTTGAAATATTTTGGATATGGGATTTCAAGGAACTGAAATTACCTTTGCTTTTGTTTTAAAGGGTGAAGAGGGTCAAGAAGTCTATACAACATCACACACCTCCCCAACTGATTGCTAAATTTATTCTGATCTATCCCCAGTTAGTACTGTAGCCTCTCTTTTTTTAAGGGTATATTTAAATTTATAAAATATTAAATTTAGTAAATTTATTCATATTTACCCAAAAAAATATTTGTATTATAGGCTGACGCTAATTTCATAATTTTAAAAATTATTTGAGATGCTTGCTGATAACCTGTATGTTTTACATTTTGTTTTTTTCCAGGCGAAAAACCAAACAAGTTTATCATTTCCTACCTCAAGAGTTATTTAAAATAAATTTCCATAAATGAAACTAATCAAAATAAAACAAATAGTTAAAACTAATTTTTAATTATCTAAAACTAAAGAAATTAAAGCTATACAAAATGTAAATATTAGTAAATAGATTCAGGTGGCATAAGAAAGGGATGACACGGTCAATAGCCATGACATTGTCCCTTAAAACCACCTTTAAACTACCTCGAAGATTGTAACAAATATACAAATTTGTCAACTCACCACAATCAAGCAGAATATGCTTGATTGTGATGGTACTTCCACAAAACTTACATAGTGGTGGATGTTTATGTCGCATCAACCATCCATGCGTAAACAAAGAGTGGCCGATGCAAAGACGGGTAACCACCATTCGAGCGAACAGATGACCTCCATGGTCGGATGGTATTCTTGATGTTCCTCAGCTTGTTTCTATTTACATTTACCACTCTTCCTTCCGAACAGATAATAGTGTAGTTTTAAGATTGCATACAATGTGTGCATCACACATTGTGTCGATGGCACCATACTTGTAGCTAATTTTGCACCTTTATCTACTTTAGTGTTTCCGATTATTCCGCGAGGGACCCAGAGAAATGATCAGCAATTTGTATTGCACTCCCTAATAAATTATTGCTCATACTCGTATGTTTGTTTTAGACACATAGAGGATCTTTTATTGTTTTGATAACCTAAAAGATCAACAACTCTTAACATCCTAATGATCTCAACATTTCACAATGGGAAAACAAAGTGTTTTGAACTGAACTGAATCATTTTACAAAGACAAAATAAAATGCTTCATAATTTCAGAACTTTGTTAGAAAAATCATTCAAAGCACTTACAGATATATATGGGAACAAAATATTTTTATGCAAATAACTGAGGTAGAATTTGAAGTGATAAAATAGTTTTCAATGGAGTTCTATAAATCGTGAGCACTTGTGAATTCATCATTAAAATTACTTTATACTAGTCTTATATTGAAACTTTAAGTCTTATAATAATGACTTCAGAGTCATCATTGAACTTTTCTATTCAAATTAAACACATTTTATGTATTTGGGAGAGCTGAGAATTACTATTACACATCAGACTTTAATTAAAAAGGAATCAACAACATTAACTCAAAGTAAACATTAAAACAAAAAATTACATATATATACATTTTATTTACACTTTATAATTTAGTTACTACTTCCCTTTTTCCATAAACTTTTCCAACCAGAGGTGTCAAATGCGAAGACATTTCAGGTTGTGACAGTGTCAACTGGTTGTCAGAAGTTAATCTCAACATTGGCTGTGACAACGGGTTTTGAATTGTACTTTCTTGATAGAACAATGGACTATCAAAGACTGAATATACTGGATAACTCTGGTGGTTTCTTGCTGCTCTACAAGTACCCAGTAAAGTTTCTGATAGCTTAATCCTGCTAAGAGATAGGTCCAATTCATCTTCACTTGATTCCAACATAGGAAACTCAGTCATAGATCTGTAGATTTGAATTGGGGAAGGTTTTCTCGTTTTCTTTGATTTTGTTATGTAAAGGGATTGTGTTGTTTTTCTGTTTCTTCTCTTTTCTTTGCTAACCCGCTGGATTTCATCCAAAACTTGTCCCCGTTCATCCTCTGGTAAAAGTGTGGATACTTCTTGAAGAGTCTATAATTTAGATTACCATTAGAACACAATTAATTAGTACAATTAGAAATGTTTTGTCTCACTTAAAACAATTCTTTAATTTTAAGTGTATGCATGACATTAGGAATTGAATGAAACCTCATGATGAGTATTAAATTAATACCCTAATATATAATAAATAGTTGAAGCTATATTAAAATAATTTTTTAATTTCTTCATAAAATTAAAAAAATAAATACTACCACTCTACTCTCTAGCATCCTTTTCAGACTTATAAATGTAGGATTTATATTACAAAGCTTTATGGCTTTAGAAAACAAAAACAAATTTATCCGAGGTAATTATAATAACTTGGAGCAACTGTGGTGTCAGTGGCGGTTTGTCCAAAAGGGCTCTGGGGCGTAGCCCTCCCAATTACAAAAATTAATTTTTAATTAATATTCATTTGTCTTGAATTAGGTTAAGAAGAGCTTAGAATTATTTAAGCAATGTTAAAACCATAAAATATTTAGCAGTTGACGCACGAAATTGCCGCAAGCTCCGCGCGGGGCTCACAGCAAAGAGCCCCAGACTAGTGCATTGAGTGTGCGTGGAATAAGCTGAAACAGCCAAAACCGTGCGGTGAGGTCACTTAACGCGCTTGTTACGGATGGCCTGGGATGGAGTCCCGTAGTCATGCGCATGCGCTGAGAAATGACTAATCAGTGCTGCTACTCTTCAGTACAATTCTATATGATTTAGGAAGCAGCATTGTAGGCTTATTTGTAATGTTCTCACAATGTTTAAATTTATAGATCCTTTGATGCGCATACACAATGGCCTAATATACTTTTAAAAGTAAAACTTGATTCACACTACTCGTTGAGTACTCGACGCTTTAGCATAGGCAATCACTTAACTACCCAACCTAGCAACATTTCGTAAATCACACCGTAATACGTCTATTAGTTATAGCAATGTTAATATATTAATCAATAAGTATAACTTAATAAAAGTTGTAGGTGCTTAGAATGTAAAACGAGTTAAATGGATATCAAATTTTAAAATTGTCTCTGCACCTCGTAAATCTGGGGAGACCCCTTGTCATGAGCCCCACCAATGTAATTGGGTAGGAGCTGCCACTGTGTGGTGTTTCTAATTATAAATAAATAAAACCTCTTAAACCACAAAAACCTTTTGTTTATTTCCTGATGTACATCTCAATTGGAAAGCAATCATCTTGGAGTCTTGTAGTAATTTCCTCTGAAGATGAATGCTTTGGAACTGAAATATAAATCAAGACATAAACCAAAAGTTTTTGTGGTTTAAGAGGCTTTATTATTTATGAGGTCAATATAATAACTTTAAAATTCAAACAGTTTTTTAAAATAAGTATCTTGTTTTTTCTAAATAAATTTTGTTTTATTAGAAAATACACCCCCTCAATACAAGTATAAACTAGCCAATTACTTACTGTAAACCTTCGCAGTGCTATCAAAGCATGAACAATGCTCCCAATGCCTCTATGATTCCCATACCGTCTCTCAGTCTCCAGTATTGCTGTCATTGGGCTTGATTCCCTTAAACGACAATGTATGGCAGAAGTTGGCTCCAGTTCAGGGAATCCATCTGAGCCTCCATTTAAACGGGCCTTTAGAAACTCTGAAAATATTTTTTATTCATTTGTATGCCTTTCAAAAATTGTGAGTACACTTGTAAACATTTTGAAGGAGACTTTTTGGCAGCTACAAAAATCAAGTGTTGGATGATCTGGATAAAACATACCTTCCATTTGAATAAAGTATATATTTAAAGAGAAAAAGTCAATTGAATGTAGCATACATTATACAAAAATAAATGTTTATAAGTATATACAAATAGAAACCTTTTTTAAAAAAATTAGAAAAAATCTAGTCGAGAGGTAGAACAAATTTTGGAATAACTTTTTAACTTCAACAATATTTTATCTCCAGTACCAAGAGTTTTTGCTTTACTCTTAAAAATTTGTTTAAAAAACATTTTAATAAATAATATTCATATCCATTTAATGTAGTATAAATATATGCATTAGTTATCTACTTCAACAGCATTATAAATATATAGTTAAACACTATAAACATATTAGTTTACTTTTAAAATTGTCATGCTTTAAGACAAATGGCACAAATGTGGTATCATTTAGAGACTTGGCTAATTTAGGTACATTTAAAAGAATAAAATGAAAGTCTCCTAATAGTAGAAAAAAATAGTATTATTGCTCATGTGAGAAGTATAGCTTTCACAAAGTTAACGTACTTGATACTGGGGTTAAAGAGAAACATTTTCTTGCCAGTCAATTTTACCTTGTACTGCAATGCTCTGCTTGGGCATTGTTCCAGAACCCAGAGCAAGTCCAAGACTCTGGACAGTAGTGTTACGACCTAGACTGCGTGTGTAGGTTTGCATATGTGAATAAGGCACCTGTTTCCCTAAGCGTACTCTGTAACGTAACACTTTGCCTGGTTTCGGTGTAAAAATTAGTTCCACACCTTCATCAGTCTGACTGGCAAACTCGAGAATGTTCTCTGCCCAGACCCAACCTGGAAGGAAATTCAACTGATAATGTATGGTGAGCCATTATTGTAACAGAGGCATGGAACTCAAACAACTTTTTCAAATTCCATTTTACAATAAATAATTGTTTTGTAACTAAACCTTTATAAAGTTTACAAATAATTCTTTTATAACTATCTTTTATATTATAGATAACTATTATCTTTTGTATTTTAATTAGCTACTATTTTTTATACTATAAATATTTTTATTTTATATATAAATTGAGAGATATCAAATATTCTGCATTGTGTTCAAATTCCTTTTGCTACATAGGACCAACCGATGTGTGGGGATCCATACTACCTGTAGGTCCTTCAAATGTAAATATTATATTTTGAAAGAACATTGGTTATTAAATAAATAAGTGAAAAAACTGAGTAATTTGTGCTGTTATGTTTCAAAATACTAATTTCATTGACAAAGCTATACTGTTATTCCACGTAACAGTGTGGTTTGTAAACTATTTTGAAACATGTCATTACAGTAAGTTGCTCAAGTTTTTTCACTTTCTTGTAACAACAATTAATTAGTGAAATCAAGATGATTTTAACAACCAAAATAATATTTTATTCTATCTTTAACCTGCAAGTTTACACTTAAAAACTTGGATGAATATTAATATGTGACTCTTGAAGAACATCTTAAATCACCTACATAGAACTCCACTAAGAATTAAACATCATAAAACATATAGCAATTATTTTAAACTTGACTAATCACCCCAACAAATAATAAGGAGAATGAGGTGAGTTTGAAAATCAAATTCCAAAGAGAATATTCAGCTCTTCAAGAGATAAGAATGAGAGATGGAGAAAACTTCAAAAAAAAGGAAGTAGATAAATTATTTTCTCTCCTAAACATTGTTGTATGAATTGGGATGTTCATCTTCCTAGAACTTGAACCAGTAAGAAGCCCATTAGAAAAACAATTAATACTAGGGTTTAATATATCCATTATAGGATAACATGAAAGACATAAAAATTAGATGAAGTGAGTACATGATTTCCTCAAATCATAAATAAATTAACATTTGTTGATTCCATCTTCGCGTGAGCTACTAGTAATCACTAAACACTTTTAAATGTTTTAAACTTGCCTATAGTAGCACTTACTTTGCTTGTTGAGGACGGCCGTTTCGGGAGATGTGTCCCTTTGTCAACTCAGACCGTAACATTTAAAAGTGTTTAGTAAATAAATTAAATTATAGCTACACATTGAATAATTGGGTTCGTCTATTAAAACAATATACAAAATGTGACATAAGTCAATAATAAACCCTACTGTTTGTATACCAATCCCAGTAGTATATCTAGATAGCATAAAATTCTCAAGTTAGAAGAAGCTAATGAGTGATAAAATTTAAACAATACCCAGTTACTCATCCAGACCTTTTTTAAGAGCATCTAATATGCCGTCATTTGGAGAAAGACCTTCATCCGCAACTAATCTACAAAACTTTCCAATTGCAACTAACTCATCGTTGTCTTGCCTCTTCTTCCATTCTTCAATATGCCAACAGCTTTCATATGACACAGCGAACAACCTGTTCAGATATGGCCGAAGTATGTGTGACAATGTTCGTTTATCACTGTCCATACCATAGTACAGCCATTTTAACACTTGTTGCACCAGAACAATATCATTGGCCAAGTCTACATTGTTGTCTTCTTTTCTCACTTCTTCCATCAGATGAAATATCGATACTGAGAAAGAGTCAAAGGACTTAGTAGCATCAGAATGGGATATGTGTCTTGTTTTTGATCGATTTCTAACTGAAACCTTTTCAGTTTTGGTTTTCTTTAACTGGCTTAATGATTTTGCCTGCTCCAGCATGACAGTAAGTAAGTAGATTATGTCTTCAGTGTTTTCATTTTTCATTGTTGTTTGTTCGTTATTCTCTGTGAACCAGATGGGGATATGTTGGTTCTGTAAAAAATAAATCGACAAAGATTAAATAAAAATCAATCAACTTAATGATATTATTATTTTGTTTTAAGATGGCAAACTTGTAAACTCATATAGGTTGCTATCGTAGGACAAATTGAAAATCTCTTGAATACTCTGATAATATCAGTATATATGATTGTCAATAGATCTAATCTCAGGTTAAGATAAAAGTTTTAATCCAAAGCTAAATGGAGAAAAATTAGATCCACCATAGTACTTCAAGTGTACTACATCCTTATAAAACATTCAAACAATAATTTTAATCTGATTGTGTATTTCCAAATTATTTTAATCCATAGAGGAGAAATAGTCTAACTAAATCTTAAGACTCAGAGAAAATTTCAAAAAAAACCTCTTCAGAAAAAACATTACAAATATTTCTGTTTAGAAATGAACTATCAAAAGGGATAGGTTGTTTGTAAGTTATCATGTAAAAATTCTTACATAAATATCAAGGAATTATTTTCTTGTAGTCAAGATTGAATGAAGAAATTTCCAGTATTGTCCTAAGTATGTCGGAGCTACAATTTACTGTTATTCCTAGGTTCTTTGTCAGTTGCAGACAAACGTGTATATAGAGATATAATTTGCTTTGATGCATTTGTTGCTGAGAGCTAACAAGAGAGCCAGTCATGTGTAGAAGCATTGGGCGGCAACAAATATATAGTTTTCCCCTTAAACTCCTGTCAAGTCAAACATGAGAGCTTATCAGGTGTAATAAAATAGGCCTCAGTATATTAGTAGCCTTTTCGACAGGAGATTGCTTCTTATTGTAGCAATAACGGATGGAAAAGGTACACGTGATGGAAATGGATACCTTAAGACATTTGTTAATTATTAGTGAATGCAGATCATCTAACTTATAAAGAAGCATTTGATATAGACTAAATACCTAGAAGTTAAATGAATTTATAAAAGCGTCAGGTATATTTAGTTGAAGGTTAATAATGAAGTAAAAGAAACTATTGTAGTTTACTGTTTTGAATTTTTATTTATGGTTTTTACTAAATCAATCAAATAAGATTATTTTTTTAGCTTTATATCTACTACAGCTTGAATAGAATCAAATGAGTTGGTCGTAAATATATTAGCTGCAGTGAAAATATATGGCAAATATTTTGTGTATAAATTAGTAGGTCAGCGTAAGAAATTTGTGGAATGGAATAATGTCTTACCAAAGGACTAAGTGTTGTTGTATATACATATGTACATAGTATATGCTGATTAATATATTATTTGTACTAATATATGCTTATTAGCTAAATTGAACATACAACAAGTGATGAATTTTTGATGAGATCAGAGACACATTCTACAATATTTATGAAACAAATTGGTCTTTCATTAATGTAGGAGAGATTTCATTATAAGAGTCCAGATATACAATTGATTATTTTACTAGCTTAAAGTAAAAAGCCTGAGTATTTACACAAAAACAAGGTTTACTAGCTCATAACATCAGTCATGAATCATTGACCTTTGCATATAAGACTGAAGACAAAAATGATACAGTAGAGGTTCGAAAAGTCGAGGTAAATGGGACAGAGACCCCCTCCAATTATCGTGTAATCAGTGTACATAATTCATAATTTCCTATGCATTAGAAAAAATGAAGTTTTAATGAAACCTAATACTATAATTAAAAATGCACTAAATAAGTTTATAAATCTTTATATGAACATTTCTTGGATGCCAGACTCATTTCCTTTGCATTCTGTATTGATAAAAAAATTTCTTGTGGGGGTTATGCTAAAGGCAATAACTGCTATATATCTTCAATAGCACATCTCGTCTTGCTCTGTTCCTTTGCTGGACTTGCCAACACTCACCCACGCTGTTTACAAGAAAGGGAAAGTCCAACTCATCATTTTCTTTCAAATAGATAAAATAGGGATAGGTTCGAATTTAACAATAGCTCGAAATATCGAGACTCGGAATTTCAAAACTCTACTGTATTACTAAAACATTGTTTTATAACTTGTGGGAATAATACAATATACAAATTAAAATACTACATTAAAGTTACATTTATTTACTTGAGACAAAGTGAGCGATCTGACTAACAGCATTCCTCGTAAAATGTGTCCAATGTATTCCAACTGTCGCATGGAATATTGTGCTGCAGCTGCTATGGTATAACCTCTTATGTTCATCAAACTAAGCCTTCTAGATCTTGTGGTATTGGGTGGGGCTAAATCGTTCAACACATCTGCCCATTTGTTGACTAATTTGGATTCCATTTTCTGCCAGGGCTGTTGTTCCTGATTGGATGATAGATGTAGGTGCGAGGAGATTTCACTCAATCGCAGTAAGAATGAATACACCAATTCAGCATCATGGGCATAGTCCTCTTCACTATAATGCAGTGTACCTCCACCTGGAGAGTTTAACATTATGTTTAACCATGGGAAGAAGTAAGATCGGTGTCTTTGTGTTCGCAAGGCAACAACAAGTTTATCTAAAATAACCTGTAAATAATAAGAATTTGAATTGTCAGTAACTTAAATAATTAAGTAAGAGTGTCAAACTCATTCTTTATATTTGACTAAAATGTTTTGGTAAAAATATAATCATTATATGATGAAATGAAATTATCTTCCATCTTTTACCATCTTGAGATAATTCTGTCTTTAGTTATTGTTATCCTATGAATAACTCAGATATAATAGTTCTATTTTAAGTCATTATAAACCTTGCTTATAATTTTTCTCCTACACCAGGAGAGATGTGTTCTTATTCCTACTTGTAAATTATCATACTCATAACTCACAAATATAGTTATGTCTTATTATTATTATAACCTGTAATTATATTTACTCAGAAATGTACTCACCAAGACATGCTCTGAAAGTCTGTCATGATCCCATTCCTTCATTGTGGCTATCACTGTTTCTCTATCTACTTCTATTCTTGTCCATAAAAGAGTCTTTAACATGTAATCACTAACTACTTGGCCACCATTAGTTGTCCGTCTCAAGTCTGCAACAACATTCCGTAATGTTGATAAAACCCGATGAGGAACACTGTTTTCTGAATAGTCTGTTAGAAGTGATAGTTCTGCTGCTGGAAATCGAAACTGCCATGTAGCCGTCCTATCATCACAGCGTAGAGTGGGATGTGGAGGAGCTGGCACAAGGTAAAATCCCTACAAGACAAATTGTTTATATTAATTAACATATTTTTAAAATAGTGTAATTGACTGTTTGTTTTATAGGAAGTAAAAGGATAGTAAAACATATACACAAATACACACACACACACACACACACATACACACACTAAAAAAAACACACACACACAAACAGACTCACACACACACATACATACATACATACACACACACACACACACACACACACACACACACACACACACACACACACACACACACACACACACATATATATATATATATATATATGTAATTAATGTAGCAACACTGTCCTCTTATATTCACTTATCACTCACATTTTAATGGATTTAAACAATAATCTTGCTGGGTATATTTGTGAGTTGAGTATATTACAGTGCTATCATTTTTGAGCATTAGTAGACTGCAATGTTTTTCTACGATTTTGGCATGTGAGAATTCCATTGTCAAGTGTTATATCTGTATTGTTTTATTTTCGGTTTCACTGCACTATGAGTTAGTTTCGGTCTGTATTGGGGTCAACTTTGTCTAGTAATTATAAATAAATAAAATTAATACTAAAATAAATTAAAAATTATATATAAATTGATTCCATCTTTAATGAGCTACTTGTTTTCTCTAAACACTTGTAAATATTTTACAACTTGCCTATAGTAGCAGCTAATTATATTTGTTGAAGTTGGCCATTTCGGGAGATTTGTCTCATTGTCAATTCAGACCGTAACTGATCTCAAGATTTTCGTTGGTTAGGGTGGGGGTGGGATATTTTGGTGGGGTTGTGGTGGTATTTGGTGAGTATTAGGAGTTATGATGTCGACAAATGTGTGTGAATTATAATGTAATTGAATGTTGAGTATGAGTGTAGGGTGTAGTTTGAAATGTTTGTATCTTTCGTATTTCAAGGTTGTGTAACGGTTATTTTTGTATTGTTTATACACATTATACACATAATGTTTTCAATCGCTTGTGCCGATCTTTATCAGTATCTAAATGTTCTGCTTGAAGTTGTTGTTGGGTTAAGCGGTGACGGTTTAAAAAAAATTAAAGTTCGGGTAGTCATAGACTAATGTAATGTTATTAATTAAATAAAAGTACATGCATAATACTAAAAGTCTTTATATCTGCTCTTAAGTAACTTATAAAGTAAATCATATGTTAATATTTCTCAGCTATAGTATTTTTAATTAAAAACCTCTTTGTAAAATGTATTAGTAGTTTTCCCATATAGTGTTAATAATAATAAACTATTTAATAAACCCACTCTCAGAAAGTGTATATAAAGTTGACCATAAGAAAAATAATAAGAGAGTAAACAAAAATGGAGTAATTTTAATGCAGCCATTAGTCCCGAATATCTTCCTTAAGTTCTATCTTAGAACATTGTATAGTATGCATTAGATTCAGAATAACTATTATCTGCAAATTTAAAATATTAATCAAACATAGAAAATCCACCTGTTTTGCTTGACAATGGCACAATGCATGTCAATTATCAATACATTCTTCTTGTGTATTATAAATGGAGAACACTAGATTACATCTTGGCGTTTACTACAAATGCCTATCTGGGCTATCTTATATAAGGAGAACGTTACAAGCGTGGACATTAATACATGTTCTCCCTTCAAAGTACAAAGTAGCACTACCTGCATCTTCTTTACGCAGGCTATGCTTTCCTGTAGACATACACCCCAACAGGGAAAGTCTTTGACTTATCTAAAATTTCCTAAGAACTCAGACCATGTCACATTATGTAAGTAAATTCGTGATGTCACTTCCCCACTCTTGCTTCGCCGGATGTATCCTAGACAGCTTTTATATATCTGATTTAAAACCAATTCCTATAGCTCTTTTTTATTGAAGATAATCAAATTTTGGTATTTGTAACTTTATTTATGGATCTTTGAAAATGAAATTTAAACTTCCTTAATATGTTGATTTTGATGTTTAGTTGCTTAACCCATTTGCTGGCATTTAACAAATTTAATTTCTCATTTGAATAATACCTTACATACAATTTTCAAAATTATATCAAAGAATTTATTTTACAATTTCTTTAATATATTTTTCTAAAATAAATTTCTTTAAATTCATTAAAATTTTAATAATATTCTCGAAATTTTCAATGTCTTTTCAAGTGTCAAGAAACAACTATGGGTGAATCACCAACCACATGCAAAAGATGTGTTAATGACGAGGAAACACTGAAAGTCAGTTCCATAACAGAACAAAAAGAGAAGTTATACA
Source organism: Prosapia bicincta (assembly GCA_036971475.1). Classification (NCBI taxonomy): domain Eukaryota; kingdom Metazoa; phylum Arthropoda; class Insecta; order Hemiptera; family Cercopidae; genus Prosapia; species Prosapia bicincta. Next base: position 286,888,797 of record JBAIZL010000001.1, read on the forward strand.
TCATTAAACTAGAAATGGGTCAGATTGAATAATAAAGATAGCCATGGTGAAGGGTATGCTACATAACAAATTAACAAATTAATATGGGATTAGAATTAGAAAATAAAATCTTTAAAAGCAGCCCTGCCCAACTTTCTATATAAAGGGGGACATTTATCTAATTTTGAAATCTGGGACCCGGCCACCTAGTGATATAACAATTAACTTAATAATAATAACCACCACCAACACAACATCAATAACATAATACAATTTATTGGAAATTAATTTATTTGAGTTATTTAAATTAGTAATTGTATTGTAAGAGGCCTTAAAAAAGTAGGTCTCTTGGTTTTTGCATTGAACAGTTCTGCATTAGAGCTTTGTAATCTTTGAGTCTAAATTGTGAATAATAGAAAAAAAAGACCTTGGGATATAAATTTTCAAAATTTCCAAACAAAATCTAGAGTCATTTAGAAAAATAAAGTGTATTAGCTAAGACATCTTCTGAAAGGAATAGGTCTTTAGAAATTACCTCAGGATGGAATAGTACAAGAGAATACAAATTATGAACAACATTTATGGTAGGATAACTTTTGATTTGCCTATCAACAGATAAAACTTTAAGGAGGTAATGCAAGGCACTTTTTTAATGGCAGAATACTATATGATAATGATGATTTAGAATAAAGGTAGATGCAAGTTATTGTCATTAAAACCATACTAAATTTAAATATAAAAGTTAAGTCATTATATAAGGTTGGAATGGCATAATATAAATTGTTAGGTATTATTTTACTGCTGAGTAGGCACATTTGTTACTATTGTTCTCTTTTCACCAATAAATTTTAAGTGACCACTTACTGTAGTAGCAGCTTTTTGGTACAGCAACATGTCAATATGTGCTAACGACACCCTTCCAGGGAAATCACATGATTGAGGCCATCCTTGAAATCCAATGCCTAGAATGAGCGTCACTTGGATGTCCTCATCTACAGTGTTGAGACACATGGGTGGTTGTAAGCCAATACGCAATCGTATACAGGGAGCACCCTCTACAATGGCAATACGATACTCTCTTGGATCTGGAAATCTTCGACGATTACATTCACCTGTGTACGTAACCGTTATTTTGTTATTGTTCCCAGATTTATACACACTATTAACAGAATGCTGAAATTTTGTGTCATAGTAAGTTTTGGTATATTGTATTATTAAATTTGCTTTTTAAAGTTAGAATTTAAAATTCTAATTTTAAAGTGAACGAGTATCAGTCAAAAATTTATTTCAGTAGAGTTGTGTTATCAGATAAAATAAAAAAAATACTGTTAAAAGAATAAAATATATCAAAATGTTTGTCAATAATGTAATATTATGTTATAAACTTCAGAGATACAATTACATATTAAGAATAGATACCAATAGAAAATTTCATCAAATGAAAAATTATAGAAATTAAGATGAAAGCTTTAGAAAAATTTAATCAAACTTCATATCTTTTTTTTTTTTATATCAGTAGAGAACGTTTAATTAAAAGGGATTCAAATTCAATTTTAGTTAGCTACAAAGCATGTTGTGAAGCTATTTATAAAAATTACAAAATTACTTTGTATTCAGTGCTTGATAAGTTACTTGGTGTTTCTCTACTCTGTTCTCCATGGAGGTCGTCACTCTAAGTACCTTGCCCTTTCCTCTTGTGCAAGACTGACTTATTCTAATCTTCAAAAGTTATAAGAAAATTGGAGTGGGGTAGTAATGAATGTGAAAAATGAAGTTTGGTTATTGTAAAACGTCAATATAAATTATTGCACTTATTCATCAATTCACTTGGCAAAATAACTACTTACTGATATTTCTCAACAGATCCATTTTACACTTGGTCAGTTCATTGTTCAATGCTGTGGGTTACAAGCACTGAACAAGTATAAAACAAATCTGTTGAGTAATGTTGATAAGTAATGAATTTTGCCAATAAAATTGATAAATAAGTGTTTATTAAAATACCTCATAAAATACAACCTAACAATTGAAAGTTATAAATAATGTTCCTATCACAATCTGTCCAATTTATTTTAAAATGTTTTTCATGTTTAAACCTTTCAAAAAATGTTGTTGTATATTTTTGGAAAATGTGTTAGTTTTAATACCATCAAAATATTAATTTTAGATGGTTTTATAAATTTTCTAAAACGAATTATAACTAGTGGAAGATAATTAAAATGGTAAATACAGGAAAGCGCTGTAAACCAGTAGAAAACTTGAACCAGAGAGACATTCCATTAGATCCATTAAAACTGTGTAAGAGTGAATAGAAAATCCTAGTAAAAATGTGTGACATGCTTAGAAATTGTCGTAAAAGGTTACAAGCATATGAAATTAGAAAGTAAGTAAAGGGTTTCTACAACAGTTCCAACAAGAAAACTCCTTAAATTTTCTACCTGGGCCATAGTAAAGCTGCTCTTGGGCAGGAATTTCAAAAAGTTTTTGAGCAATTTCAGCATCAACAACTTTTCCTGGAGCGCTACAAAGTCGAGACTCATCCAGTTGATCAGGGCGTCCAGGGACAGAACTCCGAGCTGCCGACTGAGCCAACAGCTCAACAAAACGCTCTTGTATTTTATCCCTGAAAACATTTCCAAAATATTAACTTAGTTGAATAAATGTAGTAATAAAATTCATGTTTTCAATTAAAAAGTCATAATTCACTTTCATCAAATGATTTATTTTAATAAACTACTATAACTAGTTTTATACATGCCATGCTAAAAAAGTTAGTACCTGTAAATAGTTGAAATATGCAAAAACAAAAAGTGTTTTAAATCAACAGTTGATCTAGTTGCATAATACCTTTTTGTTTATTTTTGTAGAGCCTAAAGAATTAATGCTTTAAGAGTAAAGAAAATATTATTTTCTACCATCTAAGTTTTAATACAAGTGTTATTATAAGTGTTAAAATTATTATTTAATAATGGGAAGTCAGAAAATTCCAAACAAATTACCCTAAACCATTATTATTATATTGTTTTATGTAGTTTAAACAATTATTTCTATTGGGTCTTACAAATGACCCATAAACTAGAAATAACCTTGGAAAAAAATATGTACTGCTATTGACTAGAAGATTATAGCATATTAATGTAATAATTACATATATCTTGATTATGATACCCTATAACTCCATGAGTCCTGTGATGCTGCTTACACGAAAATATAAAGTTTTCTATTAGGCCTACCTTTTAAGAAAGCCATTATTGTTTACAAACTCCGACCAGTTCTCAGCGCCTTCTCCTTGCAACCGTATTTTGGCAAACCCTTGAGGCCCTCCTTCTCCTTCCAATAAATGACATGTTGGTTGTTCCCAGTGTTCAGGGTATAATGATGGTGATGACAGACAGTCAAGACGTACCAAGTATGAAAAACTTAAACCTCCCTATAAAAAGAAAATTAAATTTATTTATTAAAGAAAGTTTGATTAACTCCTTGAGACAAAATGTAAAAAGGACTTAAATATTAATACAAAATACATGTAAGTAATATTTTGTACCATTTTAAAATGTGCTATTACAATATGTTATTACTTACACTTTAAAAAAATGTTTTAACTTGCCTATAGTAGCACTTACTTTGCTTTGTTGAGGACGGCCGTTTCGGGAGATGTGTCCCTTTGTCAACTCAGACCGTAACGGTTAGTAACATCTCCCGAAACGGCCGTCCTCAACAAAGCAAAGTAAGTGCTACTATAGGCAAGTTAAAACATTTTTTTAAAGTGTAAGTGATTACTAGTAGCTCACGCGAAGATGGAATCAACAAATGTTATTACTACAATATATATTACAATTTTTTTATAACTTTATTAAAACTGTATTTAAAAACATGATATATCAGGATTCATTTTCTAAAGCAATAACATTTTCGGTTGCAAAGTAAGAAATGCTATTGAATCTATTTTACTTAATTTGTTTTAGGAACAACAATAATGTCTTCTTCAAACTTCTTTGACTTATCAAAATTCCTGTAATGCCTGTTGATAGTAGAAAAGATCATTAATCAGTTATCTTATTAATTCATCTTCAATATTTTTATTTAAGGAGAAATCATATTTTAGTATCATCTTCTCCCACCCACCAGTTATACTGGGTTCTTTTAGTTCTCCCCAAGCTGTAGGAATTATATGAATGGCCTAAAGAATATCGTGTTCAGAATCTTAAGAACTCTGTTTACTATTGTCAGTTTCTACCATAGATTTTGAAAATGTGAAATGAAGATTAGGTTTTGGACACTTTTATGATGCTTTTATTAATGGACTAGATGACAGAAGTGGTGGTTTATAGAACTTTATACTTTACTTTTATGTTGGTGCTATTTGTGCTTAGATGACTGGGTGTGGTATCTATCATAAGTATTATTTTGTGTTCTAGGTTTTGTACTTTTCAGTATCTTATAGTTTCTAGAATAAAACCATGAATAGACCAGTCTTCGAAAGTCATCCAAACTTTCAAAACTGGTCGGAAATGAAAAGGTAATGTTTTTTTTTCCAATTCCTTCAAAAGCTCATAGATTTTTGCTCATGAATTTTGTAATCACAAAAGATTTCACTTATAACCTCCAAAATTACCTCTAAGAAGAAATATAACATGTTCCTTCGTACCTTTAATCCTTTGGCATTAATTTTTTGCCCTTATAAATGTAACTTCTGTTATTTTTCTAAAAAGCCCAATTTCATCATTAACAATTTTTCCCATAAGTAAAGTTTTTCTTGTAAATTTTATACCAGCTTCATTATAGGTACTTGCTAACATATCACTTAATTTAACATTATGGAAATCGCTTTTTTTTAATGTTTGAATCACCGGTGACTATGTAAAATGTATCGCCAGTGCCATTTGCTTTTTGAATTGAATTTAATTTGAAAACAAATTTTTAACTAAAAACACCTGTAAATGTGTTACACTTGCCGATAGCAGCACTTATTTTATAATTGTTGAGGACAGCCATTTCGAGAGAAGTGTCCCATTTTCAACTCAGAGTGTTACTCTGAAATGTTATGGTCTGAGTTGACAATGGAACACTTTTCCCAAAATGGCCGTCCTCAACAATTCTAAAGTAAGTGCTACTATAGGCAAGTGTAAAATATTTACAAGTGTTTTTAGTTAAAAACTAGTAGCTCACGTAAAAGTGGAATCAACAAATATATGCAAATATTTATTGTTTCAATTATTCCGTTTTTCCTCTTGATTATCTTTGTGTTTTGGTGAATTTCTCTTTGTTAAAAAGTTTCTTTGGATTCAATGGTAAAATTGATAATTTTACAAAAAATCAAAATGACAAACTTTTTTTAAAAAATAAATTTGATTGCCCTATGTTTAGTGTGACTAATTTTTTGAAGAAATAAAAATGTTTGGTTAAATTAATTTTGCACTTTATAGAAAATTTCACAAACTCAAGTTTATGTTTAAATAGTTATATTGTTTTAAAGTCTAAGACTTTGACAGGCCAGGTTGAAACAAACTTTGGAGAACAAGAATTAATTCCATTGTATTTGCCTTGATAATACTGAAAGAAAAAATACCCAAAATATTATGGCATATGATATGTTTTGAGTTTTAATAAATATGTCAAATTTTGAGAATAGAGCTAAACAATTTTACAACATTTTACTATATTATATTTGCATTTATTTCAATTCAACTGCATTTTAAAACCAAAATGAATTTCTGAAATTTATTATAATTTTATTTACTATCTAACTATAATATTTTGAATTTTTTACAGGCAATGTAAAATTTAAAAAATTGTGTAGGAACTCTTTCAACAAATACCGAAGTTGAATAATTTGAAAAAAATTATTTACCCAGGTTTTAAATATTAAGAAAAGGTTTGTTGATTCCATCTTTACGTGAGCTACTAGTTATCACTAAACACTTTTAAATGTTTATAAACTTGCCTATAGTAGCACTTACTTATATTTGTTGAGGACGCCCATTTCGGGATATGTGTCCCATGGCCAACTCAGACTGTAACTCCGTGAGTCCTTAACAAATATAAGTAAGTGCTACTATAGGCAAGTTTATAAACATTTAAAAGTGTTTAGTAAGAAAAGGTACTAATTTACTTCAAAAGCAGTACTAAATTAAAATTTTACCGTAAGCACTATTGGCTCTTGGGTAGAGATTCAAACCTCTCATTAGGAAATAAAATAAAAATCTACAATCAGATTTTAAAACCAGTTTGGATGTATGGCAGTCAACTGTGGGGATGTGCAAAGGAATCTAATGTAGAAATTCTCAAGATTTTTCAAAATAAAGTACTGAGAAATATTGTTAATGCCCCTTGGTATATAAAAAACAAAGATATTCACCGAGATCTAAATATTCCGACAATACCAGAAGAAATAAAGAAGATGGTCAAAAAACGTGAAAAGAGACTTCACCTTCATCCAAGTACAGTGGCTTTTCAACTTCTCGATAACCAGTTCATGGTTAGAAGATTGAAGAGAACCAAACTATTTGAGTTGGTGTAGTGTAGTGTTGTGCTGTGCTAGTTCTAATATAATATGTTGTAATACTTGGTAATTTCTCTTTTATAAGTCTTAATAAAAGTTAATAAGTTAAAAGAAATAACGATTCAATGCTGCTTTTGTTACAATAATTTTTTATTATCTTAATATGACATTCCTTATTTTCTTTTACAAAGTCACTTACTAATTACAAATTCTTATTTCCTCCACAAAGAATTACAAAAATTAAGCTTTATTAGCCTAAGTCTAAAATTTGTTTATGGCAGCAAGAAGTTTAGTTATAAATTTTAATATTAATTCAATTTGATTTAATTACTTCAATTTGAGCTTGAGCTCTCTTTATCTCGGGTTAATAGGTGGGTTTTCTAAATTTTGAATAATAAAATTTGAGTTGGCACTTTCAAAAAAATATCTAAGTTACAATTCTTACAAGCTAAAATTTTTTACAAGTTATTTGGTTTCTAATTAAATAATTTCGTGAATAATGTCTTCTTAATCGATCAGTTCAATGATTTGGCTTAATGTTATTCTGTAATTAGGATTGAATACGATACTACACTTTCCGCACCAGTTAAAAAAATAAAATTTCTACAGCCAATTCTGAACACGTCTTCCTCGTTCAAATGCTCTGTTCCAACTCCCACTGACGCTACCTTTTTTAGCAATAAAATGGCCAAGTCGTGAATTTCCGCTATTTTCTCGTTTATTCCTTGTAAGTAACAGCTTTACGGATGTCATGTTCACCGCCTTTGATACACTTCTTCTTCTTAACAACTGCACTTAAATTTCTTTGCAAAACAATTGCATTTAAATCTTATTTCCCAAACTGTTTTAGATTATATATCCACGAGAAATATTTAAAACGAATATCTTTTGCCGGTCATGCGCACGCAACTCTACAAATCCGTTCTACATCTTGTTTACTACAGAACATTCACTAGCTTGCTGTTTGAAAGTTTTAAGTGTATTTATATCGTTCTATTGTTCTATTTAAATTGTTATCTATCAATTACTTCTAATACCTTTTCTTATAAATAGTGATTTGTGTGTGTTTTTTTTTCTTTTTATATAAAATCTTGTGATTAGATCTAAAATGTGGCCATGTGCATTTTTCTACACAAGTGAAATTAGGTTATGTTTACATTTCGTTCCTGGTATATTTTAGTAATTTTTTTACATACTGAATTTATTTATATATTTATCTTATTTTGTAAGTGCCTTTTATATATATACTACTTCAAAATGTTACATAGTCCCCAAATTTAGATAAAAAAAAAATTTTGATTCCAAAATTCCTTTTTTTTTATCTCAATTTTCACATTTTGGGAGTAAACTCTTACTCTATCCTTCTTGCTTGTCTGCTGCCCTCTAATTACATATGATATACTTAACTCCTAACAATACAATAAATTAACAATTAACATTTAATAAACAATCCTCTTACTCTTAACTCTCAATTTTCACATTTTGGGAGTAAACTCTTACTCTATCCTTCTTGCTTGTCTGCTGCCCTCTAATTACATATGATATACTTAACTCCTAACAATACAATAAATTAACATTTAATCAACAATACTCTTACTCTTAACATCTAGTACATTAATCATTTTCTGATTCTTAGAATCTATTTTATAACCTTTTTTCTTTTTCTTTCTTTATTTTAATTTTAATAGAATGGAATCTTTCCAATCATAAGTATTTTTATTTATCTATATAATCTATCTTCTGACACAGTGTTTTTTTATTTATTTATTTTTTTTTTTTATTTTAGCCTAACCGAGTCATAGCATGTCTAGGTTGTTTGTAGGTTAGGTCCTTGTTCTTATTCATTCATCCCTTCCTATTTTATTTTTATTATTCAATATTCAGTTCAATTATTTTCTTATATCATTTCAGTTTATTTTATATGAAGTTTAACATCTAATATTTTTTTAAAGGTTGCAATCCCATATCCTCTATTTGATCATATCTATAGCTCCTTTGATTACACTGTCCCTATATCAACGAATATAAATTTTGTTTTAATACTTATATATATCAACGCAGATTCTCCCTTACAATACGACGAAGTTTAAATACACAATTACCATATTTTTATTACAACGATGCTATAATATTTATTATCATAGATTCATATTTCTTTTATAATATATAATATATACGACGAAGTTCCATTATTTATCAACGCAGATTCTCCCTTACAATACGGCGAAGTTTAAATACACAATTACCATATTTTTATTACAATGATGCTTCAATATTTATTAACATAGATTCATATTTATTTTTATTCATTATTCGACGAAGTTTCCAATAAATTATGGTAGATATAGTTACCATCCCTTAAAACTTATCTCCTGCTAACGTTTTCTTATACACATAGTCACCTAGAGTTTATTCATATTGCTTCCTTTACCTATATTTAATATCTCCCTTCCTTTTTTATTTAAATTTATATATTTTTATTTCTTTATTTTTTTTAATTTTTTAATTTTTTTTCAAGTGTTTGTTTAATTATTAAGTCATTTCTGGTCCATTGTCATTTCCGGTTTATTTGTTATCTATCTCTCCTACATTCGCTTCTTTCTCCTAATACTTTTATATCCTGAGTCATTCCTGTTGTTACCATCTTATTATCCCTTGTTATTTTCCTTTCTCTCGACTTCTCCCTTACTATTTAATTTGTTCTATCTGAAATTTATCTGATTCTCCATGGTGTGCCTCCCTTGGTTCATAAAATTTCTTTAACAAGCTAATATGGAAAATTCCTCTAATTTTATTGCTTCTAGCATCTTTGATTTCATAAGTCGCCCTGCCATATTTCTTGGTGATCACATAAGGTCCATCATATATATAAAATAATTTTGCCATCTCACCTCTTATACCCTGTGGTTGCCAATTTTCTTTTATTAATACCTTGTCCCCAACATTTAATTCTTCTATTTTATGAGTTTTATTAAATTTCTCTGCTCTCTTATGAGCCTTCTCCTTAATTCTACTCCTAGCAATTTCTAAATGTCTTTCTAAATTTATTAATTTTGAACTCCAGCCTAAATTTTTTATTTCCTTTTGCCAAAACCTTTCATCCTGAATTCCTAGTTGTAGCTGGTTAGGTGTGTATCCTGTAGTCTCATGAGGAATTTCATTAATTGCCTGGTTAATAACCTCTACATATTTTCCCCATTCTCTATGGTTATGATGACAATATGTTCTCAAACATCTAATGATCTCCTTATTCACCCTCTCAACGATATTGCTTTGTGGCCTCCTTATTGGAGAAAATATTGGTTTCATTTCTCTATTTTTAATATACTCCAGCCATTTCTTATTATTAAACTGGGTTCCATGATCAGTCTGTATTCTTTCTACTCTCCCGAATTTTTCTATATAATTTTCTAAACATTTAATTGCCTCCCCTGTGGTTGCCTTTTTCAATTTATAGATTTGAACGAATTTTGTAAATACATCTAACATTACTAATAAATACTTATAGCCTCCTACAGTTCTTTGAAATGGTCCTATAAAATCAATTGACAATTGCTCCTTTGGTTTTTCCACTTGGATCCCTTTCATCTCTCCAAAATTACCTTGGGTTACATTTTTAGCTCTTTGACAAATATTACATGTTTTAATAATTCCCCTAATGCTTTTTCCCATTTTCTTCCAAGTGAAGCTCTCTGATAATATGGTATGACATTTCTTAGCTCCTGCATGCAGGTAATATTCATGACAAGTACCCACTATTTCTTTAATCATTCCCTTTGGTACTACTATTTTCCAACTTTCCCTATTTCTTTTATATATAGTAAGTTATTAATAATTTTATAATTTTGAGGATAATTTTGAATGTTTTCTTTTATTTCTCTAACTTCCAAATCTTCTACTTGTAATTTACTAAATTCTTTAAATTTTGTACACATTTCCATATCCATAACTCTTTCTATATAATTTATTTGTAATTCTGAATTTTGGTCTCTTCTTTCAAACTTATTTTTGTCACAAGGGTTCCTGCTCAATAGGTCTGCAACTACATTTTCTTTTCCTTTACAGTGTTCAATAGTATAATCATATTCTTGCATTAGTAATATCCATCTATGCAATCTTGAATTTAAAATTTTACAAGTCTTAATAAAAGTTAAGGCCTGATGGTCAGTCTGGATCACAATTTTTCTTCCTAGGATGATCTGTCTTGCTTTCTGCAGACAAAACAATATAGCAAGTAATTCCTTCTCAGTGGTATAATATTTAACTTCACTTCCTTTTAATGTGCGGCTCATAAACATTACTGCCTTTTTCTCCCCCTTTTCATCAATCTGATAGATGTGTCCTCCTATGGCATATTCACTGGCATCTGTTTGTAGGTAAAATGTTTTCTGGTAATCTGGGTGAGTAAGTACATTTGTTTCCAAAAATTTTTTCTTTAATTTAATAAAATTTCGCTCCTCCTCTTCTGTCCAAATAAATTTGTTTCTATTAGATAATAATTTTAATAATGGTTGTACAAATTCTGAATATTTTTCTATAAATTTATTATAATAATTAGCCATTCCAATAAAACCTTTTAACTGTCGAGGATTTTTAGGTGAGGGAAATTCTAATATAGCTCTAACCTTCTCTTCATCCATTTTTACTCCATTTGTAGTCAATCTATACCCTAAGAATGAAATATCTTTTCTACAGAACTCTGATTTATCAAATTTAATGGTCATGTGGTTTTTTAAAAAAATTTGGAAGATCTTTTCTAGGTGTTTTTTATGCTCCTCAAATGTCTCAGACATACAGACTATATCATCCACATATATTAAGGTGAAATCTTCTAATTCCTCCCTCATAATACTGTCCATAGCTCTTGCCAATGCTGCTAGAGATGTTTTCAATCCATAGGGTGTAACAACAAACTGGTATGTTTTCCCTCTATGTTGGAATGCAGTATATTTCCTTGACTCCTCTTCCAATTCAACCTGCCAGAAACTGTTAGTGAGGTCCATGGTACTCAACCAATTAACTCTCTTTGCTCTGTGTAGAATCTCATTTATTCCTCTATAGCAATCATAATCCGGAATTATAATTTCATTTAGTTTTCTTGCATCTAAACATAATCTAACTTTCCCATTGGTTTTGATGACTGGGACTATTGGATTAATATATGGACTAGTACTTCTTTCAATTATACCTAACCTCAACATTTTCTCTATCTCTTCTTGTACCTGATCTTGGTACTTTGTAGGAATTGGGTAATTTCTTTGGTAAAATGGTACATCTTCCCTAACTTTAATCTTATGTTTATATGCAGTGCATAAACCGGGCTGGTCTGAAAATACTTCTTTATACTTCTCTATTAAATCACTCATCTCCTGTCTTTGTTCCTCAGTTACCTCTTCATTCCCTATTCTTTCAAAAATATCCTCTTTTTTTATCTCTCCCTCCTCTTGTACAATTTTAATATAATTTTGACTCTGGTTTCCAAAAGTTTCAAATTCTTCCCATTTTTCCATATCATTCATTCCTTCCTGTTCATCACAACTCAATTCCTCCTCCATCTCATTTTCAAAATTATTCATCTCCCCTTTAAATTTTGTCTGCCCATCTACACTCATTTTTGATTTATATAATTTGTTTTCATATTTAAACTCCATCTCCCATTTTCCAAAATCAAGTTGTGCCTCCACATCCATCAACATATCCGTACCTATAATAAATTTTCTCAATAAGCCTGGCACCACTAGGCATTGAAACGGATATTTTACCCCTCCTATTTCTCCTATTACCATGATCATTTTGTTTATATTTTTAGTTTTCTTATTTGTTGCAGTCCGAATGGTTAAATTTTTTATTGGTAGGATTTCTATTTTTCCTATTTTATTTTTATTCTCTAACATCCATTTCTCCTGGATACATGTTACGTTACTGCCTGTGTCTATTAATGCTGGTAAACTTGTATCTTCCATCTTAATCTCTATCTCTGGGTTTATTATTTTTTTTTCAATTCCTAAATTATAATTTCTCTCCTCATCTTCTTGTTCTAAAAATTTTCTACTGATTAATACATTATTTATAGTTAACTTAATTTTATCGTAGGAGCTTTTATCAAATTTTATCACTGGCAACCTCATTTGTTCTGTTTGATGCTCCTTTTCCTGATCCAAGGCGACGATACCAGTGTTCTCTAGTTTTCCGTTTGACTATGTGCACCATCCTCCTTCCTTGTCCCCACACATCTCCTTGTCTCTATCTGATTTACTTCCTTCTGACTCCTGTCATTGGTTCTGTAATTCCTGTCTCCTCTATTTTCTCGATTATTTTCCTGCCCTGGTCTTGGTTCAACATTCCCCCTCATATGATTATCTATTCTTCTGTTAAAAAACTGGACATATGGCCGCCCTTCATTCCTATATTCATTCCTTCTATACAATTCTCCTGGTCCTGGAAATCTTCTATTTCCCTGCTGTCTCATACCTTCCTCACCCCTTCTGAGTGGAAATCTATTTCCATTCTGTTCCTCTCTAGGGGTAGGCCTATTCCATGGTCCCCTGTTTCTCTGTCTTATTTCCTTATTTCTCTCCTCTATATCCTCCTCATTCAGCATCCTTTCCATCTCTCGGATCGTTTTTATATTTTGTACTCTTCTTGACAACTGTATCCTTTCATTAAAATGCCGGCTTAATCTCCGGACTATCTCTTCCTCATTTTGCGGTGGTGTCATGTTCTTTAAAACTATGACTCTTTCTATGAAATAATCTGCTCTGGCTCTTCCATTTCCCTCTATATACCTTTCATTTTCTATTCTCTCTTTAATGCCTTCCTGTATTTCTTTGGCCCAGTATCTTTCTATAAACCTATCTTGTAAATCCGCGAAATTTTCCACCTCCTCTCTGATTGATTTCCACCATCTAGCCGCTCCTACTTCCAAAGCTCTATCTATGATTCCTCTCCATTCATTTTCAAATCTTTCCCCTGTCCTACATTCAAATTTTCTCTCCACATACCTATCCAGTCTTTTTAGGAACTCCATAGGGTTACCATTCCTCCCATTAAATTTGGGCATCTCCTCCTGATTCCCGCATGACACTTGTATGATCCTTAGGCCTTCTCCTCCTTTACTTTCTTCCACCTTCTTTTCTACCTTTTCCATTCTCTGGGTCAATTCCCCTTGTTTCTCATTATTCCTCCTTCCTTCTGTTTCCAATCGGTCAATTCTATCATTATTATTGTTTTTTTCAATCGCTATCTCCCTATTTTAAACTCTTAACTCTTCCCTGTACTGTATTGTTATTTTTTCTACCTTCTCTATCTCTTTCTTATTAATTTCTGTCACATCAGCTATTATTTCTTTTGTTTCCGCTAAATTCTCCTTAATCTTCTCCTCTAAGTCTCTTCTCATAACTCCTACTACAGCATTATTCTCTGTTCTCAACTGTTCCCTCATATCCTCTATCATTTTCTTACTTTCCTCCCTTATTTCCTGTGTTATGAATTTGAAATCTTCCTTCATCTCTCTCATTTCGTCTCTATTTTCCTCTAATTTTTTGTTTATTTCCCTCATATCCTCACTCATATCTTTCATTTCCCCTTTTATTTCATCTATCTTATCTAATTGTCTATTTATTTTTTCATTATTTATATTTAATTGTCTATTTAGATCCTCTCTCCCTTTTTCACTCATTTCCATGAGAGTTCTCATCATCTCCCTTAAATCTTCATTCTCATTATTTCCCTTTTTCTGTTGGGTTTGCATCAGTGGTAATCCCCTAGCCTCATCTACTTGGGTTTCCACCTCACTCTCTTCTATAGGCATATCTGTGCCTTCCGTTTCTGTCTCTAGTATTTCTAGGCTTGTCCCTTTTTCCAATTCTATTAGGCCTATTGTAGCTTCTTTCTCTTTTTCATTTATTTTTTCTTTTAATGTCACATATTTTCCTTTTGCAGCTTCCTCAATTGCTGTACCCTTCCTAGACCTACTATGTTTGTTATATTCCTCTAATTTTTCTGTTTTTTTCGCTTTCTCCCCCCTTAAATTATATGTACCTGTTTCAGATTCCATTTTTTTTATTTCTTTATCTAAAATTTCAAATTTTCCTTTATGCTATTTAAATTTTGAAAATTAAAAAAAATATTGACTTATGGTTGCAAAGTCCTGAAAAGTAAACAATATTAATACAAATATTTAATTAATAATCTTATCTAAAGTGCCTTAAGGTTAATTCTTAAAATTTTTTATAATCGAGCCCCACGTTTGTGTGCCAAATGTAATACTTGGTAATTTCTCTTTTATAAGTCTTAATAAAAGTTAATAAGTTAAAAGAAATAACGATTCAATGCTGCTTTTGTTACAATAATTTTTTAATATCTTAATATGACATTCCTTATTTTCTTTTACAAAGTCACTTACTAATTACAAATTCTTATTTCCTCCACAAAGAATTACAAAAATTAAGCTTTATTAGCCTAAGTCTAAAATTTGTTTATGGCAGCAAGAAGTTTAGTTATAAATTTTAATATTAATTGAATTTGATTTAATTACTTCAATTTGAGCTTGAGCTCTCTTTATCTCGGGTTAATAGGTGGGTTTTCTAAATTTTGAATAATAAAATTTGAGTTGGCACTTTCAAAAAAATATCTAAGTTACAATTCTTACAAGCTAAAATTTTTTACAAGTTATTTGGTTTCTAATTAAATAATTTCGTGAATAATGTCTTCTTAATCGATCAGTTCAATGATTTGGCTTAATGTTATTCTGTAATTAGGATTGAATACGATACTACACTTTCCGCACCAGTTAAAAAAATAAAATTTCTACAGCCAATTCTGAACACGTCTTCCTCGTTCAAATGCTCTGTTCCAACTCCCACTGACGCTACCTTTTTTAGCAATAAAATGGCCAAGTCGTGAATTTCCGCTATTTTCTCGTTTATTCCTTGTAAGTAACAGCTTTACGGATGTCATGTTCACCGCCTTTGATACACTTCTTCTTCTTAACAACTGCACTTAAATTTCTTTGCAAAACAATTGCATTTAAATCTTATTTGCCAAACTGTTTTAGATTATATACCCACGAGAAATATTTAAAACGAATATCTTTTGCCAGTCATGCGCACGCAACTCTACAAATCCGTTCTACATCTTGTTTACTACAGAACATTCACTAGCTTGCTGTTTGAAAGTTTTAAGTGTATTTATATCGTTCTATTGTTCTATTTAAATTGTTATCTATCAATTACTTCTAATACATTTTCTTATAAATAGTGATTTGTGTGTGTTTTTTTTTCTTTTTATATAAAATCTTGTGATTAGATCTAAAATGTGGCCATGTGCATTTTTCTACACAAGTGAAATTAGGTTATGTTTACATTTCGTTCCTGGTATATTTTAGTAATTTTTTTACATACTGAATTTATTTATATATTTATCTTATTTTGTAAGTGCCTTTTATATATATACTACTTCAAAATGTTACAATGTATTGACAATGTTCAGACAAAACTAAGGATTCAGTGGGCACTTTAGTTATATCAGTATTTTGGTTAAGATATTGCAAGGAAAGTTAATGGTTGGCTTAATAAAATCAGTTTTAATTGAAAAAAATTACTAAAAATAGTTGTAATTAATTGTTTAGTTTGTAGTGTTTGGACCATAGCATAATCCTCCAGAGCAGAAGACTTAAGTTCAGATAATGATACATTAATACTCTTAAGTCAGGTCTCCATCCTGGGCAACTATCTTATTTAATGGTGTATGAAGAATTCCCAATCTGCCATCTGAGTAGATTCTACTGGTCCAGAACAAATTAACTTTCTTTTTTTTATAAGAATTATATGAAATTAAAATTTGTATGTCATTTTGTAAAAATCTTTTTGAGACAGAGCGTTTTCGGTTATACAGGTTGCTATTTAAAATAAAACAAACTTAAAAACTCCATTCTACACAAGACAGACTCTAAACAGCAGACTTATAATAACTAGACAATATAGACAAATTATATTTCGGGCAAACAGTGCGGAGTTTTCAACAAAGAACATATACACTCAGTTAAAAATAACAGGGACTCAGCTTTTGGAAACTTACTCATATAGTAGAATGGTTTCATACTAAATAAATTAAATAAGAGTTAATTTGAATCATGAATTGGATTCATCAAAATTTGGTAGTGTGCCTCAAGATAATAATACTCCCCACGCGCAGCTCCCTTTTTCACATCTGTTCATTCCACCTTGATTCAAGATCACCAGAAAGATAAACTGATAACACTTTTAACATATTTATAAACCAAAAAAATTAATTTAAACTGACCTAGTGTAAATTAAAGTAATACTGCCTACAAGATCAGTTTTCATTCATAAATGCTCATTTCCACCATATTTATGGTGGAAATATAAAACTAAAATTTAGTAAAAATGTTACTAAATTCATTTTTGAGATATTTACTTTTGTAACTGTTTTTGTGGGGTCCAAGGTAATAAGAAATTTACAGCTGAATCTGGCATCCAAGACGCCAACTCCGCACACAAGTCGTTGGATTAACCGCTCGATTAAAACTTCAGTTGCAATTATATCTTTGTCACACTTTAGCTCACCTGGAACATTACATTAAACACATTTTATTGTCCTATATTACTGAAATACACTGTACATTGCTATCTATATAGCACATTGGAATACAACTTATATTTATTTTATTTCATTCTCTCATATTTCTTTTTGTTTTCTCTTTGATTGACAAAGACCACTGTGTGGTTGAAATATATCATTGGTTAAGTGCTTTTATGTGTTTCTATTTCAAGACTACAGAGTGGACTCTTACCAAGGTAAGTCCAAAAAATCTAAATAATCTTTACCAACCAAAACTAACCTAAAACATTGGAATACAATTTTGATAAGATGAAAAAAGAATGGACAGATAGAGAGAGACAGTGACAGGCAGGCTGTACTTTAAGACAAACAAGATAATTTAATAAAAAAAATTGACAAATATAATGACATCTAGTTAGGCCTATTGCAGAGGAATTCTGATGACATTTCTTTCCATCAGCAATAATATTATAACTTTATGCTATGTTGTTTATGTGCTCACTATAATAATGGATAATCCCAAGTAAAACATTGACAGTTGAGAAAGACAATACCCCCCGACCTTTGCAGTGCAGTGCTACTCCTGGAGCAACGACAGACAACAAGTGAAGATAATTATAAAGAAAGTGAAAAAAAAATTTTAAAAAAATGCCATCTAGTCTCACTATATTTGTTACTTTTAACAGTTGAGTTAGATGCAACTGGGGAAAGTTAGAACAATATTCATGTTTTAAATCTACTTTCATGAGCTTTGACTACAAAAGTAATTATTATATATTATTTTGATTTTAGTTTATAATTCTATATAGAAAACATTTAAACTTTCCATCAAAGAGCTGTAAGGTTTTTGTCTTGAAATGCTACTTATTAGCTTTCGAAAACAACTTCTAACATTTTGAAACAATCATGTCATTTACAAAACTATTCCTCTATTGGTGGAGGTTGCATAAGGTGAAAGGTTGTGGGCTTATGATTTCTGAGTATAGTGGGTGTTTATCTGTTACGTAATGTTTGTATATTTAATAGTTTTCAATAGTTGTTTGTTTTTTTACTATGGTTTAATATATGAAGAATATTTAAATTAGTATGTATATTTGTGTATCTGTGTTGTGTGTTTTGTATATGACACACACACACACACACACACACACACACACACACACACACACACACACACACACACACACACACACACACACACACACACACACACACACACACACACACACACACACACACACACACACACACACACACACACACACACACACACACACACACACACACACACACACACACACACACACACACACACACACACACACACACACACACACACACACACACACACACACACACACACACACACACACACACACACACACACACACACACACACACACACACACACACACACATATATATATATAAGAGTCCACTCTGTAGTCTTGAATATTTATTTACTTTCATTGTCTCATATTTCTTTTTGTGTTTTCTTTTTGATTGACAAAGACCACTGTGTGGTTGAAATATATCATTGGTTAAGTGCTTTTATGTGTTTCTATTTCAAGACTACAGAGTGGACTCTTACCAAGGTAAGTCTGTCAGTCTCCTAGTCCATAAAATCTAAATAATCTTTACCAACCAAAACTAACCTAAAAATATACAAAAAAAAAAAAAAAAAAAAAAATATATATATATATATATATATATATATATATGTATATCAATACATGTATATGCCAAGACAATAAATACAAATCCCTCACATACCACAACAAACACACATACAATATGCTTCCACATTCAGAAAACTCAATTACCAAATATCATACAAAACAACAAACACTTTAAGACAACACATACAATACTTTCAACAACAAGTAGAGAAATACAATCTATCAACTATATTCAAAAATAACATGTAACAACTGTCCTAGATTCCATATCGGCCAAACCGGATCATTCAACATACGCTTCAAAGAACACATCAACAACATAAATCCAGCTGTGCAACACATAAACAACACACACAATACACATACATAATAATTTAAATATTCTCCACATATTAAACCATATTAAAAAAACTAACAACTACAGAAAAATATAAAATATATATAAACATCACGCAACAAATAAAAAAATTAATAGATTAAAAAAAAGTAACTCCGCACATGTATTTGTACCTCATCTGGAAAATTCATAATGGTTCTTCAGTATTTTCTATGCTTTTAAACTCAAGCAATTGTTTCTTTATTACACCAACATTTTATAATGTATGTATTTGGTTACAGTATACAAATAATTAAATAAAAATAATATGTACATATTATAAGAATTAAAAACATTTGTAACAATGATTATTTATGCAATGTAAATCATGCACAGTCTACCTGATGTATTGTCCAACTGTTCAGAAAAATGTATATTTAAAGCATTCAGCTGATGCTGTGAAAAACATAGCCCTGTTCCACTCAGTCTCAAATCTTTGTCCCTCTGCCGTTGGCTTCCACCATTACCCATAACCTGAAAAGTAAAGAACATTACAGTAGACAGAATTGTGCTTATTCAGCTCAGAAAATAGTATACACTTCTTTGAAATGTAAACAATCTAGTCTTCCTCCATACATAACATTTTCACTACTATTAATATTGTCTCTTCTTATTGTATATTTGTCTTAGGTTGTATATATACTATATACAGTATATTACTGTATATTAATATATTGTCTCTTCTTATTGTATATTTGTCTTAGGTTGTATATAAACTATATACAGTATATTACTGTATATTAATATATTGTCTCTTCTTATTGTATATTTGTCTTAAGTTGTATATATACTATATACAGTATATTACTGTATATTAATATATTGTCTCTTCTTATTGTATATTCCAGTGAACAATCTCCTTTGTATAATTTTCCACCAACACTCACACAGATCTAATCAATAGAAACTATTCTAAAAACAAAAACGAGTTGAAATAATAATATTGTTCAAAATTTGACATTAACAAACATCAGTATTTCAAGAGCATTTAAATTTAGCAGTTACTAACTACAAAAATAATTGGTATTTTCAAATCTAGTAACTAGTCTATGTTGTGTTCTTCATGATGATGATGATGATGTTGATGATGATGATGACAGTTTGCCAGGAAAAGCTTTAAACAATATTTTTTCCTTTGACACATTCATTTTTCTAAAATTAGAATAAACGGTTTTAGGTTCAAAACAATATCTTATAAAATTATTACTTATTAAAGTCCTGTTACAGGTTGGGCCCTGTAAGTGTATTCAAGACCACAATTCTAGGTTATGGTAGATCATTCTGTCCTTGAGAATATCAATATGTTACATTAATGAATAGTTTTATATGTAAAACAATATAATTTTGTGAACATTCTTGTTAAAGAAATGTATGAATATTAGTCTCAAAATAAGCTTGAAAATGAGAGCATGTATTTAATTGTTCTCGAAATATTAGTTGAATTCATCTTCACATGAGCTACTAGTTTTCACTAAAACACTTGTAAATATTTTACACTTGGCTAAAGTAGGACTTCGACGTCTTAGTTGACAACGGAACACATCTCCTGAAACGGCAGTCCTCAAGATATATAAGTAATGCTACTATAGGCAAGTGTAGAATATTTACAAGTGTTTTATTAAAAGTGTACTCGCAAATATGCCAAGTAAGATTCTTCTTGCTTAAGTACATTGAAGTGTAAGTTATATATATATATATATATATATATATATATATATATATATATATATATATATATATATATATATATATATTATGACAAGATATGAGGTATATTATAAAACTAGATAAGGGTAAAAAAAAAGTAAAAAATATTAAGGAAAGAGCTAACAAAGGTAGCATATTGATAGCAAATTGTATTAAAAAACCAAAAGCTTAGAGTCCAGCATTATAATAAATTTAGTGATAGTTTTTCAATAAAATATTGTCACTGCATCATATAAAGTAATTTAAAACCATAAATTGTAAATTACTGAACATCAGGTAGAATAAATTAGATGATATTAAATTAATATGTTTGTTTAATTATTTAACAACCTAAAAGTGTGACCGCGGGTAAGGTAAGGTTATTGGAAATTAGAAATACCTGTTATAAAGGTAAAACAATAATACCTTTATTATATATATATATATATATATATACACACACACACATATGTGCTCGTGCGTGTGTGTGAATTGATGAAGAAATCTCATAAAAAGACACGATCATTGTGAAAACCTATTTGTACCTTTTTAAGGTCATTTCATAAAAATATTGGGAGAGTTTTAACATTAACAACATTATAGCTATTATTTTATTTATTGCTATTTAGTATCAGGCTTCCCTCAAAAAGTATAAATATTTCTAGTAACCCTTAACCCCTTCTCCACAAAGTCTATTTAGGGTGATATACTATAGTGCTGTCCATTTATTGTTTATCCCTTGTTGGCGATGGAACAAATTTTATGAACCTGAGAGAATTAATAACCAGGTAAATGTTTGCCTTTAGAAAAAGTCGTCAAATTTGTGGAGTTGAAAGTTCAAACACTCCGAATTTTCTAAGGCCGAGAACCAGTGGCGGACTTTGCCTTGGTGCCGCCCCTAGGCACAATTCGACCGGCCGCCCCTTTGCGCCCCTTTCGCGAATTTATTGGAAACATCCCAACCTAATATAATTCTTTTAATTTTTCACCATAAGAATCCGTTGTCATGCCTGTTTAAAGAAATGCATAATAAAAAAATAATTAACTTTTAATAATGATGCGCTTTGAGATTAAAAAATATGTTGGTATTCATGCAATAATGCATTTTACGTTTAAATTAATTACCGATTACCGTGCCGACCATAGTTTACTGTCCTAATGCAATATTATTAAACGTGAAGTACATATTAAATAATAATATATAATAATATACTATATATTGGGCACTATATTTTAATGAAATATATTTTGAAAATATACATACATTACTTCACCTTCATATTTGTTGGTGAAGACAATTGAAAATAAGGACACTTTTGCGGTTAGAAAGTGTTGCTTATTACACACAAGATTAAGAAGTAATATTTTCAGCCTCTTAGTATTAACAAGAGCAATTAACGTATATTTTTACTTTTTTTGGATAATAGTTTATAATGAAAACATTGTGTAAAAATTAGACCTAATATACTTTCTAAGTGGAATATGGTGGTTTAAGGTTTAATATTTATATAAATATAGCAGAAACAAAACTTGTAGCCTAAGTATAACTAAAAACATTTATTCTTACATTAAACGTTTACGTCTTGCTTTGTTAATAGAAAATTCTTTTATTAATTGTTCAAAAGAAAAGTCTTTGGTGTTAAGGATATCAGCTTCAATGTTGAGAATTGCAAGAGAATTCAATTTGTCTTCTTTGAGGGTAGAACGTAGATATGACTTGATTCTCTTCAGGGACGAAAATGGCCTTTCTGCAGAGCAGTTGCTAACCGCAGTACACAAATACATTCTCAAAGCTATTTCTACGTTAATAGACTACGTTATCTACGTATAATACACATACACATATATACATACACACACGTGACGTCACACATGCACACTCATACATTACACATTCTGACATTACACAAGTATAAATTTTTAAACATTTTGGGTGATATTTAACTAGGTACTATTACTATTGTCACTAAAACTCATCGGTGCAAAAAAAAAACGGCTGCCGCCTGCCGCCCCCCTCGAGGTTGCTCCAATAGGCACGTGCCTAGTGTGCCTAATAGGAAGTCCGCCACTGCCGAGAACTATCCTTTCAAGTGGCCTAAAAGATTGTTAGTAATTTTGTAACCGTCTTGTATAGTCTGGACCATTTAACCATGCACTTGGTCTTATACTAGACGTGACTGATGCCGACAGCCGAGGAAAAGCGGAAAGAGCCGAGCGTACAATAGAGGTGCAAATGGAGAGATGACCTGCCATTGTATACGTAGGACGTGATGTGAGGGGAGAGGAGTAAGGCAGCAGCAACAGTGAGATGCACTGAATTTCACTTTCTTTCGACGAATTATGAACGATTTTGCGTTTCCGTTGTGCGTTTTTTTAAAATTTAATATACGTATATCTTATATACATACATACATATATATATATATATATATATATATATATATATATATATATATATATATATATATATATGATGAATTGTTACTATCTGGAGTACATACGTTCATTCTGCAGTCCATAAATTCGCAGTTCCGACGTTTCGCTAGAATCTCATCCAGCATTGACGAGGTGAAACCAACAACAGTAGAAGAGCGAGTCAGTTTCCTAGCGAAACGTCGGAACTGCGAATTTATGGACTGCAGAATGAACGGATGTACTCCAGATAGTAACAATTCATCATATTTTTCCATCCGTGAAGGAATACGTATCAGATATATATACATGTACTAGGTGACCTGGCAAACGATGTTTTGCCGTAAAAATTATTTCTAGTGATAATGTTTGTAGTCAAATAAAAATAATTAACTTATTGTAAGTTTGTGGGGAAGTGGCATGAATGAAAGACGAATGGGATGTTGAGAACGATGACGGCCTATAAAAATAACAAAACACCAAACATTCACTTTTTGAATTCATATTACTTTTATTATCTTAACTAATAAATTTCCATTTCTATCTCATATTATGACAATTTAAGAAAATAAACATCATCAGTCCCTCACTGCAATGGCGTGTACGATAGGGGTATGTTTAGTGAGTCCAACACAAACAAACTGGATGGTTTATCCACGCGAGAACATGGCACGTATATTTGTGAAAACACGGTTTGCCCAAACCTAAGCCACAAACAAACATCGACTGGCTTTGAGACATTGATTTTCATTGCGAATGCCAATCTAACTGGAAATTGAACACGTTGAATTCTATTGGCACATCTGTCGTAATAATAGGGATACGGGTAGTACTATATCTTCACCTTGGAACTTCCCATTCAAAGTGCGAGCATAATGCTGTCGAAATGGTTCTCTGTTCTTCAGTCATTAGTGGAACATTGCGAGTAACAATCGCTGCCATTTATACAGTGTTGTACTGCAGCTCGCGATTCAGTCCAGTGTTTATTAAATCAGATGCACTGCGATTTGGCGAATGTATAGAGAAAAGACTGAAGGGTAAATTGGCAATGACAATACAAAGATCCCCGATAGCAATCAATGCGTCTTTGTGCATAGCGTCGCTGAATATTATAGTTAGATCATTGCACCGTGTACGATGACGATGTAATACATCATCAGTCATTGAATCTTTGTGATTATCCCACAACGTCTCTGCTCGGGCTGAGGAACACTATAGTCAACACTATGGCGAATAGTAGACGAATTTGTATGGCTGTATAGTTGAATGCTGCCTCAGTAAGCGTACAGTCCCACTAGTTGTCTTCCAGCAAGCCTAGTGCAAGCCATTCATCTTTATACGTTGAATACTGTTGGTACATTCACTTTAGGTATATCTTGAAAAGACAATGGGTCGGAGACATTAACCAACAACAGTCGCAAATAAAAAGACATGCCTTGGATTTACTGTAAATACTCGGAAAAGGTTTATTACTTATTAAAACTGTTTACGCCTGGGGTGAATAACTGATTGAGTGGTAACTGAACAATTATTGACCGCCGAGAATAGAAAATTATTAAAGTACTATTATTGCTATTAAATAATATGGGTTGGTGGTAGAAGGGTGGAAATTTGGGGATATATGTATTTTTTGATGGCAAATCATAAACAAATTCAAATAAAATTAAAAAATAAAACAATACTTTTGAAGTGGACTACCCTTATCCCTTAGGGGGTATGAAAAATAGTTTACGTCCTATTCTCAAATCTACTGAGAATATAACAAAATTTCATAAGATTTCAATAGGTCAAGCCGTTTCGGAGGAGTCTTGTAGCAAACACTGTGACTCGAGAATTTTATATAGCCTATAAGATATATATATACATTCATGAGTTTATAAAATGTTTGTTAATCATCGGCGCATCTATAGATGGCTGCCACCGCT
The DNA here is from genome assembly GCA_036971475.1 of Prosapia bicincta. Lineage (NCBI taxonomy): Eukaryota > Metazoa > Arthropoda > Insecta > Hemiptera > Cercopidae > Prosapia > Prosapia bicincta. The sequence continues at coordinate 286,913,937 of JBAIZL010000001.1, forward strand.
TTCGTAACATTTTGAGAAATAGGAAATCCATTTAATAGTGTACTCCAATTATAAATTATCTTTTAAACAAACTGTTTATTAAATAAATATTTAGTACGGATTTAAACCGATAAATTAATTAGCCTTCAAACTCGATTTATTGTGAGAAACAGCTGAGCGAAAAGGAAAAATGGGGGAGAGAGAGACAGCGAGAGAGAAATCACGTGCATCCTGTTGTTACTGTTTCCTGTCAAACGGTTCACATTGCGTTACAGAATGATTTGCAGGCGTAGAGATTCTTTAAACTAATATAACTATTTAGGTAGACGATTTGCTGTGTTCTAAACAAGTAAATTAATACGTCGAAATTTCCCTCGCACTTTAAGACGTAGGGAATTTTATGTTCTTTGTTTGAGAGAACAAAATTATAATGGAGTAACTAAGGCTACCAGTGGCGAATATAGAAGAGATTGGGGTGCTTGGGTATCTCCCGAAATCTATAATTGTTATTACATATTTGAATAAATGTTATTATACTAAAGATGAATCGAAACAACAAATAATATAAATATCTGCAGTAGAAATTAATATAAGTTAGATATTGTTTTCTCTTAAAGTTGGTTGTTGTAACCATTTTAATTTCACTGATTAAATCGTAGGTAGTTATTTGAAGAAAGAAGTGAAAACTATTAGCTTAACTTCACGAAACAGTCGCAGATTAGGTTTCGACAATGAAACGACGGTTTCGAAACGCGTCAACGAGTAAGTAAATAGTTTTCTTTGGTACTTCAAATAATTATGTTTTTCTTTGTTAAAAAAAACTAATGTAATTTCATAAGTAGTAATTAATTTTTTGTTTTTATTAATATAACGTAGAGTCGAAACTATAAAATTGAGAGACATGAAATTTTCAAGGTACATTCCTTTCATAGCATAGACGCACACTAAGAACATTTTTTGCAAAATGTTGATTTTAAAGGCTAAAAATTACGAAATTCAGTGGAAAGTATATAAATCTCATATGAAATGCACAGAGAAAGTATAATTTCAGAGACTATGACTGTTTTATTATTAGTATAACTTCTTTCGAAAAAACAGCCATTACATAATCACTAACAACTATGAGTTGTTTTAAAATTTATTAAATTAACATATACAGTGACATTTTAAAGCCGCCTCGGGATACTAATAGTTTATATTAAAATTTTCTAGACATAAATAATTAATTTTGTCCAATCTACTTTAGAGCTGAATGAAGATAACAATATAGTTAACGAAACGCTGCCAATTTTTTAATAAATGCTACGTGAAACACCCCATTTTTATAAGTAAATATTGCTGTTCTCCTAGTGTTGTTACTGTTTAAAATTTTTTAGATTATTTTATGACTCTCACTACTTTGGTGGGTTATTGCCTTAATTTTTTACTAAATTTTATTGCGTTTTTTAAAGTTTTAAGTTATTGTAATGAGTGTAGACCTACTAGTATTTTGTAAGTGTAATTAAAAGCAATGCAATATTGTTTTCAGGCTTGATAAGGGAAATGAACTAGTTGTTGAAACGTTGCATTATCAAAATAAATAATGTTGACTCTATTACCAACCGAATTCTTATTCATTTATTGTTAATAGTTTCGTTAATGATTAAAGAAATAATCGTTGCTTTTTGCAACCATAAATTCTATTCATTTTATGAAACAAGTTATTGAGTCAAAGAAGAAAAGGCTTTGGTGGCCAGCGAGGTTATTCAACATCTGACGCGACACGGTTGCAGATCGGAATATGGGAACATGGTTTTTGTATTTGAGGGGGATTGGTGTATGCGGAAGAAAGGCGCTTTTATGCTCTGGGACGTCGTTTATTTGATTCTTGACAGTTCTGCCTGACTGACTTGTTTCCATCATAAATTTTACCACACATAAAATTTATCACACACAAATAATATTGCAATTTGTGTGACTGTATGAGTGTTTGTGACAAATGTTTATTAAAATATCACATCTTAACCTAAAGAAATTAATTGAAGGAGAAAATACAATGTGTTATTTTACAGTGCTATTTGAGTAGCAGTTTTGGTTTTATCCAACATTTTGGTAATTATAAGTATTAAATTAATTAACTTTTTAGATCTATTCAAGTTAGGGGTAGGGGAAAAATAAACCCTTAAAACTAACTACCACTAAAACAATAACCTACAACACACTTGATTATATTTTGTATAATAACTATTTTGCTTAGAGGTTTATCTTACGTATGTAGGTCTATACAAGAATTAACTGTCTCAGTGAATAGTAAACATTTACCATTTGTCATTGACTCAATTGATTCTAGAAGTGAGGAATCAAAACGTTATTTTTGTGAAATTGAAAATAAAGAGTTTGGATGAAAATATGAGCCAAATATTATTTTATTATATTCTTCTCTACTTCATAACTAAAACAATATTACGTAATGTTTTATGTTTTGCAAATTCTACACAACAGTAAAAACACTAGACCTGTAGGAGTACAACATAGTTTTGCTTGTATGTGTATACACACACACACATACACACACACACACACACACACACACACACACACACACACACACACACACACACACACACACACACACACACACACACACACACACACACACACACACACACACACACACACACACACACACACACACACACACACACACACACATATATATATATATATATATATATATATTGTTTTAACGTGAGTATGCATGTATGTAACAATATTTTTTATTCGAGTAAATCTGAACATTTAATATTTCTACGTAGACCATACGGATTAGCAACTACAAACAGTTTAAGTGGATAAACAAAGTTTTATTTAGCCTATTGTTTTTACTCAAAGAGGAAAATACATTTTGGATAAAGCAAGTGATTTAGGTATGTATAATTCGTTATATAATTCTCTAGTTCACATCGAAAAATAATATCTAATAAATCTAAATCTCATGCTCCCGAATTAAATTTTATGATTCTTCAAAAATTGGTCTTCACAACCGTCATAAAGGCCATGCCATTTTAGGTAATACGCTTGTTAGCTAGAGGGTTGAAAAACTAAAAAAAAGGACATGATTGAATTCGATCGTAGACTGCCCAAATTTGTTGTTACGGAATTGTTGAAAAAAACTATGAAAAGGAAAGAAATCAAAGTTGAAAAAAGTTAGTAAACTATTTAAAATTTTCATATTGTTGGTAAATAAAAAACAATGACGCTTAGAGAATTTTGAAAATAATTTCAACTTTCTAAAAAAATTAGGTTGTTGCGCTCGGGGGAGTGCCGACAAACGTTTATAGCCACGTCTACAGAAATTTTGAATTTATTTCACTTTAAAGTGACTTATAGCTTAAAACCTGATGCAATTTATACTGACGCTATTAATATGAAGGAAATTATACTGATGCGAAGTCGTATGTTTATGTCCATCCATTAAGTTTTTACTGACGTCGCTATAAACGTTTTCACTTTAAAAACACATTTTCTCATGTAAAAATTGCATTAATATTTTTAGATTTGTGTGTAGGCCCTACAATTTAGTTTTCTATATAAAACAAAAATTCTTAAAATGATAAATAATTTTTTTTTAATATTTTATATTTTAAAAATGCCTACGTACTTTTAGACAAATATGGTAAAAACAGTCATGTATCTCTTGTATTTTATTACGCAAACAAGATTAATGTATACAGGCTGTCATGTATAAGCTTTTGTTGCACTGGAACAATGACTTCACGTTGAATGTCAGATCGTGAGTTCTTGCAGGTCATGCACAATGCAAAAACCAAAAAATGTCACTTGATCAGCTGAACTAGTGATAAATTTTATTTATTTTTAGAAAATATTATTAATTTCTGTACTATATATGGGTTTTATTAAACCTATAGCTAAAATATGTTAGTTTTACTATAATTTTTAATTAGTTTTCAAGCTATACTTTGGCTTACAATTTTTCGTTTCAAAAGGTATATATCTTTTATAACTATATTTCAGAATTTCTTACTCGTGATTGTTGAATTTCATATTCTTTTAAAAAAATAATAAAATTAAGACGGAAATTGAGAACTACATTAATTGCTTTTACATTTTATATTTAAATGTTATCAAATTCTACCTCTTTATGTCTAATCATTATTTTATTGTTTATCGTATTTTATGCTACATCACCATTATTTTTTAAGGTTTATTCTTGAATATTTAGGGGTGATATTAACAACTAAAGTTTTCGATTATTGTATAGTTTTATGTTTTCGCTAAGATTATATATATATATATATATATATATATATATATATATATATATATATATATATATTAAAACAACATAGGTTATTCAAATACAAGAATATTTATTAATTTGTATCCAAAGCTTTTCGTTGGCAAACAGTACCAACAAAAAGCTTTTGTTTGCCAACGAAAAGCTTTGGATATAAATTAATAAATATTCTTGTATTTGAATAACCTATGTTGTTTTAAATTAATAAACAAGAAAACGTATTTTATATATATATATATATATATATATATATATATATATATATATATATATATATATATATGTCTGTGTGTGTGTGTGTGTGTGTTTTCTGATTTAATAATTATTGATTATTAATTTGATTGAACTATTATTAATTTGATTATATACGTTAAATGGGATAAGACGGTTTTTCTTTGGTTACATAAAAATATCAACGACTTATTTTTTCACAATAAGAATCGTTATGTACGGAAAAACCACAGTTCTAACTTAAGAAATAACAAATAACATAGAGTACAAGTGTTATTGTAGTAAGCTACTTACAAAATAACGAAATTCCGCTGACGGGTGTATTGCTGTACGGGGAATAACAATCACGTATCTATTGTCAACTTCTACCTACAACAACAATAGGACTAACTTCCGGTAAACTCCCCCACTTCCGATTCACCGATTGCTCATTTTCTGACCTCTTCCAATCACACTACATTTCAACAACTGTCACAATTAGCGGGATCGTGCTACTTTCTGCTGTAAACCGCTGTTTCACTGATCGTAGGTGTTACAAAATTTGCTTCTACGTAGAATTTCTTGAGCAATTACTGAAGCCAGTAAAATGTGTTCTTTAAGCAGTAATTTATAGTAAATTCAACCGAATCGGGATAAATTTAATCCTAGATATCCACCAGAATTTGGTGGAAGCTGGCGCCCATCGCCGGTGAACCGTGGTACATTCAGGAACCTCACGCGTATTTTTAATTTTCATTTATATCAGTGAAGATAAGTTAATTTTACTTTAAAATTGTACACGTTTTCAGCAATTCCGAACAATAAAAGATATTACAGGGATTTCGAAAAAAGAAGTCTCGAATGATTTCGTGACAAGTGCTTGATATTACATCTAGGCCGCCTGAAACCCCGATATAATTTCAGCAGAGTTTTAAAGTTTTTGAAAATTGCAAAAAAACGTTATTACGTTGTTAAAAAATAAAAATGTATTTCAAATTTGCCCAACTAAGTTTTAGGCTAGTTGTTGAACACTTTTTTTTATCGACTTTTGATCCATTTTACTGTCTGACGATTATCATTTACACTGAAAATATCGAAATCTTGTTGCTGTTCATGACGAGCTGGTTGTTAATTGGTGTCAGTTACAATTTAACAACCTTTAGTTAATAAAAAGTCTGGTCACAAGTAATAGCAAAAGTGTAATACACTGAAAATGTATCGAACTACTATTTTTTCATATTTTGTTTTAATTAATTTTTAAATTGAAAATTAGTTATCGTTCTGTTGTTTTAATCTCCTGTTCGTTAAATTTTTCTTGCTCTTTTCTTACAAACATGCACTTTCACACCTTACAATAGACTTTTGATAAAAAATTGTTACTGTCATTGGCTTTACCTTACACAATTTCGTGTAGTCTAATTATATTTTTTTAACAATATGTATGTCTTGATTATATTTAAATACAATTTATAATTCTTTCTCTCTTCTTATGCTATCTTTTAACTACATTCAATTATTATTCTACGGTTTTTAATGACCTTTTTGTAAATTCCTACTGTTAGTTCACACTCTTCTTATACATTTCTTGAACAAGTTAATAAAATATTTTTTTTATCCACTCGAGTTCAAATGCGAGTATTTTTTTAAAACTTGTAGTTGATTACACTTGATGTTAATACAGTTATTTTTGAAATATTAACTATTTAATTATATTTAATAATGAATTAATTTTAGTTTTGTACGTGAGAACAATTTTTCACAAAAGGGCCAGGTATATAATATACTTATTTCGTATTATTTGGCTTAAAATAAATAACACATGATTTTATAAAACAACTGATTTCATGTTATAGGTTATGTTTAGAAAAGCGGTTTTAACGCATGGGTTATGTTACGCTATTTAGGCCTATGTATTTGTAATTATTTATTAAAAAGTAACTAAAATAAAATTCTTTTTGTTGAATTAAGTAGGAATTGACTTGAAACATTTTTTTGTTCATATTACTTGTTTATAATAGTATTTAAAATTAGTTTTATTAATTTTTTTTAAATTTATATTTTAGCAGACTGTCAACGGTTCCTAGACCAGCTACAAGCTTGATTTAAACCTGTGCATCGTAACCAATATGTGCTTCTTGTAAAATCTAAAATGCTCATATCAGTCCACGGTTTCTTCACAATGATTAGGTTTTAATAATATATTGACTTAATTTGTAATGAACCATTGATAGCTCCAAAACCCGAAATAAATGCCTATTTACACACACACACACACACACACACACACACACACACACACACACACACACACACACACACACACACACACACAAATATGTATATATATATATATATATATATATATATATATATATATATAGATATAGATATTAAATATGGTGATATGTTTTTTGTGATATAGTTAATAAATTAAAAATATTTCAAAAACAAGAATACTTTTATTGAATATATTTATTCAAAGCTTTTCGCCGATAAAATAGT
>JBAIZL010000001.1:286925924-287138424 GCA_036971475.1 Prosapia bicincta
TGTGATCTAGAGAAGAAAAACGTTTAAAATATTATGACAAATGAAAATTTATTTCGAAGAGTTTGGAGATGAAGTTGAAATTATTTACAGGTTATTGCAAAAAAAAATGTCTCAGTGAAAATTAATACCACAGTTGAAATATCCTCTTGAATGAGAATATATATAAACAATTTCATACAGCCCTTCAAGTCATTCTGCTTAATCAAATTAAAACCTCTTTTTCTGACGAAATATACAAGCGTAAAAATCTAGGAAAATGCCTTATCCCGAATATTTATTTTTACAAGGTAAAATGAAATCCATATTAAAAGTAATCAGGTTTTTTATCTTTCATTCATTTATCGTACATTCATTGGTTTTTTTTAAACTTTGATATTTGAATTCAAGGAGCCCATTTTAGGTTTTGACTATGAAGAATATTGTTGGTGTTGGAAATAATAAAGATGATCAAGTTAGGGGTGCGTTGTAGGGGAGGGTCTACAGACACCACACACACACACACACACACACACACACACACGCACGCACACGCGCGCACGCACGCACGCACGCACACACATATACACACACACACGCACGCACACACGCACGCACGCACACACACACACACACACACACACACACACACACACACACACACACACACACACAACCTGTCCTTCCAAATTTATGTGAAGCGTTTTAAAACTATTATCATATCTTATACTTCATTAGCATTCATTATAAATGCTTAGATTATGACAAGTTCCACTTCCCCTACCAAATTCTAAAATTCCTAAAAGTTAAAGCTTTTCAGGCAACCTCCAACAATGCATTAACAGTATATAGATTACTGTATTTTGTTCTGTTAGTTATCCGAAGCGCCTCAACAAATAAGATTTTGACAATGTTAGATAAGGCAGAGAAATATTATACCCAAAAGAAATATTTCTTAAGACATTTTTGAAAAATATTTTTGAACATGCTAAGAGTCCACTAACCTTTTTCACAGTGGCCATTCTAGCTCGACTCTCAGCCTCATGCACTACTGTGCCGTATAGCTTAGAACGAAACCTGGAAACCCCTTCGTATGACATTTGTTACAACCATATGGCACGTCCACACGCATAGTTTCCCCTACCACTTAAATACAACCCTTGTGTTTTTATGTTTCAATTACAACTTCCCCCAAACAAGTAGAGAAATTAAAGGTGTTGCTATGTAAAGTTCTGTAAACAAAGCTCAAGAGCGAAAGGGTTTCTGTGTTAGCTCTTCTAGTCACTCCTGTTTTATGAAATATTTTATCTATATTCATGTATATATGTGTATAAACATACACACACAATATATATATATATATAGTTTCAGTTGATGCTGGACAATGAAGTTACCGTAATTAATATTCGAATGTTAACTCATATATATATATATATATATATATATATATATATATATATATATATATTATAATAAAGATGATTTATTTTTTCTTGATTTGTTATAATTATTAAATAACTTCAAAAAGTTCATAATCAAGATATATTTTATTCAACATTTACAATTATGCTGAAGCTTTTCGCCGGAGTGTAGTTCCAGCATTCTCAAAGACTATTTATATATATACTTGATATTTTACGTTATCCATTGTTTTTCCGTTGCACTGACTTTATGAAGTTAATATATTACTATTGTAAGTAATTTTATCCACCATTAAGGTAAAATCATTGGACTTAATGGTGGATAAAATTACTTACAATAGTAATATATCAACTTCATATATATATATATATATATATATATATATATATATATATATATATATATATATATGCAGTAAACCCTTCTTTTCCGAACTTTACTAAACTGAAACCCGGTATATCCGAAATGCTCGATCGAGATGGATTCATAAAGAAACACGGTAAACATCCTGCGCGGAGGGGGAGGGGGAGATTGTTGTTGTTTTATTAGAAGATACAACTATTTAATATTTACAGTAAAACATGTTTTGTGTGTTTTACCTGAAGAAATATACCTTGAAATCCGAAATTGGTTTTATACAGAATGATTATACATTATAGCCTACTTACCTTTGCTTATCCAAAAGATTTCAGTCCACATTATTTCGCTTTATGAGCGGTTGTACTACTCATATATATATATATATATATATATATATATATATATATATATATATATATGTGTGTGTGTGTGTGTGTGTGTGTGTGTGTGTGTGTGTGTGTATGTGTGTGTGTGTGTGTGAGTGTGTGTGTGTGTGTGTGTGTGTGTGTGTGTGTGTGTGTGTGTGTGTGTGTGTGTGTGTGTATCTGTGTGTGTTTTCATTAATCCTTTTAGTAATTATGATGGCGAATATTTTTTATGAATTATTTGAAGTTATTAAGGAAAATATATATATTATAAAAATACCTGCTATATATTTGTGCAACAATAATCGTGATATGCAATGGTTTGAGAGATATTATAATTTAAATGACAGGTTTAAAATTATGTTGGTTATCTCTTTTTGTTTTAGTCATTAAAATGGCAATAAGGTAGTGTGAACAGCTGAAACGTCGACGAGAAAGAGAATAAATACTAGCCTTATGCAGTTATTAGAGTCCTGAACGTAAATAACAGTAGTAATGATAGTTCAATAGAGTTTTCAAAGAAAATCAAACAATCGTTAAAAATGGAGAACGACGTCTCATTAAATAATATCAAAATAAAAACTCATTGAATGATACAGCATTTGCTAGGACAGTATCATAATGTTTGCAAGAGAAATAGGCAATTCAGGAAAATTTAAAAACAATATTTTAGAAGACATTAACGTGCGATGACTGAACTGCCTTAAAGATAATAAACGTACAAAATACAACTATTGATCCTGGTGACAGTTTGCTCTGCTTGGCCTTGAAAACTATAGCCAAGCAAAGAGTCTTCGACCAGACAATATAATCAATATGTCAACAAGTACTTGTCAGTTCTTTCATTCATCTGCCATAAATGTACAGTCATAAAGATATCATAATAGACCTCCGAACTGTAGGCTGCTAGTTGCGCTAAGCTTAGGAAAGCAATATTCATCTTAGTTAAAAGGGGTTCAAATTATTTTATCAATATTTCCGTAAGATTACTTGTAAATACAATACGCAACTGTTGGGATAGTGTTAGCGTTAGTGTGTCAGTTTTATGTAAATATTTTAGAATTGCTTAAGGCTAGTGACAGATCACAGACCAATTCATGCTTTTACAAATAAACTCTAAGTTTCAATTTTCTATCCGAAAATTCTTTTCAAGAGCTGAAAGTTACTAAATTGGCCTGTAATCTGTCTTTAACCCTGAACACATTAAATAGTTATTCACAAACATAAATAAAATATTTTAGAATTGATAAAAAAAAGGTTTAAACTGTTTTCAACTTTTTAATATTTTACGAAATGTATCATTTTTCATAAAGAAGAGAAATTGCTCATTTTACCGGAGTAGGAAACACGCGGAATTTTTAATCGGCGAAAAGCTTTGAATAAATATATTCATTAAAAGTATTCTTGTTTTTGAAATATTTTTAATTTATTAACTATATATACAAGAAAACATATCGCCATATTTAATATATATATATATATATATATATATATATATATATATATATATATATATATATATATATAAGTCTTATTTAATTTTAAACTTTTTCTGTAATGTTTACAATTTTATAAATAAACAAATATAAAAATGTATTTTTTACATTTCATTTTTTAAAAATCCTTTGGCTATATACAGCATTCAAGTACATTTGTCTACCCTTTCTAACATTAAAATATTTTCTTTTCATGACGCGTTTCGATGTGACTCCATTTTCAAAACTTAAATAACGGAATTTAAATACCAGTGTTATTCTGACCGACCAATAAAGCCTCTAAAGCTGTAACAAAATCTAATAGCGGTAAATGTCTGGTTTAGCTATCAATTTCTAGTCTGTCAAATTAGTGTTTTGTAATAACTTTTTTCTCGTTACGAGTAAATATTAAGTCACCATTTCATGATTTAAGAGACTATTACTTGCTTAATAAATGAGTTACTTATTAAACTTTTGCTATTACTTGCGACCAGACCTTTTGTTAACTAAAAGTTGTTAAATTGTTAACTTACATTTGGAGGAAACGTTTCCGTCTTACGACTTCTTCAGCCTTGTATTTTTGCCGCTAGGAATGCTGCAGTTGTGCTTCATCGGTACCATTATTTTGAAAGGTAGAAGTGATGTGATCGAAGAGTATGTGTGATCTGTGCCGTGTTTGTTCATTTAAGATGTCATTTTTATGTGTATTGCTATGTCTATATATTTCACACTGTTCTAGTGTGTTTAATTTATGGCATTTGTTGCATGTGTGGCGTATGCTCATGTTATTTTCCATACTATTCCATGAGTGTTCAGTGTCCATGAGGTGATTTGCGAAGGTGGATTCAATAGTAGTGTGCAGTGCTCGTTTGTGTTCTTCATATATTTCGGCCAAAGATCTGCCTGTTTGTACAATATAGAACTTATTGCAGTTGTTGTATTGTATATTCCTGGGTTATTGTATGTATTGGTATTGTTATCAATGCTGTCTGATAGCCGTTTGGCTTTTATTTGTTGTTCTGTAGCTTACTGAGTTATACCATCTATCCCACACACCTGCAAAGAAGTATGGAAAGAAGTTCTGAACAATCGTTCTAATGCTCCTCCAATGTCAACAGACAACACGGACGATATGGAAGTTGATATGTACGATATGATATAGCTTAAAATGTATTTATATTATGTGTTCAAATGTGTTTATTTTATGAATATAATAAATACACTTTTGTATTTTACTTAATGAACATACCATAAATTTTCTGTCTTATTCCAGCGAAGCTCGGTCTCCCGGCACTAAATTTAAATCAAGAACAGAAAGTCTGTGTTTAACCGCAATGTTATCTTGTGATTTGAAGTTTGCGAGCACGATTTTGTAAAATGTTATGGTAAAATACGAAAAAACATAGACCACAGTTCTAAATTTTAAAGTAAATATTCACTATTTCGTTATTTAAACCTATAATATTTGGATAAAACCAAAAGCTTTTAATGTTTAAAAGTTGTTTATCTTCTTAATTACCTTTTCTATTATAAATTTAATGTAATGATTAAGCTCCTTTACTTAAGGCTTAAATCAAAACCTGAACAATTTATCTACCCAAGTTTTGTCTTTTCTTTTCTTATTACGTATAGGTAACTTCAAGATATAGCCACCAGCACATTAAATTCAGTCTAGTTTAATTAATATATGGGCAATTATTGGTAAACATTAATTTGAGCTTTCAGAATTTATATGAAAGTACTACAATTTTGTGTTTTTTAGGTAATTGTAAATAAATTTCCTTATGGGAATTTAGACATTTTATAAATCTTTTATAGTTATAAATGTCATTAACTGTTTGACTCACCCTATTTACATAAAAGCACTCTTTTATATCCTGTCCTGAGTCAACTGAAAACAATTCCGCCTTCTTCCAGGGTTGTCATCAGTGGTCATAGACGTGACCACAGTGGGTGCCACGGCACCCTTACTAACGTTTGGAAAAAGCGAAAATAAGGATCATTAATACGCTTACTTTTAATAAAACTAATCTCTGAATAAAGTAAAATTTAGACTAAAGAGAAAAACTGTAGTTTTTTTGAACTAAAACTTCATGTGAAAGAGAAATCTTTAGGTATAGAAAAGACGATCACGGGCTAAGCTTGCCCACATAGGCCCTAATAAGCTGTCGCATAAAGTGTTTTATGCCCTTAACATAAAGACAAATCATTTCACAAGGGTGTGAATGTTACGTGGGTTTGTAAATATTTTGGATATATAACTAATATAAAGTGAAACTATATTCTACCTGATACAACAATGTTTATACTGAAAATAGACATCTTGGTGACTGTGTGTCTGTTAATGTTTGTGGAATATATACGTGTGTTTTTTTAGTTTTTAAACCCTTGGTCATATTTTTAAGTAATCAAATTGTCGCTGTTCTTATCCAAATTGAAGGAAAATTGAAATATGTTTGAAAATCATTTTAAGTACTGAAAACTTTGGCAGCTCCAGCGGGTAGCACCTGCTCAGCTTTTTATATTTATTTGTTAAAACCCTTCTTAATGTTCAATAATTTAAAAAGATGAATGCTATCTATCTAAAACCAAAAGAGATCCTTAGAACGTATTAGAACGTAATTTTGAATGCACTAAGCAACAATAAAATAGCAAATAATCGCTCTTTAGTTTAGCTTACTATATCTATTTGTCGTGAGAGTAAAAATACCTTCAAACACACCGTTTAAATTTAAACAACAATTTCTGGGAGAGGGTGCTCGATAGGTTTGACTCCCCTAAACTGTGCCTACACAAAGAGGTATATACTGAAGCTGCCCCTGACTCCAAAGTGTTAAATTCTTATACTATATTATATTATATTATTACACATACACACACACACACACATATATATATATATATATATATATATATATACCTTCCATATGTATACTTCCGTAAGTCGAATTTTGACGGAAAAATTGTGGGAGCTTGGAAGGTCGTACAGATCTGGGAGATGCCTCAAATTAAAGGCATCGACAAGAAGATGCGGTGACAAATATAGGTTTTTCTCAATTTACAACATTTATAGGGGTTTTAGGAACTTGAAGTACCCAAAATCTCCATAATAAATATATTGGAATGAAAAACAGGTGAGTATGATTTTCAAATATTTCAGCTGAGAAACAGTTGTACAAATATTATATTAAAAACAGCTGAGTACAAATATTTTAACAGTATTAAAGATTAATTAGACATATAAACTTGGGATCAGGCTTAGTTAATGCAGTACGTCTTATCGTGCTAGATGTGTTTGGCAAGTGTATTAAATTAGAAATAATGTCTAATTCTAGGAAAAGAAACACCGTATTTTCATCAATAATTAAATTATTATCAACAGATCCTAACATGTTATTTCAAACGAAAAGGAACCGATTTCCTTTAAGAGTTACATTTTCAATAACTATAAGTAAGGCTTCAGTTTTTACACATGATCAACTTTATGTTGCACTAAGTCAAGTAAAATCTCGAGATGGGTTAAAGGTACATAGTGAAAATACGATTGGTAAAAAAAATCAAATTGAAAACAGCATTCACAAAAAATATATTTTATGAGGAAATTTTATAGAATAGGGGAATTTGCTCCTACAAGCCCCTAGTATGTATATATACATATATATATATATATATATATATATATATATATATATATATATATATATATATATAAGTTATGTGAACGAATAATGTGAATTTGACTAAATAAAATGCCTTCCAAACCCGCACAGTCGGCATTCAGAGGTTGGAAGGATTTTCATCCGTTGTATTCCTAGAATAAAATCTTACGCAGATTGTCCATTGTGCAGGTGGTGAGACAGTTTAAGTTCAGTGTGTAGCTAACTCCTGTACAAGACAGTTGTCTCCACTCCAACTGACTACTGACTGTACATCAGTTTTATTTGTAATTGTATTTATTGAGCATAATTAATGTAACAGTTTTCTAAATTAAATGTTTGTTAATTAATAAAAGGTTTAAAAAATAAAATTATTTTTAAAAATCTTTCATTTAATAAAACACGTAACTTATATTATATACATATATATATATATATATATATATATATATATATATACACACACACACACACACACACACACACACACACACACACACACACACACACACACACACACACACACATATCGAGTTGATCCTCGACAATGAAGATACTATCAATTTTTGAAAGTTAACTCTCTTAAATACAAAGTAAGATTCTTGTTTAAGTACATATAGTGAAAGTGATAAGTGAATACAAGAAAACAGCGTTGCAATAATAATAATAATAATATATATATTTATTTATTTACTAGCCAACTCCTAGCCTTGGCTTTTCGGCCATGAGGCGACGCGCTGACCAATATAGCTGTGCCTCTTTATACATTCAGTCATTTCCCTGGATGGAGTGATCGAGAGCTGGGCATTCTGTGATATGTTCCGCATCGATTACCCCAAACCCGCACAGTCGGCATTCAGAGGTTGGAAGGATTTTCATCCGTTGTATATGAGAATCCAAGTAGTCATGTCCTGTCTTCAAGGGATAGGCTGCAACACCCACGTCCCTGGGTAAGATCCTCCTACCTTCTGCCCGATGATTGTTGAAGGAGGAGCTGCCTTTCTTATTTGGAGATGGCTGAGCCAATCATTGCTTTTGATAAAGTGAGGGACGATGGACGTTTGGGTTGCAGCATCAATGAAGCCTCTTTGGCAAGTTGTTGACCTTTTCATTGCCGCTAATGTGGACATGGTTTGGAATCCACTGAAACCTGAGCTGCTCTCCTCTCTCTCAGGTCAGCTGAGTCAGGTCGCTGAGTAGCTGTCTACAATTCAATGATCTTCTGCGGTCCGTCTCTGATTTTCGAATTACGTTTTGACAGTAGCAGGGGATGATGAACGCCTGCTCGTAGTGTCCTTTGCATAACCCAAACTATCAACAGAGGTTTCTCTCCTTTAAAATGCTGACTGTATAAAATAAAAATATATATGAACTTTTAAAATTTTTGTATAATGTTATAACCATTTTATTGTTTGAAAATTTAAAAAACAACGTATATTAAGGGGCCCTGTTTTTAGCATTGGTCCCTACACGGGTTTGTTTTCCTGCTCGAGTTTTCCAAGTTTCAAAATGGTTCCAAATAGGCCTACATTTAGATGCATTCTTCAACAAGAAAGTTTTACTGTCAACTTGAAGGTTCTATAACCACGATTACCCATAGTTAGTCTCCGCATACAACCTTCCCTACTGCCTACATTGAATGAACACGTTGTTGTCCCAGTTCATCTATCCTTATTGTTTTAGACTAAACTACCACACAGTAGCTCCACCACTGAGGCGTACCTCATTCCACCAACATTTTGTAGTTTTGAATGAAAATAAACTAGAGCAGTACGTAGTTTTGAACCTGTGTATTACCCACAGTCTTTTGATTTATAGACGATAGCAGTCAAATTAGCCATTAGTTTTAATCCTCTTGGGTTACTCAATCAGTTATTTCAAAACCTGTCCTGTATGCAGTACATAGAATCTTTTTAGAATTCACTTTTCCTAAGCGTTATAAAACGGATGTAAGCTGAAGAAGAAACAGCCAGAAACAATTTTTCTTCTGCATCATATGTGTATGTGTGATGGTTACAGGATATTGTTAGCTCTCGGTCGAGATGGAAACGACTAAGGTAGTACAATAAAATACTCTTACGACTTCCATTAGGTTTTCTGCTTAATCTAGTTCGATTAGCTTGGTATACCTCAACGAGGTTGTCCTAGACCCTGTAGAACAGATAGAACACAATTTACATTATGAGAAGTAGAAAAGAATTGATTTTCTACGTTAAACGTTAAAAAATTACGTTTCTAATTAGTGTCCTTTTAGAGTTACTTTTCAATAGCAAATAAATGTTTAGCCCCTTCATTTTTATAAATTATTACGCCAACGCAAAATGGTTAAGTTGGTTGCAGTTTTAATACCACAGTTGTTAGTTAAATAAATATTCTATGCCAGTTGCTCCTAACGGAATTTTTTCAAGGACCCCATCATTGGTCGCTATATTGACAAGCACCCCTCAAATCCTTAAACTTAAATTGTAGATTACATGCAAAATAATTTGAGTTATTTTTTTTTATTGGTAAGTAATTTATGATTTGCTACCCACTTACTTTAATGTAGAAACTGTTCGTACATAAGAAAATTATATGATATTACCACAGGTGTATTACAAGTACATTCAAGAAGTGTTTTATTTTTATTTAAGATACGAAAAGTAAGACTAGTAACATTTTAAAGTTTGTAGATCCAGGAGATATTCATTAAAGTTATTTATATAAATATTTAGAAGTTTCTTGATGTAATCATCTTGAATTCACTGATTAAACTAATTTTAAAAATGCTCAACTAAGTGAATACGTAATTGCTTACTTTCTGAAAACATTCGTTCCTATTACGAAGCTAACCCTCTACTGGCGGCATCGGTTAGGTGTAAAGGCTCTAACGCGAATGGGTTTATGACTGTGGAATGGGGTGGGTTGTTTTGGTTGTGTATCATATAATAGAAAAGGCTGTTGGCTTCAAAATGTGTGTGATCATTTAATACGTTTTCTTTATCTGTTGCGTAGTGTTTGTATATTTCATATTTTTCTTAGGTTGTTAGTTTTTTACTTTGTTTTAATGTGTGTAGGACATTTAAATTAGTGTGTGTGTGTGTGTGTGTTGGATGTTTTTTAGGTGTTTTGTGTAGCTGGATTTAGGGTTTGTTTGTTTTTTTTGGGGGGGGGGGGTAATGTGTTCTTCGAAGAGTGTATAGAATGACCTGCCGGTTTGGCCGATATAATAGCTGGGATAATCGTTACAAGTTAATTTGTAAATACCTGAGAGTTTGTATTTGTCAGTTTTTTTTTTTTTTTTGAAAAGGTTGTATGTGCCGTCTTACAGTGTTTGTTGTTTTGTAGGATATTTGGTAATGGAGTTTTTTGAATGTGGAGGCTATTTTGTGGGTGTTTTTGTTGTGGTAGGAGAGGGAAATGTATTTGTTGTTTTTTGTGTGGTTTGTCTGCTTGGCCCTTTGCTGGTGTTTATGTTTAATTTTCCTGAGTATGTTGTCTATGAGTGTGTGTTGGTAGCCGTTTTGTTGAGCGATGTATTTTATGGTATTAAGTTCTTCGTCGTAGTCTTTCTGTAGCATTGGTATATTGATTAGGCAGTGTAACATATGATTAAATGCAGCGTGTTTGTGTTGTGTGGGGTGATTAGATGTATTATGTATGACAATATCGGTAGTTGTTGGTTTTCTGTATATTTTGAAATTATGTCTGGTGTTGTGTTTGGTGATGGTAAGGTCTAGAAAGTTTATTTTATTGTTTTCTTCTAATTCGAGTGTAAATGTGAGGTTTTGGTGTATGGTATTAATGTAATTGTGTAGTTGTTTGATTCGCCGTTTGTTACCGTTGTATAATATTAAAATGTCATCTACATATGTATGGTAATAAATTATTTTATATGTGTGATTATTGTTCTGTAGAATGTATTGTTGTTCGATATGATGTAGGAATATTTCTGTTAGGATGCCTGAGATGGGGGAACTCATAGGAGGGCCGTCTTTCTGTGTGTAGAATTTATGTTAGTATGTGAAGTAGTTTTGTGATGTGATGAGTTTGGTGAATGTGATAATTTCATGCGTGAGTTTATGTGGAGTGTTGTTTGCTATGGACATATTTTATAGTATGTGGAGTGTTTGTTCTATTGGCACATTAGTGTATAGGTTTTTTTTATGTCGAATGAGGCAATGGCGGAGTTGTGTGGTATGTGGATATCTTGAATTTTGTGAATGAGATCTATGTTATTGTGTATAGATGTGTGCTTTTGAAAGTTCATGTTGTCTCTGATAAAGTTTATTTACGTATTTGGCTAGCTTATGTGCGTGATTGATTAGTGGACGGATGGGTGTGTTTTCTTTGTGAATTTTAGGTAAAGCTTTTAATGTGGGTGCTTGGGGTTTGTTTGTAATATTTCTTTTGTTCTCTTTTCATGATTTCGGTGCATTTATTTAGAAGATTTTTAATTTCTGTTTGAAATTTAGGCGTGGGGTTTGATCGGAGCTTGGTAATTTTTGTTTTCAGTTATGCAACTGTTTACTTTCCTGTCGATGTCTTGTTGGTGCATTATTACGATGGAATTAGCTTTGTCTCCTTTTAAGAAATTTCGGTTGTGCTTGTCGCGATTTTATATAATTGATTTAAAAGTTGAATGTTCATTATTAATATTAACTTTATTGTTCAAGGTGTTTATGTTGGGCATTTTATGTTTAATGTCTTGTCTTAATATATTCATGGTGTGTGGGATGTGTATTGAATTGCTGTTTTAGTGTCCAAAAGAATGTTCGACATTTGTTTGTGGTTGTATTTGTTGGGGTGTAGGTTATATTTTAGGCCGTTGTTTAATAATGTTAATTCATTTGTATTGAAATTGATATTTGTGGTGTTATTGGTGGGCGGGTGAAATTGGTGGTCGGTGTAGATAGTGATATTGTTTTGTGTTGCGAGGTTGTGTAGTTTTAGATTTTGCTTGTTTCTATTATATCACACACAACCAAAACAACCCACCCCATTCCACAGTCATAAATCCATTCCCAATAGAGCCTTTACACCTAACTGATGCCGCCAGTAGAGGGATAGCTTCGTAAGAGGAACGAATGTTTTGAAACGCGTCAGCAAGTAAGCAGTTACGTATTCACTTAGTTCAGTATTTTTAAAATTAGATAAATATTTTGTTTGGAACAATGAGTTAATGAAGTAAATAGATAAGTAACAAGTATCACGTGTCTGTTTTAATTACGATAAACAGAGAAAAACTATTGAATAAATATGTAATATGAATAATATTAATGTAATTAATTATTTAATTTTGTAAATTGTCAAACTTATTGAGACAGAACGTTTTCGATCTCTGTGCCGATCCTCATCGGTGTCTTCTGCTTGAGAAAACACTGATGAATTTCGGCACATGCGATCGAAAACGTTCTGTCTCAGTAAGTTTTAACAAATTTACAACGTTTAAAGTTCGGATAGTCATAAACTATTGTTTAAGTAATTAATGAGATTCACCAAACATAATAGACTACAAAATTCAATAATATTACTACAAAGTTCAAATTTATTACACAATGTAATTGCAATAACTCACAACTTAACAATAATTTCAGTGAGATGAGTCGAAGTTCTCCTTCGATGATGTGTCAATAGATTTCCCGTGACCAAAAACCACAGAAAAAATTTTAAAATAAAAAATCCCTAAATAAAAAAAAATGTTTGTGCGGGTTGGGATCTAAAATAATAAAAAAAATCCTTGGGCGAAAAAACGATTGTCCCGGGTCCGTGTTTATTTTATAATAATGAATGCCATTATGCTTGTTGATTATTTATTTAAATATTTTGTCTGCTATTATAACAACCGTTTAGTAGCTGTTTAGTTTTCAAAAAGTTAAACTTAAGATTGAAATATAAATTGCAGAAAGTAATCTACTTCACATAGGTTATTGTTTACACAGAAAACTGGTTTTTGACACAATAGAATGTATGCTACACGGTGTAACAGAACTAGGCATGACAAGCTATCTTTTACAATATACGAGTACACCTTTCGTATTGAACAAGCAACTCGTAGCTTGTACTTCGTACGCTATCTATGCCCTACCTTCGCCCTCATTTTGTTTTGTCAATATCGTTTCAAGTTTGAACTTTGAAAGAGATTTCATCCGGAATACTTGATGGAACCGGCTCGTTTGTTGACGCTTTTCGCTGTTTACATTTTGTAACTGTTAAATTAAGCATATCTGTCTGACGACTTATAGTGTTGATGCTAAGTTTAGACTTTGTTTATTTGTAATGATTACATCAGTGTTTTTCAAGGAGCAAACCTAGTCTGCAGCGATTTGAAATAATAACTTACTCATATAACTTGAAGAATGGAACATCGTCTTCATTTGTCGCTGTTATATGTGTTTTCATCCATTGTAATTTGCAAATTTTTATTTGGGGATTGTAAGTATATTTCACTTTTATCTATTCAAATTATTAGGGGGATTATTATAAATGGATACACTCTGGCGGTCAGTTCCTTACTTAACAACGGAATATTTTATATAGTTATTTTGAAACTGAATGGGATAAGAAAATATTGTTTTATGTGAAACACATGTTTTTATAGGTAGTATAGTACTAGCTAACCTAACCTAGTAATTTCACAAACAAAACAACAATGACTCTTTTTTAGTCTTTGGTTTAGTACCAATAATATTAACTCTAAAACTATCTTTTTGGAGCTGAGGTAATGTTACCAATCAAATAATACCAAAATTAAAAACTAATTATTATTTTGATACTATTAGATCCACAAATATGCTCAGAAGTTTACATATAACATTTGATTTAATTAGTTTTATACAAATAAGGTATATATTTTATTTGCCCCAAGGATAGGAAATATACTCTGAAGCCAATTAAATTTGTCTTTGTTAATATTCTATCTATATAATTTTGCAGTACTTATATTTCAAAAAAACGGATAGGTTCTGGACAGATTCTGGTTCTTGAAATTTATAGTCCATTACGTTCGGTGAATCTTATTAATCACTTTAACAATTGTTCAAGTGATTAATAAGATTCTGGTTGTTGTCTTGTCTATGCACAAGTATTCAAATGTGTCCAAATATATCAAAAACATACTTTTTTTCAATAAAAGTAAGCTGGTCTGAAAGATCTGTCAAAAAAAGATAATCGTAGTCAACTGAGAATGTGTTCAAGAAAGAAAAGAATATCCTCTTTGCGATATTAACATTGATATAGCTTATTAGTATTACTATTGTGTGTATTTTCAAAAAGCTTTGCACTTCTGAATTTATTATTTTTTCAATTTAATACATGTTACTAAAAAAACATTCTGAACAGAAAATTAGTGATGACAAAATCAAAATATAGTCGCAGTGAAACAACACACATAAAACTGTTTATTTATAAAACACAGCACTATTTTTTAGGGTAATTGTTTACATTCCTAAAACATCTAGATATTTGTATGGAACATCCAAAACATATCAAAAGGCTATTTTCATTGATATTTTTTGTTTTTTTTGTCACATTATTTTTTTATCACAAAACAGTTGAACTTAGCATAGCATAACATAACATAACATTAAATTTATATGCAGTTCAATAGCAGTTAAAAACTCAAAAGTTTTTAAATAAAAACAAAGCACTATATTAACTACATTATTTAATAACTATCAACCTAGGATAGGTTTGGTTATAAAAAAAATTAAATTTAGTAATATATGCTGATCCCACCATCTCAACATAAATATGTTAAACTCTTGAACTTTGTAGTCCATTATGTTCGGTGAAACTTAATCACTTTAACATTAGTTTATGAATATGTGAACTTTAAATTTAGTAAATTTTTAAAAACTTTCTGAGACAAAACGTTTTTGATCTCTATGCGGCGATCTTCATCAGTGTCTTCAGTGTAGCACTGCGCTTTTTATTATTCAGAAAGTTTCAGGAAATATATGCCATCATCAACTCAAACCATAAGCTGATATCTTGTTTTAGATTTCAGTGGGGTAGGATAGGGACATTAGGTGAATTGTTTTGGGAGTTATGATGTCAAAAAGTGTATGTACATTATAAAGTAATTTGGTGTAGCTTGAAATGTTTGCATATTTCACACTGTTTGGCTGTGTGGGATGGGTCATTATTGTTTTGTTTGTGTAGAATTTGTTGGTTTGATGTTTTGTTTGTGTAGTTGTGGTTTGAGGATATTAGATGTTTGGCAAATTTTGAATGTTTTTGTTTGTGAGTGGTTGTTTGTATTCTTGGTAGTATGTATAAAATGACCTATCTCTTTTGCCAATGTAGAAATGGGTCACAAACTGCAAGTTAATAATTAGTATATGCCAGCAGAGTAGTAAAAGCCTAAGTTTATGATGTTGGGTTTAAATTGCTTATTGAAGCCGTTATGTGTCAAGTAGGCTATTTTGTAAATGTATTGGTTAAATATACATTTGCGAAATGTGTTTAATTTTTGAGTTTTGGATGATCTGTATGGTACCCGTATTTATTTTATTGGTTTGTCAAGTTGGGTTTTTGAAATTGGATTGTTGAGTTTATTTTTCAGGTGTTTATAAGGTTTGTTAATCATTGTTGTATTGTATCCATTAGTTTAAGCCATATGACTTACAGAGTTTAATTCTTGGGGGTGTTCTGGTTTTTATAACGTTGTTTTTAATTGGCAGTAGATCATTTGTAGATCAAGTTACAAATAGTGATATTAGTGTTAGTAGGTTTGTGGTAGATGTTAAATTAATGTGTTTGTTTATTTAAGTATGGAATTGTTAGGTGCAGAAAATTAGGGGTATTGGTTTTTATCATTTCGATAGTGTATGCCAGTTTTGGGTATATGGAATTGAGATGGCTGTTCAACATTTACTTCTTTTGCATAACGTGATAATGTTGTCAGTGTATCCATATTAGTATATCATGTTGTCTCAGTTTTTATGGTTGTGTAAAATGTGGTTTTATACAATATGGTCTATGAATATTTCTGTAAATGGCATAGTTATGTTAGGTTATTGATTTTTTATTGATATGTTTTTAGGGTATTTGTGTTAAGAGCATGTTTTAGTTTCTGAAATGAAAATGTTGGTGTAAAAATTTGTAATGTCAAAGTAAGCTATAGTGGAGTTGAGGACAAAAAGTGTATGTGAGTTATAATGTGTGTGATGAGGTGTCCAGCAAAGTTTGATTTAGGGTTTTTGTTAGCAAATGTTTTTATGTGTTCTTAGTAATGTGTATAAAATGACCTTCCTGTTTGGCCTATGTAGAAACTGGGGGATGAACTGCAAGTTAGTTTGTACACTTCAGCAGAATTATAAATGATTTTGTATGTGATCTCAGGTTTAAATTGTTTGTCGAGGATTTATGTGTGTAATAGATTATTCTGTAATTATATTTACAAAATGTGTTGGTTATTACACAAATTTGTTGATAAATTGTAATTCACAACACATTTTGACACCCCCCTCCTAATAAGTCTCTAAACAATTGTCTAATATCACCATCGTAACCCTCCCCCACCCCAAAACACCCCAGAGGTCAGTTGTGGTCTGAGTTGATAATGGGATATGTCTCCTGAAACGGCTGTCCTTATTAAAGAAAAAAAGAACTACTTTTGTCAAGTTTGACATATTAATATATGTTGAAAGGTTTAAATGCAAACTAGTAGCTCAAGTTGAAGACATATATATATTTAAAATGATAGAATTGTTTTCCAATTCTTGATACCCATTTCTTCAATGAAATTTTTAATGAGAAAGGCTTAATTATATTTTTAGTATGATACTTTTGTGTAAATTAATTCATTGAGAGGTTTGAAATAATGTTTTTTATAATATTAATTTCTTAAATTTTATTCATGTATATTTATAATTTTTTTTTTTGTTATGGTGGGCAATTTGTTTTGCAGTACTATTACTGAAATTTGTGTATGTAAACAGATTTTAATTGTAACGAACCCAGGCAACACATTATAACAAACCAATAAATCTTTTAGTATTTATAAAAATGATTAATGTGTTGGGATTTTTTAAATAAATTCAATACAATTTATTATACGGCTTATTTATTATTTAATGGCTGATTTTCAAACAAGTATTTTATTTGTTTCTATGATTAATTTGCTAATCCTTATCTTCCCAAAATGATAAACTATTTTCACAATGTATACAATTTTTAAACTAAAAAAATACTACATATTTCTTACTCTAAAATTAATTATACTATTACAAATTATACAGTTATAATAACCGTAGTTTCTTTGACAATGATAAAATTGTAATATCATTAGAACTTGAGAAAATTAAATTTGGGGTGTTATATTAAAATATTTTTCATTTTTCAGTTGTATGCTATTTTAAATATAGCCGTATTAATAAATTCATTTGTGATTATAATACAAAATCCAATAATTATAAAAGTGGCATGAACAATTGCACAACAATTGAAACAGTTTTTTCACTACAAGTAGGTCCGTAGGGCAGCCACATGGCTACCTAGTTTCTGTATTTTAGTAGGCCTATCCATTAGTAGTCCCTTTTATCTGTTTCAAGTACAGAGTTTTCTTTCCAACATTTTCTTTTTCACGTCTAAGGCTAGTAGGATAAAAAAATACAGGTTAGTTCTTGGTATAATATGTATTTATAAAAAAATTCAGAACTATTAATTGCAAATAAAAATATCACTGGACTGTAAACATGCCATTTTGGGTTAGAATCTAACCAAACTTTTCTTAATGATAATAGTAGTACTTTTCTATCATTCAGTACATATAGAATTAAAAATACGTTAGACTTTGACCGTTTTAATTTGCTGATGCATTATTTATAATTTTTATTTTCATTTATTCAATTATGCCTTAGTTAAAAATCATATTTAGAATAATGCTTCAAATCATACTTTTTATTCATTCGGTTTTTAATCGAATTATTTAAACATACTTATAACAACTTTAATGTTTAAATATTTGTTGATTCCATCTTCACGTGAGCTACTAGTTTTCTAGTGTTACTAAAACTACTAATGTTTAAAGTAGTACCTGGTCTTATAATTTTACATAAGAAGGTAACAATTGGTATAATTGCATACATGTAGGCTTTTTAATCAATATTAGAATCTGGTCTTTTTAAAAAATACATTTTTAATATATATTCAACTTATAATTACACTTATGTTATTTAAAAATTTTATGTGGCATGTTTATGGTCCAGGGTTGCAGGCTGTACTTTGGTCTGAGTGGATATGGTCAAAAGCAAGTTTACTGTTTCATTGGCTTTTTCTTGTAATTTTTTCAAGACCAATTATTGTTGGATTCATATTATCTGTAATTTCATTGAATATTACATATATGACTAGTAACATACCTGGTGTGGATCCACCATCTCCTTTTTCTCCAGTTAAGTATAGGTGAGTGAAGAAATGAAAAGAAAGTGTAAAGGTTAGGTTAAGTTTATAATCAAGATATGCTACTTAATTTACTTAGAACTCAACTAATTGATAAAAGTATTTTGTGATAAATATATTTTCATTTATAAAATGACTGAAAATATATTATCTTATATATTTATTTATAAATTAATTAAAGGAATAGTTGGCCAAGTAGTATTATGTTCAATTTTGCCCTTTTCATATATGTTCCTAAAAATACATTTTAAATGACAAATATATGATTTTAAGTGCAGCATAACATGAATACTACTTAAAAAACTGCTTGCAACATAAAGGTTGTAAAATATAGCAACACATACAGAACAGTAGACTACTTTTCTGTACACATACAGTAAGTACTATATATCTACAAAGTATCCAGTAGATAGTTTGGTTATTAAAAAAAAATGGCTTAGACATGAGAAACTGCTTATCTGAAGCATGGAGATAACACATTAAAAGGGGTAAAGCAGACTAAACATTTAACAAAAAACCCTATGGTAATTATTTACATTTGAGAACTATTTAGTCATCGGCTTCTGCGGAATAATAACTTTTGCCAGGTAACGTCAAATGATCTCTATTTTTACCTTTCATGTATATAATCGGTTGGTTACATGTATAAAATTACAACCAAATCTATCCTAATTAGATACTTTATAGGTATACAGTAATGTTGTATATGTAGTACAGTGCGCTGTTGCTACTGAGCATCCAAAAAAGTAGTTTCCAACTAAATTGTGATAAAAGATAACTCACTGACACAAAAAAGGAAAAAAATCATTATCTATATAACTTTAGGACATGTTTAGGGATATTTTCATACTCGTATCTAAAATGGTTGTCTAATGTAATTTACTACCTAAACTATGTAGTTTCTTGAAGCAATGTCAAAAATTGATGACTATAAACTGTCATTCATATGTCCACTAAAACATATTGTAATGGCGAAATAGTTTAGTCCGTGGTGTGTAATACGATAGTTCTACCTTAATGTATTTTGTTATTGAAAATATTATATTTTCATTCAATAACTACAGTATATATGAATAAATATAAACCATGAAATTTTTCAATGATCAATGTTGTCAAACTTTGTCTTTGTCACTCATTAATGGTCAAAGATAAGTACAAAGGTTTTTCTTGGATTACTTTTGTTTTTGCTTGTTATTTAAAACTATATGAACATGTAAAAATGGGAAAAGTTTAAGTAAATATTATTTGGACAACCTTTACAATTTAAAATTATTGTAACTTTTTCTTTTATATAATTTACCTTTGTATAGAATATAAAGACATTTTCTGGATATCTAGATCCTATTGAAATCCCAATAATATATTTTACTGGGCAATTTATATAGGCCTCAGGTACATAAGAATCTATATACAAATAACTTCATTGTACAAACACTCAGAAACTTTATAAATTGAGATTTTCTTATAAAACCTATCACTAAGTTGTACTCCATTATAATACAGCTGTAAAAATTCCATCTAGATGAAATTTGGTTGGAAAAATTTAATTTCATCAAGTATGAAAGAACTTGTAATCTTAAAAAGCCTTGAGGCATAAATCATAAATGGGGCCATGCCCTTACAATAGCTACTTAGTAATGATATATCAATGTGGCAATTTGTAAAGAATTACTTTATAAAGTAATGCAAAGTTATGTTGATGGATGGAGGACAGTAATGTTATGATATTGATCAAATAAAAAAAATACTCTTTAGTCTGAAAATTATGTGAAATTAGCTGTATTATAAATGTTTTATTAAATGAAATTATGGTGAGAATGCTAATTTCTTTATATACTATAAATTTGATATGACACTATATTGAAATATGCTGAGAAAAATATTAAAGTATTTAATCAAGATGTTAAGGAACTGCTTGAACTTAAAACAGATGATTACTTTTTTTGTTGGTAGTGGTTATTCCCATTGCCTAGAGAAGCTAGTTTATTTCTCAGTGTGTACTAATAGGGTATCTCAGTGTTTTATTAGTTTTTCCAAGCAACGACACACTGAAGGGAGGGGCCAAGGGGGCCAAGACTTCTTGTTAGCCTAACAAAAAAAAACCAAATTTATAATAAATGAAAAATTACATTAAAAAAAATTATATGTTTAAACTGAAATTTAGGTGTAGGGTTATTACATATTGAACAACAGTTGAAAATACACTATTATTTAGCCAACTTGTGAATTGGTTCCCTGTATCAGTATTTCCTCTCGTGAACTGGCTGTAATATATTTCTTCTAAACTAAACGCGCCATTCTTTGTTGGAACAAGAATAATGTGCATGCACCGCTCTAGCATGAAAAACTGTTATAAAAACCAAATTAACTTATAAAAATAAATTTCCCATATATTTGCCAAAGATGGATATTTTTTTTTGCTAGTACAATAATACCCTATACTTACGCGATAGGTGGGTCCGAGTGAAAGCCGTGTAAGTCGAATTCGCGTAAGTTGGGATATAATTTTACATACAATCACGTAGGAATCATGTTAAATTGGGACCAAAGACTAAATAAATTAATAATTTAGAAGAAA
The DNA here is from genome assembly GCA_036971475.1 of Prosapia bicincta. NCBI lineage: Eukaryota > Metazoa > Arthropoda > Insecta > Hemiptera > Cercopidae > Prosapia > Prosapia bicincta. The sequence continues at coordinate 286,947,142 of JBAIZL010000001.1, forward strand.
AATGTGTATGTAATAAAATTTTAAATACATAAAACAACAAATAATTATAATATATGCATACATATTGCAAAGAAGTAAGTAAAAAGAAATTACTCACTGTTTTGTGGCAGAAATACACTCATTGGAGTCTTATGTTTTCCAAACTTTGTAAACCCTACTCAAATGAAATTAAGGCATTTTGTCGAAATTCTAACCGTCAGTTCATGTTATACGTCAACTGGGTCTAAAGAATCTGCAGTTTTAAGGTCTTGCTCTTGCGTACGCATTTCTATGTATGAGCTTATCAATTATTTGTCAGCTGCTGGTTGTTTAAATCCAACAGTTCTTGAACGTCATCATTATCCTCTTCTAAATTTAGTTGTTTGGTAAAACCAATACCTTATTCAATCCCATCAGTAATTTCATCAGCTTAAGTTTCAGTGCCAAAAAAAATAGTCACGCTTTTTCCAAACGACATTCCAAAGTATTTTGTAATATTTCATTCCAAGACTGTCTAATGATTCTCAAAGCATCTAAAACAATGAATTGTTTCCAAAAACCTTCAACAGAGAGCTCGTTCTTTCTCATAACTCCCCATCGGTTGAAGCAAACTAGTTGTGTTTTGTGGCAAAAATATCACTTTCACGTGTGTGTGGAAGTTAGTTAAAGTAGTAGGAGGATGACCAGGTGCATTGTCAATTAATAAGAATTACTTTAAAAGGAATTTGTTTAGATCAACAATAACGTTCCACTTGATGTATGAAATGATGACCAAACCCGTCCTAAAGAAAAAGCTCTCACTCAAGCCTTCCGATTCGACTTCCAAAATCACAGGCAAGATAGATTTAGAAATATTTTTTAATCCCTTTGGATTTTCTGAGCGATAAACTATGAGAGATTGCAACTTACAGTCAACAGCTGTATTTGCACCAACCATCATTGTCAATCGGTCTTTGGTGCCCTTATAACCTGGAAATATTTTCTCTTTATGTGCTATAAAAGTTTTTTAGGCATTTTCTTCCAGAACAAGCCAGTTTTTGCATAACTCGGACAGCATGATTTAAAACCTCGTAACTTGGAAATCGCGTAAGTCGAGGTATTACTGTAATTATTAGAAATTGTTGTTTGATTATTATCATTTTGTGATAGCAAAAAAAAAACAATAAGCCAACATCAATGGTACATGATTCAAATTGTAAAGGCATCCAGGGTACTCGTAGAAAAATATTTAATTACTAAATATACTATGAACTGAAAACAGAGAATTATTCTTATTTGAGACTTTTTTAGTGCTTACAACATAAAAATCTTTAGAGTGGTAAATATTCAATATTTCCTATGGTTGAATATTTTCCGGACCCCCATGTAGTTCTGGCCCCTCCTTGACAAAATCTTGGGCCTAAAACTGTTTCTAACAGTTTTTAGGGCTTGAAATAGATTGTTATGTTTAAGAGTTCTTAGAGTTTATTTGACTATGTTAATTTTGTCATTGTTGAAAATTGAAGATACATCTATACTTATAATGACATAATTTGTATACAACTTCTGAATAATACTAACACCTTTTGAATAGTTGGCAGCAGTTACTTCAAGACTCTAAATGTTACTGGCTTTGCTTTACAACAGTGATGATTATAAATTAAATGAAACTTTTTGGTGTTAGGTAAATCTTTGTTATAAACTGAAGTTGAATAAGTCATCCAACAGTATATATCTTTTGTATGATCTCGCAAAAACAGAAAAATTAATAGTCTGAAGTTGTATATTATCCTTGTTTGTTTGTGAAGTTGTGCTACTATTGTTACTCCCAACTACAAATTGAGAGGTTTATGGTGGGAAGTAAGCATCAGTTTATGATAATAGTTCAAAGAGCAAGGGAATCTAGTATGTCATTTATCTAAAATATACTTCTCCACTCTAAGCTAGCTCGATGGTTCTATTCACTAGCTGGTTGTCTTTCCCTGGTGATTTAGTTTCAACTGGTATGGTTTGTGACATTAAAACTAGTTTTTCTTCCCTTGTTTAAAAACTTTTTGAATATCATTTGAAAATGGAGAAAAATTGGAGTTGACACAATCTTTGTCAATTATTACTCTATGCAACATTGCAATAACAAACGTGCTCGTATAAAATGAGCAGTTATATTTTGTTTCTAATTTATTGTGTTTTGTGATAATATTTTGTATACCTCCATAAAAATATTGTGACTTTATATTAAAAAAAACATGTTAGGAAGAGTTTGATGTTTTAAGGGTTTGTATGGTCAGGATATTTATCTATTAAATTATTATTTTAAATAAAAATTATTATTTATAAATGTTAAATATTTATTTGCATTGTCAGTGACAAGTTTTATTATTTTTTCATGTCTCTGAAGATAGATATCAATATTATCAACATTTGTTTAATTTTCATCTAATACAATTTAGCATTTCAGTACGTATTTTTTAAAACCAGCACACAAGAACCTCTCAAAACAAATAATTGAGTTGCAATTCTTGTTCAAATTTCAGAAAGTTCAGATTTTTCCCCAAAAAATATATAAATATAATGTATTGCTGTAGTAAGGGGATATGGGTTGTTCCACATGGAATGTAGGTATTCGACTTACTATGGGGTGTGGTGAAGGGCCCTTGACCTAAACTAACCATTGCTTTCAGGTGAGGGGAGGGGTAATATAACATTAGTGCTATATTTACAGGTAGTGGTATAGTGACAGTATTCTTGTCCATTTCTTTACTATTATTGCTTTATCTAAAAGTGTATGAGTTTTGATTAATTTTTTTACTCAGGTAGTGTTAATTACAGAATTTATCATGAAAATTTGTGTTCAATTAGTTTTTCATAACTTGTATCAAGTTTAGCATTTATATTGAAGTGTCTTTTTTATAAATTATTTATGGGAAGCAAACAAAAACAGTTCTTGTACTTTAGAAGCAAATCTTATTCCTTAAGTGACTTGACAATGGAAATACTCTTTAACAAAATTGGGTACTGAACTAAGCATTGGAAAGGCAACAATCGGTGACTGGAAAAAAATACATTGAGATCAAAAAATTTTGCGTGCAATAAGTTAGAAACCATTCAAGAAACGCCATCACATTACAGTTTCTGTCAATGAAAAAATTGATGCAGTTGATTTGTGGGTTATAAAAGAGAGCTAGAAAGGACTTCTTGTAAGTGATCCATTAATACAAGAAAACGTCGAAGAGTTTAATTAGTGTTTGAATAGTCGAAATTCTTAATATACTCGGCTTCACTTCTGTTAGGAACATTTGTATATACTGTACAGTCTTGAAATTCCGAGTCCCTATATTTCTCAGACCCCGTTAAATTTGAGCCTTTTTCTGTTTCAGCCTATTTTATATATTTGAAAGGAAATGATTACTAAAATGATGTTAGGAAAAGCAAAAAAAGGTATTCAATTAAATATAGATAGTCTTTGACTGATACCAATGGGTGGTTGAATTGGTAGATAAAAGGCATAGCATCAGGCAACTGTCGGTAACTGGAGAAATGTTATTGGCTAATAATACTGCTTCACAAGAATATTTACTGAATTTGCTTATTTAATTTTTTTGCTAAATTATTCCTTCTGCTAGTGTATAATGTATACGAAATGGATTGAATTTAAAAAAACTACCTATTAAAGTCTTACTTTTCATAAATTCTGCGCCAGGTTTAAAAACGAATAAGCAACATCTCACAGATTTGGCCTGCTGTAATGCTGTAGGAATACACAAGATACCTGTAACGGTGATTGGAAATTAGCTAAGCCATGACTGGTTGAAAATATGAACTCTAATTCTCTCTTGGTTTATTAAAAATGTCAAAGGAAAGCAAGGATGAATTGTTATTTGTTTAAAGAATGGTTTGAAACTCAGTTTGTTTCTTCAGTAAGAGTGTTTAATGAAGAAAGTGAGCTGCCACCTCAAGCCCTATTTTTGTTTAACAATGCTCCATCTCACACTTCAAAAATTATGTGGGTAATAGAAGACATAAAACTCTTTGTACATCCCAAAGTAACATCTTTGTTGTAGCTTATGGATCAGAGTGTGCTTTAGAAATTAAAACAATGTTACAGAAAAATATTTTGGCAACATCTTATAAATAAAGAGTGTTGACTGTCCATTCTTCAGAAGCAAAGATGATAACAATAAAAGATGTAACCAATTGGGTATCAGATTCTGGGAACAGAACAAACATCACTTAATTTAGTGCAAAATCATGGAAGAAGCTGTGACCTAGCATTGAATTTATGAATATATAAAGAATGAATATATAGATTAAATGCTTAATTTATTTGTTTGTTATTTAATAGTTTGTTTATTTAATTGTGTAAACTCACAGTTAATGTTTTTGAAAGTATTCTCTAGTTATATATCGGAGATAGGATGGTTTTTAAGTACCTTGTTTTAATTAGATGCAAGGTATATTTTGGTTGAACTATTTTTTTTATAGGGGGCAATACTGTTACCTCAACATACTATAGTTTGGTTGGCAGACATATGCTAGATTTGGAATACTATAACATTTCAGTAGCAAGTAATTAATTATTGTTACACAAAAATTTTAAGAACTTTTCATGGTGATAACTTTTATAATGACATTTTTTATCTTGATAAATCACTTAAATAAATAAGATTTTGAAGCGGTTTACGATAAATATTAAAAACTTTTTGATTGTCTTGTAATAATAAATTAACATATTATTTTATTATTGCATCATGAGACTTGTTTTTATTTACAGAAGGCAGTCTGGAAAAGACTGGCATTTGAATTATGCATGTGCTGCATTAATTGGACCATTCATTGCTATTCTACTTTTTATAGGGTACTGATATTTAAAACTTTACAATTAGTCATTCTTTAACCTAGATTTATACATATATATATATATATATATATATATATATATATATATATATATATATATATATATATATATAATTTTTGTTTTCTTACACTTTAATGTGCTTAAACAAGAATCTTACTTGGTATTTTTCTGAGTTAGCTTTCGAGAGATTATTAATGTCAGTACTTTCATTTTCGAGCTTATATCATGTAAGAATTTTGTTTAAGGGCATTGAAGTGTTAGTGATAAGTGAATAAAAAAAAGGTGTTGCTAAGTTAATATATATATATATATATATATATATATATATATATATATATATATATATATATATATATATATTCACACACATATACATACTTACTTATTTATTTATTTATATGCATAAATTACTTCTGCTTTAGTACAAAATTTGTGATTATATTATTATTTAGAGTGTTTGCCTAATTTATTACCATTTGAAACTAGAATTAAATAATTGTTTTTTTTAAAGAAAAGTTATCAAGAGTATATTTTAAAAAACTGCAGTTTAGAAGATTTTTTATTAAAATTTTAACATGCGGATAAAATTTAATTCAATTATTTTATGATGGGATATAAAAGTAAAGTTATAAGGTGTTTTAATTACACATTAGAAAACTTTCGTTTATAAGATAATAAAGTTATATTAGTAATTGTAAAAGAACTATAAAAAACAAAGTCCCAATATATTTTCTTTGATTAGATTGATTTTAAATAATCTTGAAGAGGTATTATTTCACTTCATGCATGAACTATTTACTGCATGTCAGAGTTTATTAATTAAAAAAAAAAAAAAAATTGCATTTAACCTTGTTTGTTGTAATCATCTTAAGTTTACTGAATAAGCTATAAGTAATTATTGCATAACTAAGTAAATACATTAGAACTTACGTGCTGATTAGTTTTGAAACAATTGTTTCATTTACGAAGCTAACCATCTATTTCGTAAATGGAGTGGAAGGTTTGGTTCGTAAATGAAATGATTGTTTTGAAATGCATCAGCACATAAGTTGTTAAGTATTCACTTAGTTATGTAATAATTATTTATGGTATGAATCTATTTAATTTGATAATTTGTTGTTATATCGTAACATTGTTCTTTCGTAATAAAGTATAACTTAGTGTTTTTTTCCTAATATAAAGTTTTGAGTGTCAAAACGTTTAATTATTCGGGGTGACAGAGCAAAGTCTTATTTTTTTCTGTGTTCTTGAGGACTTTCTATATTACCAGGTATAATACGTTTTTAATATGTTAGCTACACTTGAAAAACTGATAATTACTAAAAAAACGTGTTTCAATTCAAACATATTCAATAAATAACAAATTATAAATCATATGATATTTTATTAAAGAATCAATTTTTCCGCAAAACATTTCTTTTTTATATCATTTGTGCCTAATGATTTACATATATTTGATGATATTAAAAATATAGTAAACTTATATAAACCATACAAATTCCTAAATATTATGAAACATTATTTGAGGATTAACAAATTTACAAAATTCAGAAATTTAACTCTAAATACTTGATTATCCTAATGCTTAGGATATTTGATAATGTGTATAATTGTAATAGAATAGAATGTAAAAAGGGCTAATTATTTTTTTATTTGTAAATATTTTCTTTCAAAGCTTAAAACTAACATTAAACCATAAGCACTAAATAGCAGAAATTTGGCTTGATGTTTAAAATTTTATAAAATCTTTTAATCTGCAGTTATAAGTTAAAATATTCTGTTCTTTTTATGTACTAGAAGTAAGTAAAGTTCTAATTCTAAGGGAAATTTAAAAAATCTTATTTTTGTTGAATTATTTTCCAGAATTTCATTAAAATTCCTGTGACAAAAAATATTTTAAATAAAATTAACATTTAGTTACATGCACACTGGGAAACTGCATTACTTTGTTTCTATTTTAATGTTAGGAATTATTTGATTAAATACATGTTAAATTCACAATGTTTATGGTATTATTATTGTGTTTAATACAGAAAGAATTATATTCCTAAAAAATTAAATTAAATTTACAATGTTTCAATAAACTAGCAAATTTTATAATATAATTTTACAGGTAATTATGTAACTTATCACTCATAAACATTGAGTTTAAACACAAACAATTTGGGAATGTTTTAAAAATATATTTTAAAATATTTCAAACAACATATGGATTTGAGAAAAATGTTATTAAGTGTTTAAACCTTTTATAAAAGTTCTAAAACTAAAAAAAATGTGGTTAGACATTGTTGATTATGTTAGAGCAGGTTATTCTCGATTTAGTAGATTCTCGATTTATTTCTGAATTATTCTCCTTTATCCTTGTTATCAATATATTGTTTGGAAAATATATGAACTCTTTACAAATTGTTTGTATTCTCGTATTCAAGCACATCTTACATTTTAAAATTTGTCTTGATGGGGCAATATTAACACTTTTTAGCTAGCCCTAATAGCGTTGATATAAAGTCAAATACTCAATGCCTGCTTCATTTTGTTGCCAGACAAGTTCTGCCAAATTATGGTAAATTATCTGAATTCATTATATCCTGAAGAATAACCTGAAAACCGGTTTAATTGTTGTGAGGTGAGAAGGTAGCAATTTTATTCCAAGATTAAGCTTAAACAAATAAGGATTCTTAGCCATGTGTGTAACCAATGTTAAATATTTCAAATTGTTGAAAATGATTTGAATTTATTATTAATGACAAATTATGTTTTAAATTCTTACTAAGTAAAAGGCTTGCTGCAATCCAGCTTTTTGTTATTTAATTACCAAGAAAATAATTTAAATTTTCCTTTTGACTGATAGTAATATATATATATATATTTAGTCACATTTATTTTATGAGTTGAAAGTGTGTTAATTTTCTAAGACTGTTTTATTTTAGTGTTTATGTGTTCAATTTCTGTTGAAATGTGCAATGTGTATTTTAAAAATTAAATACACAAAGAAGTGGAGATTTTATTAAGAAATTTAGCTACTGCATTAGGCTAGATAAATTTACATAGACCTAAAATTACATAACAAAATCTTTAATAATTCCAGTCATTGTAGATTTATAATTTCCATATGAAAATAGTGTTTAAAAACATTATGTGGTTAGAATGCATGGTGGTACCATTCCAAGCACACTTTCCAGACCCTCCGCACACGCCATCAGCTGTGACGTCACTGCCTATTGCCTGCCAGACTGCCTACGTGCATACTAAGTCTCAAAACTTTTAATACATTTAGTAAGAATTCTATCGTACTTCCGTTGTATAGACCAGATTATTGACATATTCTTATTTCAATAATATAGGTACAGTTTATAGTAATTGTACAGTGTAAGACGATTTTAAGATAATATTAACGCAAATAATCTATATTATATTTATATATGCATTTTAAGCTTAACTTTGTTCCTATTCTTCCTGTTTATTCATTCTATTTAAAAAATCTATTCTAATAATCACTTGGGTTCTTGCGAACTGTCTAATTATTTTGTTGCAGGATCAAAGAACACCGTATCCACAGTTTTATGTTTTCGATAAATTTTTATATCAGAGAGTATTTTACATTTCAAACACCGTTTATTTAGTCTTACCTCTCTTGCATTAAAACTGTTTACATTTTTCTCAGCAGGTAGGTGTAGATGTGGGACTACTTCATTCTTCAGTTTTTTCCGTCTGTTCACATTCATTAATTCACTATCATAATCACTGTCATCAAAGTACCTAGAGTACCTAGTGTTTGTGTTAAAATCGTCTGCATGGCAACATGCAACCACCCACTGTTTATGTATACCTTTGTCTTTTGGAAAAACATGAAATATTAACCCTTTACGACTACTTTTATTGTTATAGTAGTTCTTACAGCTCTGAACAGCACAACACACCATTTTAACGCTTCACTACCAGTAACTTTGCACTACACAGTAAACTGATTATAACATAAACACAAACGAAATCACAAACTAGCATAGGTATGAGTGCTGCTGGACTACTGTGTCAGTGTAGGTGGGGCGACAACATCAACCTCTTACCCCTTCACATCCTCACGGGATGTCTAGAACTGTACCACTTTGCATTCTACCCACCTTGTAAAAACAGGTTCTTTCTTATTTTAACAAAGAATGTCTTGATTCATCTACATTGATTATTTCTTTAAAAATATACTCAATGTAATAAGCAATTACAGGTAACTTACAGCCGATTAATATCGAAGTGCGATTTAATATTTTTTTGTGAACAACTTTTTTTGCCATCAAGTATGTAGCAATAATTTGCCCTTTCATTTGTGCATGTACATTGGTAAATTCATGTAAGCAAGAAGTGAATAAGAATTAAGTCTCAGCAGAAGATGAAACATTTCTTTCTATATATTTTTTTTATTTATGGCATTTTTCTTTATACGAGGGGAATCCAAAAAATAAGTTTCCCTAATTTTTAGGGGAAATAAAAAAACATAATTCCACAATAAACACATGTATTTTATGATCTCACATCATATTCTATTTTTCTACACAATTTCCATCCCTATTCAAGCACTTTTCATACCGAAGCTTTAGTTTCTTCAAACCATCTGCATACCATTCAGCCGCTATACTTTTAAACCAGGTATTCACTTCACTTTCCAAGTCATCATTGTTAGCAAAGCGTCGATCACTGAGGTGATTCTTGAGCTCAGGAAACAAGTGAAAATCACTAGGAGCAAGGTCTGCGGAGATCAAAGATATCCCACTTAAATTTTTCGAGACGCTCCCTTGTTGCACGAGCTGCATGTGGCCGGGCCTTGTCGTGAAGAAAAAACACCCCCCTGTGACAAAAGCCCACATCGTTTGTTCTGGATTGCCCGACGAAGTCTTAGGAGAACGTCACAGTACCACTCCGTATTTATTGTTTCACCCCGAGGTAGGTAATCGATCAATAAAACTCCACGGCAGTCCCAAAACACTGTAGCTATCACTTTCCCTGCCGACTGAATCACTTTGGCTTTTTGAGGAGGTTTCTCCCTTTTTTTAGCCACACCATACTCTGTTGTTTTGTTTCGGGTGTTGAATGGTGAATCCATGTTTCATCACCAGTGACTATTCTTGGAAACATATCATCACCTTTGTCAATAAAAGATTGCAAGAAAGATTGTGCAGCTGCCACACGTTGCTTATGGCCATCAGAGAGTAAACGAGGAACCCACCTTGCACACACACTTTCGACAGCTGAAGCTCTTCAATGATGATGTTGTGAAGAGATGCGCGGCAAATTTCAATGTTTGGTGGAAGCTGATTCATAATTTCGTCGAGTGTCAATTGCTGGTCAGCATCAATAACGTCGCTCACAGCGGAAATGACGCCATCTTGGTGAGCGGTAGCTGGGTGTCCATCTCGCTGTTCATCATGAACATTTTCTCTTCCTTCCTAAAACAATTTTCGCCAACGTCGAACCATTTGTACAGTCATTACATGTTCACCATACACCTTACATAACTGACGATGAATTTCAACGGCAGATTCACTTTTTGTAGTAAAAAAACAAATAACACTCCGCACTTTACAACTGGCGGAGATCGCAGTGGTGTCTCCATGTCGAATGGACCGTGACGCGCGGCGGGAATCGGTACCATTACACCCAACTAAAAGTCCCCGCTCTCGGAAAGATGCTCCGTCACTCACGCTTGGTGACACACTCGTGGGAAACTTATTTTTTTGATTCCCCTCGTATATCTGAGTTGAAGAAGTTTAGCTGAGCAAAGTTTATGTTTAAAATATGAATTTCAAATATCAAAATGTTGTTGCTGTTCATGACGAGCTGGTTTTTAATATTACACTCTTGCTATTACTTGGAACCAGACTTTTTGTTAACTAAAGGTTGTTAAATTTAGTTAACAAAGGTGTAAGTTAACAATTTACCAACCTTTAGTTAACAAAAAGTCTGGTCGCAAGTAATAGCAAAAGTGTAATAAGTAAATAAATTTCTAAACATACTTCACAAGGGTATAAACTAGTGGTCAATATACCACTTAACAATGTAAGATAATAGGTATATATTTAGATTATAACAGTTCCATTATTTGCTGATTGAAAGTTGAGTTTTGATAAACAATCTGGTCTTATTTAAAAAGTCACTTTCTTGACGTTTTGCTAAGTAAATGTAAAATTACTAAATTTAAAAAAAAATCACATATATTTTGATTAATATATATTTTGTACTTAAATAAGAGTACAACATGTTACATACAAACATATTTTATTCAAAGATAAAATATTTGTATAAATAGATTGAATGTTCTTAAGATTAGCTATTAATATAAAAATTAATTTTGGTGATAGTTTTGTAGATTTAAGCTTTTTATATTAATATATTTTATTAAAAATATCTATATATATATTTATTTTACATATTTATAAATAGATGTATTTATCTCTTTCTTGTACTGATTTATTGTACATGTGTAGGCTGTGTTAAAATTGTTTGGTTCGAAATTATAAATGGAAAAACCATTGCAATTGCCATTTTATTAAAGGTGCTCTTTAGATCTATTGTTACAAAATTACCTACAAATTGTAATAAAATAACATCAAAATTTTATCGTGCCATATGTCAATTTTAGAATTTACAAGTTTCAGATTAATATAAAAATGTTTTGAATTAATTATTGAGTCATTAACAGGTAGTAAATTAACACATTAGCCACCATGGTGGTTGTTCAAGGTGATTGAAATAAGTTTGAACGAGATAGTGTCAAATGGAATAAATCTGGACAAATTTCAAATAATATCCCTATATAATATACATAAATGCCTAAAGTTCATTATAAATATAATAAAGTTATTATACCTAAACTTCAAACGCAACATTGCTGTAGTTAGATTGACGTTTATATGTTAGGGTATTTTGGAAACAAAAATATAGATATCAAAAGTTTGGAAAAAATTAAATTAAAGAATTTATGTGAAGTTTTGGAAATTTGTTACAATATTTTATGTAATTTTAAGTTTACTTAGATTTGATATTTGTTGCTGTTGAAAAAAAATTTGATGCAGTAGAAAATTTGATTATCCGGGATAAATAGGGGTCGGGGAGAAGTTAAACCTTCGTTAAATGAAACCATGGTATATAAATAAATGAAAACCATGGTTAATTAAAACTTTTTTCAATAAATTATACGTACAGTATAACTTCAATAAGATGTTCTTAATAAACATATCTTTTTTTTAATCTCTCTAATTTTCCTAAAACAACTTAAAAATAAAAAATATTTTCTTGTCGCTTAATATTTTCTAATCAAAACTGTTTTCCCAGATGTTTCAAAGATGATACATGTTTCATAACTCAATACATGAAGGTAGATTAGCAAAAAAAAAAAAAATCTTTCAAATGAACTACATTCACTTTTGTTGCATTAAAGTTTTGCTTCTGTGATCGTTTAACCTTGAAATTTACTTTAAACATGCGCAGTAGTGTGTCAAAGAAAATTATGGGTTTTGTATTTCAAATGCCAGGTCTAAAGCTACTTTTAAAAGGTAGGTCCTCCTAAACCTATTAACAGCTGTTTGGTAAAATTGTATTTTCTATAATTTGTACCTAAAAAAAAATTTCCCACTATAGTATTGCTAAATTACTAAATAAAAAAAAATAATATTTGTGACCAAATTGTTTGATTTTTGAATTAAATAGAGTATAGCATGTTGCATGGAAAAAATACAGTAGAGTCTCGATAATTTGAGGTAGATGGGACCCAGGTCCCTTCAAATTAGCGAAAACTATAATTACACAGAAATATGTTCCAGTGCATTAGAAAAAATAGGTTTTTCAATGAACCCTAATACAGTTTTATAATTAAAAATGTACAAAATCAGTTTATAAAACTTTATATGAACATTTATTGAAAGCCTGACTAATTTCCTTTGGGTACCATATTGATATAAACATTGCTTTGAAGCCAGACTCATTCCTTTTGGATACTGTATTGATATGGACATTTCTTTGGGGCTCGACTCATTTCCTTTGGTTACCCTATTGATAAGAACATTTCTTTGAAGCCAGACTCATTTCCTTTGGATACCGCATTGATATGACCATTTCTTGGAAGCCCGACTCTTTTCCTTTGGATACTGTATGGCTATAATGATTTTTTAGAAGCCCGGACTCATCATTTACTTTCAAATAGATAAAATAGACTCAAAGAGAAATAGTCGTGAATTTTATAGAACCTTGAATTATCGGGACTTGGAATTTCGAGACTACTGTATTGTAATTTGTTGGACTTGAAATATGTAATCAGTCTTTGTGTCTAAGGTTCTAGGAACCTATAATCAACTTATAGTTAGAAATAGCTATAGAAAATATTAGGTAACATAAAGGCTTATATGTGTGTATATATATATATATATATATATATATATATATATATATATATATAATTTTTTAAAAATCACAATGACTTAATCGAGGTTTTACTACATTTTGAAAATTTGTTAATAAGTTTGAAAAGTACTGTTAATCTATGGTTAAAGTTTATTTGAACCAAACAATTTTAAAATTTAATTTAGTTTTATTTTTTAGTGTGGTTGTATTTTTATAGTGTTTTAATAGCCTATCTGTTTATGATTCAAATCCTTTGTTAAACATATTACAATATGAACTCACTTAAGTAAATTTTATTAATATGTTTTTGTTGATTGTTTCATTATCATCCACTCTGACATTTTTTTCACTTAGTGACATCTGGTAAAATCTCTTCTATCTTTTCCCTTGCATATCTCTACCATCATTTTAATGTTTTAGTTTTATTTGATTTTTCCTCATTTAAGCACATTTGATCTCTCTGTTTTTTATACTTTGCTTTCCCATTTATGTATGATGTTTTTACTGCAGGGATCTCCAAACTATGGCCTGCTGGCCAATTTCAGCCTGCCAGTATGATTGATCCGGCTAGTGACAGCCAATGCCTTGTTATTGTTATTGTTGCTGTGATAAGTCAGATAAAAAACATAGAACATCAGATGAAATGACTCAAATTTTATTTACTTACTAGGGCTTTTATCAGTAAGTTATATACCAATGAAATTTATGTGGTTATGATGTTCCACTGACAATATTTTATAGTTAAAGTTGCTTGATGTAATCTTCTTGAATTCACTGATTAAACTATAAAATAAAATTACTTAACTAAGTGAATACATAGGGCTTACTTGTTCTGAATTAACTATTTTTGCTTCTTCTCCAAACACACAGAAAAACAAGTCAAATAAAAATATTAACATGTATTGGTATTGCTCGGTTCTTTTAAATGGGCTACACACTATTTTATTTCATAACAGTTTGTTTTTATGCCTTTCCTAGACAGACTGACTTGAGGTCGTCCTACTTGCTTTTTTATGCTCTAACTATTGCAATCTTGAAGTGAGAGGAGTACAGAAGAACTCTCTTAAACTAACAAAGCTAATCACAAATGCTTTCGGAAGTATTATTTGCGTCATTTATTAGTGATAAACCCACTTTCGGTTTCGACCATTTGATGTTGTAATTGTCATAGTTGTAACAAAACACAGTAATATCGAACTAGGGAATTTAGCAAGTATGTGCTCACTTTGGGCTGGTTCTTAACAACTACTCTATAAATTACAGATGAAGCCATGAATATTAAAACTGTTCTGACTCTTCAAACTTTAGAGTAATCGGTACAACCCAAAGGCAGAAAGGTTTAGAGGTTTCTGCTCATAATTGATACATAATTTTCCCCTTTCAGTCTCTTTTTTTCTTCTTCAATGTTTTTATGTATAATAGAACTTCATCTATTAGTTGGCTATTTGTTTAATAACAAACAATGATTACTATACAATGATTCTTTTGTACTATTCTTTACTAAGTTTCGATTAGTTATTTTCTTATCACTTTTGTATAATGCTGAATACATTAAAGTTTTACATTCTTAACAAATTGTTCCTTATCCAAAGATTCAAAGAAATATTTTTTTTCTTTTATAGAAGGCTGAAAAGAGTTTATATTGCATTCAAGTTATTTTAATTAATGTTAATATTGTTTATTCAATAATTCTTATTACAACTTATATAGTCTTTTTATCAATTTTCTTGTTTATATACAGTATGTTTTAATGTAAATACTGCATTATATAAATATAAATTATATGTTACAAATTACAATGTATTTAGTACTTTCATAAAAATAAATATATAAAGTTATAAACAAGAAGAAAAAATAAATATATACAAGAAATAACAAATGTTAAATGTTACACGAGTGAAGAAAATTTATTTTGTTATTTATATTGAAATATCTCCTTGCTAATAGTAATAAGGATATCAGATGTCAAAACACACACACACACACACGCACACATACAACATAAATGGAAATATAATTATATTATCCAATGCTTTAGCTAGAGACTGAATAGTATTTAAAATTATTACCACAAGGCCTTTGAATATATTAGTACTAAATTAAAGATACAATATCTGTTTCTTTATCCATCAAGAAATAAATATTTTTTTGTAGCATGTTTTTGTTTATTTCCTTTCCCTGTATCTCCAAGGCAACTTCATTTATGTTACAATAACATAATCTTCAGCAAAATATGTTAAATATTGCTTTTTAAAACACGAAGTGCAAGATATATATATTCAGTGGAACCACTCAAATCCGAACTAATTGGGCTGTTCGGATGTGGAAGAGTTTGGATTTGCTGAAAAAGTTTGGTTTACAGATTAGCTGTGTATTTTGCATTTAACAGAAATGCGTTTCTTAAATAACGAACAATATTAGAGCATTCATTACATATTTCTGTATGAAAAATTAAAGTTTTCCAGTGTTCCAAGTGAAAAGTCTTTGGAACAACCCATTACTCAAAAGTTCCTGTGAATGAAAAAAATTGACGAGGCTGTATATATCTGGATGTATACACCCAAATTGGATGTGTGATTTTGTGTTTTATTTGGATATTTTCAATTTATTTTAAAGAATTTTACTATAGGTTTAGGGCAAAAAACTGTATATGCGAACCATTTAATACAAAGGTCAATGTTTTTGAAATGAAATTTAGACTTTTTTCTAAAATTCTGGATGAATGTAAATTTTATAATTTTTCTGTTAAGAGACAAATCGTGAAATATTGTAGGAGAAAAGGTTCAAGAGTTTAATAACAATATCCCCTCAGTAATAAGATTTTGAGCAGCAGTTGGGTTGCTTCGAAGAAATTGCTAAAATTTTATGTACCTGTATTATCCGAAATCTATTTTCTGTACAGCTATACGATGTTCTAGTTGATAACACAATTGGAAATAATTAATTTACAATGTGATGAATTATTACATGAGGTATATCGAGAATAACAACAAATTTCGTGCAAATTATACTTGTAACTGAATTTTGAAAACTATAAAAATTTTAAAAAATTAGGCAAGAAATGTTTGGTAGTCTCACAACTTATATTTGTGAACAAACATTTCCTTTAATGAATCCAAGTAAAACTTATATTCTGGAGGGTGGGTCAAGATTAGCCTTGGGGGTATCAAATGGGCTCCGTGGGTACTATTATTTTTCTTGTCAGCACTATTATTTTTGTATTACAGTGATCCCTCGTTATTTGAGGGTTACGTTCCACATCAAAAATGTTAACATTAAGCTATAGTGTACACTTATAATAAGTATGGTATATTTACGAACTACATAATTACATATATATTTTTTATTGCTTGCAATTTTCTTTGATCCAAAACACGAAAATTCTATTAATTATGAGCACTACTAACACACACACAACACACACCACACACACACACACATCACACACACACACACACACGCACACACATACACACACACCACACACACTCACTCTAACTCACTCACTTATATTCTTCATTGATAAACACTATCCACAAAATTTTTAGATACATAATTTCAGAAAAAATAATATTTTAAACACTGTTAATTGAATTTTAAAAGGCTGACTGTTTCGCTAAAAATAAAATTTCTTCAACAGATTTTAATGTCAACTTTAGTGACTCATTTTCAAATATTTCAATTAAATGGATAAAGAATTAAAAGAAAAAAATAAAACTAAACAAAACAGTTTTTTTCTAATAAATAAAACCTCTAAACCACAAATAACATTTATTTTTTAATAAATAAAACCTCTAAAACTCTCACGGTGAAGAGTTACCGTTACAACTATTTCAATTTTACAAAAAAAAAAAACCATATTATTTATTAACAAAAAGTTTGTAACAATCTCCTAATTAATGAATATAACTGAGATTTAGGGATAGGCCCTTTATCACAATTTAATAAATTATTTTTGTCATATTTGTGAATGTACAAACTTTCAAAACTATTCAAAAGACCTTTTGAATTAACAGTTTTCAATTATTTGAGATCACTCAATTCTAAAGTGTGTTTAGTGTTTAGAATATGTTCTGCAACACTAGATTTTTCAGGTCTTTGAAATTTTATATGGCTAATATGTTCATTAAATCTGGTTAATATTTTTCTTTTTGTTTGGCCAATATAAATTTTACTACATGAATTACAATTTATTTTATAAATCCCAGATTTATCTATCAACTTTATTTTATCTTTTGGGTTACCTAATACATATTTTAAGCTTTTGTAAGCTACGTTTAAATTGACCTGTTTAAAAACTTTTTCTAAACCTTTTGTTAAATCCATATCGAATGGTAGGGTAATGAATTCATTTTTAATATTTTCTTTTCGTGTTATTAAGGTAGTAGAACTGTTTCTAAACTTTTTTAATTTTTGTTTTCTCAATATGTTATCTATTATTTTAGGATCATATCCATTGAATTTAGCGATTTCTTTAATTTTGGCCAACTCGCATTTAAATCTATTTTCATGCAATGGAATAGTAATTAATCTATTAACCATAGTATTAAAAACTGCTAATTTATGGGATTTGTAATGGTTATAATCTACCGGGATATATCTATCATTATTTGATTGTTTCCTATATATCAAATTCAATTTTATTATTATTTTTAAAACATAATACATCAAGAAACGGTAAACATTTATGCTCTATTTTAAAAGTAAATTTAAAATTTCTATGTTCATTGTTAATTGTTGATAAAAAATGTTCTATAAATAAGGGGCGTGGCGAAGTAGTTACCGGTTTATGCCTATATATTTGTTGTATTATGTTGTTTAAAGTTAGTTGTATTTTTTAAATACCTCTAAAGATGATTGCTGGGCAATTGAAATGAACATAAGGTTTAAATAAATGTTATTTGTGGTTTAGAGGTTTTATTTATTTAAAAATAAACATTACGCCACAGTTGCTTCATACAGTTATAAACAAAACAGATTCACTAAACACCTCCACAAGTAGACGCAATGTTTCGAAAACTAGCAGACATGATACGCAGATGCGACATCTCTTTGGTAACTGAAGGAAAAACATAATTCGAGTTAGTTACAAATGCCAGATACGATTATCATTGTTTGAATTTCAAAAACTAATGAATCCGAAGTAAACTAGTGGTGCTAAACGTATGTATGAAGCTGGATGCGAACGCAGAATTGAGTCATCTTTGTTTGTCAGTATCGATAACACCTGGAAAGATTGTTGTTATAAATAAATATTGTCTATTTTTTGACACAACCTGTACAGTAACTATACTTTCTTTCTTGGTTTTGTTTTAAAAAAACGATACATAATATCGGGAAATGGTGCAATTTTGCCAACCACAAATAGTGGAAGAATAATGTATTATTATTTTTGTAGAGTTTTAATGAGTTCATTGTAAGTTTTTGATTATAAAAAAAATGATACACCTGTTTATAAAGATAGGGGGAGGGGACAATGCCGCTCCTCAATTCCGCCCATAATGTATCAAATTTTTTTTCAGCCTGAGAAAAAAATTCTTTCCACCAATCCGGTTTGTTACTAAAACTGTTGACTATGCCTGGACAAGACCATTCTAATAATGTTGGGAATTAAAACAAGTTAGTCGAACAAGACTACTTGGCACTTCAAGAAAAAAATGAGACCATCTATTTCTGGGTAAAACAAGGCAGCTGTAGATATAGCTAGGAGACCTATGCTCATGACTTACAAACTTCTTAAGCATGTGTTGAAAAAAAAGAAAATGTACCATTTTAAGATATATGTTGAATGTATTACCCAGAGATAAGTAAAGGAATGGGTATAAAAGAAAATATATTTTAAATACTCTTAATATTATTAGGTTTTGAATTAGCTGAGGGAGATTAAATAATTGAGATTAGATGAGTAAGAGGATAGATTGCTCTAGACCATCACTTCTGTATATACATGGTATCTGGAAAAAAAAATCTTTTTTTCTTAAAAGTAAATGAAAAAAATTCAGATGGATGGATGTATTAAGTAACGTGTTGTTTCAATTGATACTATCAGACAAGGCCTCTCTGAAAGTTATAACTGGAAAATGTCAATTTTAAATATTAATACAATTAGTTGAAGTAAAACAGGTTGTTAGAATCTGTTATTTGAACACATTTTGTGCTTTTAAATTTATTAAGCTCTTTAAATTACTAAACGAACTATTGGGGGGGAACATAGGTTGTGTATATATATTGAGGAAAGTTTTGAGGGTTAACCCCTTCAGAATGGCTATAAAGTTTTTTAAAGATCTTTTACAGACTAAAAAATTACTTTAATTTGGCCAGTTTTGTAACATGTCACTAATTTCTTCTCAAATAAAAATGCAATTATTAAGACCACAAGATAGTTTTTATGTAAAGAGTTAACAGTAAACTGAGAGCTTATAAATATGTGCATATAATGCCCATTCCTCGGTATACATTTATTTCTTGGCTATGGAAACATGTTTGAGAAATAAAACTTACGAAGAACATTGAAATGAGTTAGCTATATAGCTTATATTCATGAAAGAATTGGTGTGAAAGACAATGTAGCTATTAACAAACTTTCTAAAAGCCTTGTAGACTCAGCACTTGTGTGTAGTTTTCATGAATTAATGTTTAAAGTTTCCTTTTAAGACCTCATATTACTTGCAAGCCTGTAATAACATGATATGCTAAATAAATACCATCCATCATACCTCATATGTATAGTGTGGACCATGTAAATGTGCCCTTGGGCTTGAATAATGATAGTAAACAAGATGGAAAGTAGAGGGTCTGTATAAATATTTTTCTACAAATATAATAAGGACTGTCAAAAGACTGACTTGCATGAAACGATCAATATTAGATAAATTAGCTTCGGTATGAAATATCAAACAATCTTGAAATATTTGCAGACATATCAGATGCAGAAGCTGTTGATGTATAGAACATTCAAGTGCACAGTTACATGGTCCGCACTATACTTATTTAATGTTCATTAGGTACTCCTTTAAATTTAAAATACATTTAAATTGATAAAAAAATTAATTCACTATTTTAATTAACCTATTTTGTCGACTTGTATCTAATTTTAAGCTTTAAAATGGCATAATAGAATGTCATTTAATTTTCAGTTTTGCCTTAAGGGTAAGTATTAGCTCCCAGTTTCCCTGTAATGTCAACCCCACCAGAAGGAATTTATGATAGCTTAGTGTGAATGTTTAGAACTGAGTTTTGTATTATAAAATTATTTAACTTTAGTTTTACACTCTTGTGTTGAATTTAAATTAAATATATTTACTTATATGAGAGGGTGTTAGTATAACAATGCAGAGAAACTTAGTAAGTTATTTAGAGTTTGTGTCAAAAGGGTGTTTTGCTTTTAAAATATATTTGCTTGGTTAACTTGTTTTTAATTTCAGAAAATTGTAACTTTATTGAAATTCATTACTTTTAAGTATACATTTGATATTAAAAAAATTGAGATTACTCTATTAATTTTGTCATGGTAATGGTTAATGTACTTGGGAAAATAATCCAATATAAACACTCTTCTAGGCTTTGTCTAATACAGTAGTGCCGCATAATGTAATCATATTTGTCAGAAGCATAAATGATAACAATAACCAACCGTGTTATCACGATGTACAGAAGTACCACTTTGAACTCATTGTGTTATGGTCATAGTGCTTACTGAATGATATAAATTGTATACATATTTTACAGCCACTAGCATTTTCATTTTTGAAAATATAAATATGTTTGTGAAAGCACATAATAAAGTCTTGTTTCATCTGCATTGCATATATATAACTAGAAAAATACTTGTACAAAATTTCAAAGCTGATTTCACTTGTGGATCCTTCCCAGAAGGAAGTATTTCTTTTGCTGTAAATGTTTTCATTAAATTTTGATAATGTCAGGATTTAATCTTTGTTCTTAAAAGTTTTACATAAGAGAGTTTGCAAGACGCCAAATGGAGAAGCAGCGTTTCTTTGACTCGTTTTTGGTAATTTACTGCATAGACTTAGAATGTCAAGTTTTTCTTTAATACTTAAATCATGTAGTTTTTTTTTGAGATTTGGACATTTTGCTATACATTGAAACTTTAAGTGACACAAAATAAATGTAAAAAGATCTTTAAAAATTAAATTACTTGAAATCACACTGAAATAATAAACATGCATTAAAATAAAGAAGTAAACAGTGCAGTACTGTGCAGTAGTCACATGAATAAATATATGAACAACATTATGGACAAACAATTACTGTACATTTTATAAAACCTACAAGACATATTTAAATAAAGTCAAACAATACATTAATTCTCGTTTTTTAAGTACAGTTCAGTACTATTTCCTATGTGTTTTTTTTTAATTTTTGGTAATACATATAAATATTGTACATTGTGATTTTAAAAGTCCGTCCAGTAATCTGGCAGTATCCTAGCGCCATATCGGCCGCATTAGTGAAAGGCTACTGTATCGGTGTCTCTCTTGATAAAATTAAAATGATAAAAATTACCGAATGATAACACTTCGTGTGATTACACTATCCGGCCATTACTATAGAAAAAACATAATGTGACCTTTACACAAGTTAATTATTTCTTTTTGATTCTCATAACAGATTTAGAGAATAATCTTTATTAGTAAAGCTGTAACAGACAATAAATTAAGCCATATTGTGTAAAAATATATTTTTTATATTACGATAAAACACTTTAATTGTGGATAAAGATGAAATTAAAGAGTTTTAAATTATATTCAACTCTTTGACATAAATAAATGTAACCTCTATACCCCAAATGACTTTTTTCTTTATTTAAAACCTTATGTATACTTCGATTGCATAGCAATCATCCTCAGAGGTAATTTACAATAAAAATACATTAAACACTTTTAACTTTTTATAAACTTGCCTATAATAGCACTTACTTATATTTGTTGAGGATGGCCGTTTCGGAAGATGTGACCCATTGTCAACTCAGACCGTAACTCAAAGAGTTACACAGTATATCAATATTTGAACATAGTCATTTTAGCAAATCGAGTGTAACTTCTACAGGCATAAATTCTGGATCTAAGATTCCAAAATTCCTGGTAGAGGTGGAACATATACGTTGTCTTTAATGATCCCAAAATTCAGATAAAGGGCCTGTGACCCACTTGGGATGCTACCATTTAGGAAACCCCGAACCTCTGTGAGGAAATGAGGTGGTGCCTCCATCTTCCTTGGAAAATTCTAGGCCATATTAAGATACATGATCCATTGACATTTCTCCATGAAGCAAAAAACCCTGTTCATTTTAAATATACTGATCGCACATAATACATTCACTTTTGGGTTGTCACGAATGTGTTCAAGAGTTTCTTTTGGGTTTTCACTGATACAAAACATAGGCTCATCGCTGAAGACTAATGAGTTCAGGGATTGTCATATCTTTCTATATGATATAATATTTAGGCTTAGAATCTTCTGTAAGAGGCTTTATTTAAATCAGTAATCTATTATACCACTTTAAATATGTATTGTTTTGCAGTTAAAGTAAACATTTATTTAGCACTCACCAAACTGTGTTTTGTGGAATTTCAGTTTCATGAGAAGCACATCAAGTTGATTTTTTTTTAACTATCGATAAAGTTTCTTTATCCTGTTCTACAACAGCATCACTAAGGTGCATGTGACCTTGTGATTTCACACGAAGAACAAAATTGTTGTGCCAATGGTAATTAATAGACCTGGAGGGTCTGTTAAACAAGTTAGAACATAATTTTACGTACAGAGAGACCCTATAAATTTATAAAGAAAAAAACAGTTATTAGGTTTGTTTCTTTAAATAAAATATGACTATTACTTTTAAACTGTATACATTATATTCATCATATTCATCTTACATTTACATGATTGTATTTTTACCATTTGTAATTAGGTTGAATTATTAATTTTAAAGAATGATATCAATATATATATATATTTTGATAATACATATTCCTTTGCGGATGGAAATATGATGAATAGTTCTTATCTGGAGTACATCCGTTCATTCTGAAGTGCATAAAATCGTAGTTCCGACGTTTTGCTAGAATCTCATCTAGCATTGACAAAGGTGAACCCAACAACAGATTAAGAGCGCAGACCACTCTGCTCCTATTAAAAACGATCTGACCACCTACTTGGAAAAGAGTACCAGGCAGATTATTAATAGGATAATCCAGGATAATTCCTCGAGAAAAATCTAGTAGATATCCTAAGTTATTTGGTTTAGCTAAAATCCATAAACCGGGCACTCCTATGAGACCTATAGTGAGTGCTATTAATTCACCACTTCAGAAACTGGAAACATATTTGGTTAAACTTAGGCAGCCATTGGTTCAGAAAGTTGATTCCTATATCAAGAAATCTGAACATTTTGTCCAAGTGCTGTAAGGAATTCAAGTTGAAGAAAGTGACATATTAGCTATCTTGGATGTCAGGTCATTATTTCCCAGCGTTCCTATTGATGAAATGCTTCAGATGATGTCCATTTTTGAACAGCTCCTTCCACATGTCTTAGATCTGCCTAGGCACTGTCTCAAAGACACTTACTTTTTGTTTAATGAACAGTTTTACAGGCAACTTGATGGTGCCCCTATGGGATCTTTTCTTTCTCCAGCTGTAGCCAATATTTTTATGACGTTCTTTGAGCAAAACTCCCTGAAGGATGCTTTTCTCACGCCTAAAGCTTGGTTTCATTATGTAGATGACGCCTTCATGATTTGGCAACATAGATAAGTTCCTTATGTACCTCAACTCTAGCCACTCTAGGATATTTTTCACTTTGGAACTAGAGAGTGATGGCTGCTTACCGTTTCTGGTGGTCTTGGTTAGAAAGGGTCAGAATAGTTGTGTTCACAACTTGGTCTACAGAAAACCGACACACCAATAGATATCTTAACGCTGAGTCACATCACCACCCATCTCAGATCCAGGCTGTCGCTGACACACTCTTCTCTCGGTCTCACAAGTTAACGGACATCCATTCGAGTTACCATGAACTTATTACTATGAGAGACATGCTTAGAAGCAATGGCTCTAAGGAATATGCTACTGATAAAGCATTACACCGCCAAAGTGTCCTTTCAGTTGACATGGACGAGAAAGAGACTGAGAAAACTGGTACTGTTTTCCTGTCTTATTAGAGGGACCACTGATAGGATTGGCAGACTCTAAGGAGGTATGATATATGTTCTGTCTACAAGCCTAACATCACCATCAACAAGGTTCTTGGTAATGCCAAAGATAAAATCCTCTTGGAAAACCCTGGCATTTACAGTGTTTTTTGTTAAGTTTGGGAAATCTTACATTGGCCAAACGAACAGACGTATCTCAGCTAGGCTTAAGAAGCACAAACCTGGCCTTTAAAACTAGCAGAAAACGTCGGCTCTGTACAAACACCACTGCGATACAGGGCATACCATTGATTTCCAGTCTTGCCGACAAAATGCTCATGTGGAAAACTACAGGACTAGAATTATTCATGAGGCTGTTGAAATAGAGAAACAAGTGAGTCTTAACAAACGTGATGATACTTTGAATTTGCCCGCAGTGTGGAAATGTGTCATTGATAGATTTTATTGGCAGAAAGGTGAACAAAAGGAAAGGAATTAGAGTAATTGTTTGGCTCAGGTGTGTATGGATAGACGTTACTGTGTGGATTGATGTCAATGGGCGTTGATTCATTCCTCCATATATAGGAGCACAGTTATCTGCGCTCTTTACTCGCTCTTCAACTGTTGTTGGGTTCACCTCGTCAATGCTAGATGAGATTCTAGCGAAATGTCTGAACTGCGATTTTATGCACTGCAGAATGAACGAATGTGCTCCAGATAATAACTATTCATCATATATATATATCGTGATATTTCACCTCGTCAATTATTTTTCCATTGCACTGAACACGGATATATATATATATATATATATATATATATATATATATATATATATATATATTTAATATTGTCCATTGTTTTTCCGTTGCACTGACTTTATGAACTTCATATATATATATATATATATATATATATATATATATATATATATATATATATATATATATACATATATACACATATATATACACATATATATGTATATATATATATATATATATATATATATATATATATATATATATATATATATGTATGTGTGTGTGTGTATTTATTGTGCAATGTTGTTTGTATAATGTATAAAAACTGCATTGTGCAATTCATAAGAAGTGACAAGGAGAGTAGAGCTGCACCATAATTTTTATTTATAACATTGATTACACACTGCGATATAAATCTTGCAGGCTAATGGCCAAAATCATGTTAAATGTTATATACACGAGACTAGTGATATGAAATTCTCAAGAATTTATAATTGAGGGAAAATTCCCAGGGAGTATTCCCAAAATTCATAAAATCCCGAGAACTTACGATTTTCTCTTGAACGCATATTTCAGTGGACACCTAACATTTTTTTAAAAATCCTTTAGCACTAATCTATTAATATGAACATATAAATCAATTTATAAAGAGCTATATTAAAAAGTGAAAATGATTTAATTTATTTCAACAGTAAACAGTTCATCTTTAAATGTTATTGAATACCACATAATTGCTTGGTGGACACTATCATGTTTTCTAGTAACAAAGCAAATGTTAAAATTTTTAAACCTATCACAAATTCTTGTATATTTGTTATAAAATAGTGCAAAATACTCTCAAATTACTAATAGGTCATTTTAACAAATTAAACCTTAAATCCAAAGTACTTAAACTTTTAATTATTTTGATTATTTAAATTATATTTAATATCTTCACTATTTGTTCAGATTAGGTCTTCCAAGAAAGAGACAAATATGTCTGTATTAACGCTTTATTTGCTATAAATTATTCAATTGTGCACAATAAATGAGTGTAGTTTAGTTTTCATCATCTTCCGTCGCATTATCAAGTCCAAATTCATTCTTATTTTCTTCTTCATTCATTCCTAACCTGAATTCCTTTTCCTCCTCATCTTCTTTATCTTGATTTTGGGCCTCGGTCTCATAATCAAACAAGTCCGGTCTCAAAATTTTTATTAGGGTTAAAATGAAAATTTTTGCAATTGTATGTCACAATGTTTTTGATTATTTGGCTTTGTTATTGATCATTTAGAACCAATTAACGTTCCAAAACAAACAATTCTAAAGACAAAAATAAACCCTATTTAAATAAGTTTATTCCATAAATTCCCTCGTTTTTCGAACTTATAAAGCCTTTGGGAAGTTCCCTGAAAATATTACCATTTATAAATTCCCTTCAAACTGGGAATATTCCCAGCTTACATCACTGCACGAGACACAACTCTAGGAAATTTAATTTAGTTTTGCTCCTTAAATTATTCCTATCAGTTTAACATAGTCAACAGATGAGAAAAATTCTATTCCTAAGTTTTTGAGATTGTAGTCGGTAAATAACACTATGAACGGTAACTGTCAGAGACACAGTCATTTGGTTATGAGTCTCTGAACAGTCTTTAAATTTTGTAAAAACTTATTGAGACAGAACGTTTTTAATCGCTCCATGGCGATCTTCATCATTGTCTTCTGCTTGGAGTTGTTAAATTAAGCGGTGACAGTTTTAAAGACAGGTTTTTGATACTATCATAGAGTATGTGTGATTTGTATTGGTTTTTTCGTTTAATATGTTTGTATTTTGTATTTTTGTGTGTTTGTAAATTTCATATTGTTTTAATGTATTGTCATGTGGTCCTTTTTTGTTGATGTGTAAGATCTCTAGGTTATGGTACTTTATTTTTTATTACTAAAACTCGGTGGGACCTTATCGGTGTAGAGCACTTAGCTGCGGCCTTTGTACTCTCTTCCCATCCCTACGACAGGACTGGCTTAGTGGATACCTACCTCTTTGCAGAAATCAAGTACCCACCTGATGCTAAATCTTCTGATATCCTCTGGTGTACATACCTGCCAGCCAAACCACTTTCTCCTTGCAGCTCCCAAAGCAGGGCTCTCACAGAGTACGTGGATTGGGCTTTCCTCTTGGTCCTCGTCGCATCTTTTGCACACAGGGGACCTAGATTTTCCAATTTTGTATTGGAAACCCCTCAGATTCCCATGGCCTGTCACCAGCTCTACAGTAGCTCTGAGTTGATGTCTACTTAAGGAGAGTAGTTCTTTGCCCCACAAATCTCCTGAGTAACCCCACAGTACCTTGGATTTGTTACACTCCAAGATTGCATTCCATTCTTCCCTGCACAACCTGTCTATATGTGCCGTGATCCTCTTGCGCCCCTCCTGAGGCGGCATGCCTACTGCCCTCAGTAACGGTCCTTGAGTTATACACCCTTGTTTTGCTAAGGCGTCAGCTCTCTCATTCCCTATCCAGCCAGAATGTCGTTAAATCCAGGTTAGGTTGAGTGAATTATACTTACTCAGCTCTGCTAGAGAAGCTATAGTCCCAGCCACCAGCCTAGAGCTGGTACTAGCCTTACCTCAAGCCTTCAGAGCTGCCTGACTGTCCGAGCAAATCCAGATGGTCTTGCCCCTTCTGCCAGACCCTATTATTTCCTCAGCACATAGTTTGATCGCAGGCACCTCCCCTTGGAAGACAGAGTTGTAGTCCTCCAGGCGATGACAAAATCTTTCTTGGTGTCTCGGTCCACTAAATCCTGCTCCCACTCGTTCCTTCATCTTGGGCCCATCGGTGAACCAGATTTTACCATGTCTGGTTCTATACCCATGCCTCTCTTGCAGGAATATGGATTTTGTAGTTTCCTTTTTCCCTTTTAAGAGACAGTATCTTATCTTGAGGTTCTATCCAGAGCTCCTTCAGTGAATCCCCAAATAGCTGTTTATGACGTTTGCTACTTGTCTTCCACTGCCCGGTGCAACTTAGCCGGTATGCAGTTTTCATTGCCTCCATCCTAATTTGAAGACTCAAGGATGGAAAACCCAACATAACCCTCATGGCTGCACATGGTGTGCTTCTCCTTGTAGCTGTTATGCCTCTAAGGAAGAGCCCCTGCGCGGTGTCCAGCATTCTTTTACTTGTTTCTTTCTGTGCTCTGTCCCACGAGACTATTGAGGCAAAGACTAACCTCAGCAGCACAATGGCGGAATAAATCCCGTTCATCTGACGTGGACCCAAACCCCATCTCGTGCCTATTGCTCCTATGCATTGCCAGAACATAGCTATGGCTTTTTTGCACTTATCCTCCAAGTGCTCACGCCAGAGTAGCTTCCTATCCGGAACAATTCCCCGATATTTAGCGCTCTCAACGTAGCTTATTTTGGTATTATATTGGTAGTATCAAAGAGTATGTGTGATTTGTATTAGGTTTGTTCGTTTATTATGTTTATATTTTGTGTGTTTGTAAATTTCATATCGTTCTAGTGTGTTAAGATGTGGTCCTTTATTGTTGATGTGTAAGATTTTTAGGTTATGGTAAATGTCTTTGAATTTGTGTCCTGTTTCTTTTAAGTGATTGTAATATACTGAGTTGGTGTTCTGTTTGTGTTCCTCAAGTCTTTGTTTGTAGCTGTGACTTGTTTGCCCAATATAGAATTTGTTGCACTTTCATTTTACAGTCATATAAAAGAAACAGGACACAAATACATAAACATTTACCAAAACCTAGAGATCTTACACATCAACAGAAAAAGACCATATCTCAACACACTAGAACAATATGAAATTTACAAAAACACAAAATACAAACACATTAAACGAACAAACTTAATACAAATCACACAGACTCTTTGATACTATTGAAAACCTGCTTTTAAAACTGTCACCGCTTAACCTAACAACTCCAAGCAGAAGACATTGATGAAGATCACGAAGCGATCAAAAACGTTCTGTCTCAGTAAGTTTTTACAAAGTTACAAAATTTGAAGTTCGGATAGTCATAAACTATTGTTTAAGTGATTAATTAAGATTCACCGAACGTAATGGACTACAAAATTCAAGAATTATTATATGTGTTATAATTTTAATCTATTCATTAGAGAGTTTAAAGAAAACCCACTAAAAGAGTTTTGCAACCTTATGTAAAGCTATGTACTCCAACCTTATGCTTTGATCAGTTATTCCCTAAACTAATTATATGGTCTGTATAATATAAACAATACCTATGACTAAGGTTTCCGTAGAACAGTCTTTATTCAAACAGTACCACTGGTTATCATTTGTAAAGAATGAGGCAGTGAAATGGCACGATTTTAACTCCAGTTGACTGGTGCGGTAGGGGTTTTGAGAGCAGTGGAAGCTACTTTGTGCGTCTGGAGATGTGGATATTGCAGTAACTTGGTGTCGGTCAATTGCTTTTGTTGTAAAGGGATACTACAAAAACCCGGATAGTGTAGTTTTTCACTGCCTCATCCTGTATATTTCTCATATAAATCTTTTTTTATGTTTTATTATTACATTGAGCATCTATGCTCATCACATACACAACCATGGTGACCCCACTGTCAGCAGCTACATACTTTTTTCCTCTCTCGCTTTATCACACAAATATAAAATAGGCTATGCTCTGATACTCTTTTCTATTATTATTGTGGCTTAGATTTTTCATATGAATGGATTTTGGGATATATTAAAACTTACAAGAACTATTTCACTAATTAGTTTTAGAATCTATGACATGAAAATTATAAAATCCTATTATATAAAACATGTCATATACAACATTTTTTTGAGTAAAGTTGTAAAACCTGCAATTTAATAAATATTCAGTTGTCTTTTTTGCAGGAAACTTCATTGGTAGCAAAAATGGAATCAAACTCTTGCCTTATTTTCAACAAAGAAGAATACAATAAACTTACAACAGGCCTTCAAGTGTCAGAGTTTATGAAAACAAAACAACTACAAGTTTTGAACAGTAAGTGTTGATGAACTGTCATGAAAAGAGTCTACAAATTTAGAATTAGAAGAAACTTTGAGAGTCGGATGATACCCTGTAGGTTTGGTATTAAGGACTAAGTAGAATTTTCGGGAAAAAAAATTATGGTAGATGATGCTGAAAATCATTTGCCTATTACAGTAGAGCGTCAGTATTTTGGAGAATCACCAATCCGGATCAGGGTTTTATCGTGCATGGCAGTCGCGTGAAGAACGTGGGGTTCGATGCCACTACAATAGTTACTAAATTAAGTGTTAACTTTAATTATAAACACAAAGGAGTTAAATCAATTCCAAAAAAATGTGTCCTAATTAATTTAAATCACAACGTACATTTAATCCTGAATTAAATATTTTAGTTTTGTATGTTCTGCACGCTAATCAATAACAATTATTATAACCAATCAGCAAAATAATCGAATTTTTATTAAAGTTAATCTTTAGCTAATTTACATAAAATATGCATTTAATATTATTATTCATCTGTAATAGCAATTTTTCAAATTTTTTACTGCTGATCAGAAAACAATAAAGGACTTTTTTACTCAATAAGTTTTTACCGGTATGGTTTTTTGCTATTTATGTGTTAGTATGTATATTACATGTTCATTCACTAAATTCTTTTGTATTTTTTAAGATCTCTGACGTCTATTTTATAATAATTCCTGGTTGAATTCAAACTTACATGATACTCTCAGCATTAAAGTAGATTATAGTTATTGAAATATCAATTATATGCAGTAGTTTAGAGATCATGTGAAAATCCATTTTAATCAGTAGTTTGGATGGATCCCCTTTCTAATTAATCCGGATTTTTGACGCTCTACTGTATTTTCATTTTTCTAAACAACCATTACAAAGCATTTCTAAATATAATCCTGATATTAATTTTTTATTTAAAGAATATACAAATGAATA
The DNA here is from genome assembly GCA_036971475.1 of Prosapia bicincta. Taxonomy (NCBI): domain Eukaryota; kingdom Metazoa; phylum Arthropoda; class Insecta; order Hemiptera; family Cercopidae; genus Prosapia; species Prosapia bicincta. The sequence continues at coordinate 286,978,201 of JBAIZL010000001.1, forward strand.
AGTTTGAGAAAACAGTTTACTTAATTTTGTTAACTTGTAAATGACTTCAACATGTTTTTTAAATCTCATTGATTTATTATTCAGGTGACGAGCTTACGTTGGCTCTGGAAAATTTAATGGTTTCTGACAGGTTGTGCTGCTCATTCTGTGAAATTGATTTTCTCAACCAATCACAACAGAGGCAACACTACAAATTGGACTGGCATAGATACAACTTGAAACAGCACTTGGCAAAACGAAAACCAGTTTCAGAGGAGAAATTCTCACAAGTTGCAGGTTGGTGGATTTTAATTACAACCTTCAAAGGGAAGAAATTTGTAATTTTTGTGTTATAAAAGTTTATTATCATGATTTTATTTTTATATAGCGTGTATGTTATATACTATTTAAACTATTTTAAACTGCTTGAATATAATGTACATATAGTCCACATAAAATTAATATTATATCCTTATAAAGAGTAATTGGTATAGGTTTATTTGAAACAGAAAAAGTAAAGATTTTTTTTTACTTGAGCTTATTTGAGTATTTTGAATTTTTGTGAAGTAAATATAATGTAATATTTTTTTAACACCAGAAATATGTGTAAAAGAAGTGTGGAAAAAATTACCCTATTCAATATTGAATTATTAGCAAGAAACTTTGATGATCATGTTTTTATCACAGTATTTAGTAAAATGATATAATATCAATAAATGATATTTCTGAAAGTTGCTGTAGATTGAAATTGTTCCTATATAATCCATTAATCTCCATGATTTTTAAAATCAACATTAAAAAAAATTTCTTATCTGATTCTCTGTTTGTATGTACAGAACCCATAAGTATAATTTTACAAAAATACCTCTTACCTGTTACAAATGCTGAGGTGTCCTAAAAATAGGACACTGGGACAATCAAGTAACATTATACTAACTATGAAAATATATTCAGAAACAATATTTTTTGACAATTGTTATTTATCACGTTTGTCAAAATGAATTAACAATCTTGAAAATTGAATTTATGTTTCCTTGATGTGATAAGGGATGAAACAGTTCTTGCACAAAGTTACACTACACTTTTTACAAAAGTGAGACGCTTCAAATTGAAGTTCTCTCCTTGCCATCTTCTTGACATTTAATATTTGTATATCTCGTCTTGGTATAAAATAACCTATTTTATCGTATCCGACATCTGTAATGAATGTTGAAGAAGATGTATTGCAAAGTTGCACTCCTTTGCTTTGTAAGGTTTCTTTTCAAATATGCAATGGAAACATTTGTTCTCAATTCAAGAAGATCCATGGTAGAGCAAGATCCCTTCCTGTATATAATCTAGGCATTTACAATAGCCATGTCAAGTTTTCATGGAAATAAACACGAGTTCCTCATCATATCATGAATAGAAGGTTATTGCACTTGTTTGTATTATTTTGGCAAAAAAACCGCTACTTACTGATTTATTCTAAATAAACAAACTAAACATAATAAAACACATAGCCCATAAAAACGAATACAAACACACCTTGATAGACAACATAATGCGCAAAAAACCCCGTATACATAACACAACAAAAAACAATAACACTCAAATACAAAATTATATAACACATATCACAACAACACATTACAAAAAGTAGCTTCCACGTTCCGCAAACTTAGATACAAAGTAGCATTCACTACATCCAACACAATTAAAAAAACACCTACACAGTTAAAAAACACGACAGGGTAGGCGTATACAAGATTACATGCAACAACGGTCCCAGCTTTTACATGGGACAAATAGGGAGAACATTTACCACAAGATACGAAGAACATGTAAAACAGATAAGAAAAACACAACCTACATCAAATTTCGCCATACACATACAAAACACACTACACTCACAGACTGACAGAGATACCAATTTAAAAATCCTACATTACATTAATAAAAACAAAAAAACAATACAGTAGAAAACTATGAGATATATAAACACCATAAATACTATCCACAACACATTCTAAATGACAAAACACACTCCCAATCAAACACTTTAAGCACATAATTAACAACTACTCTATGAACAATAATATACCACAGAACAGAAATACACCACAGACTCACACCAACACAACACACCTGAGCAACAGTCTTGTCAGTAACCCACAGCATTGAAAAATGCGCTGACCTAGAGTGAAAGGTGTGCTGAATAAATCAGTAAGTAGTGGTTTTTTGCCAAGATAATACAAACAAGTGTAATTTTTATAAAAATCTCACGATGTACAACACAAAAACTGCAAGAAATGTTATACCCAACTAGCCCATCATGGTAATCACTCCACCCATGTATTTGCTGTAGGCTTTATGAGATTTGAATGAAGAACAGACACCTGTCTTGATGTCCTGCTCACTCGTGATGCATGACGTAGAAGATAAACAGTGTCGAAATTTGTCCCAACTGTTACACACTTGTTATCATTCCACTTCACAAACAGAACTTCACCTTCTGAATCAAAAGTGCCTCTGGATCTTTGGATAAATCCTTGGATCAATCAAGGGTCATTTGCAAAGACAGATCTGCCTCAGCGTACTACTAGCTCTAAAACTAACATCTCTCAAATGAACAGGCAAATCTTTCTTGGTAAAGTGATTATTGAAAAATACCTAGTGGCTTTTTTGCTCTTGAACTGGATAAACATATTTAAAACAACACAGAATCCTAAAACCAAAACTTCTCTTCGTTTTGAGCTATTACCTTACCTTACTCTAAATTGAAGTTGAAACACTATCCACTTGACAAAACTACAACTTATTCCTCAATAAACTATAAGACCGGTTTATTTGAAACCCAAACAGGCTTTGTTTTCCATGTATCACACAGAGAAAGACCTGACCAAATGATTAATCAAACATACAACATGTACTCTAAGAACTAATTAGTCTTCAAACAAATCATAGAGAAATTAGATGGCACTATACAAACTCAGTGTCTGTCGAGATAAGCAACTGATGCCTCAATGTTCTAGCTATAAGTAGGACAGCATGATTCAAAGACATTCCACACAAAGATAAAACACTCTCTCTTCTTAAAATATACATTCTGTGAAGCATAATAAATATGTTTTGACAAACATTTCCCATATGAAATATAATATTCGTTACAATAAAAAAATATAAAAAATAACACAGAATATCGGTTCCAAATCAAACTTTTCTAAGACGCTTGAAATAGGACATTCAACAAAAAATAATGATTAAATATAGTATCTTCTTCCATAAATAATAACCTAAAATCAATAATATATTATGAAACAAAATTTAAAAAATAAAATGCGAGCATTCTATTTATAGGTAAATAATATTTTCAAATATCTAGTTTAATTTAGATCTAGGTTATACTATATTAATATAGTTTAAAAAACTAGATTTTAAAGTCACAAGATATTTTCTTAAAATTTCAACTAATTTATTATTTTTGTGGAGACAGATGATGTATCAAGTATCTCAGGCTCTGAATCAGAGAGTGACAGTGAACAAAATACAACAGAAACAGAAGAAGAATATGCAACATCAAGTAGGCACATAACACATTTGCTGGCAAGAAGAGCAAGAGTTTTGTTCCAAAATAAAGATGGAAATGTTTTAGCCATGTATGAATGTTTGCTTCATAGTAAAAAGGTAAATGTTATTTACATAATCTGATTTAGGGACAAAAATTGATTCTAAAATTGTCCATGAGAATTTATTGGAGAAGAGAGAATTACGAGGGCTATTCAGAAAGTAAGGAACGTTTTTGAATTAAAAAAAAAAATAAGTACAATAAAAAAATTTTATTATATACATCTGAAAGAGCAACTAAAATACTACTTTTCTACGTAGTCGCCAAACAAATTGAGACGTTTATCGTAGCGGTAGACAAGCTTTGAAATTCCTTCATCATAGAAATCTGCCGCCTGTGATGTCAGCCACTCAGTGACGCGTGCCTTGAGCTCCGCGTTGTCGTCAAAGCACTGTGTTGCTAGCCAGGTCTTCATTCTTGGAAACAAGTGAAAATCGCTTGGTGCAAGGTCAGGACTATAGGGCGGATGAGGAAAAACCTCCCATTTGAATGACTCAAGGAATTCTTTGGTGCGGTTTGTTGTGTGAGGTCGGGCATTGTCATGCACAAACAAAATTTTTGACGTCAATTTCCCTCCGCGCTTGTTTTGAACTGCTTTCCCAAGGTTGAGCAAAGTTTCACAGTACCGCTCAGAGTTTATTGTTGCACCATGTTCAAGAAAGTCAATAAGAAGCACAATTTGCCTGTCCCAAAAAACCGTCGCCATAATCTTCCTTGCTGACAATGTTTGCAAACATTTTCTTGGTTTTTTGGGGGAGCTTGTGTGTCCCCACTCCATAGACTGTAATTTCGTTTCGCAATTAACGTGTTTTACCCATGTCTCATCACCAGTTACGATGAGATCCAGTAGTGAATCACCATGTCTGTCGTAGGCATCCAGAAATGTCAAACTTGCCTCCATTCGCTGACTTTTATGGCGGTCATTGAGCATTTTCGGCACCCATCTTGCACAAAATTTGTGGTAGCCTAACCTTTGTGTGACAATTTCAAACAACAAAGTCCGTGAAACTTGTGGGAAACAAAGCGAAAGCTCCGTTATCGTGAACCTTTTCATCAACTTTAGCGACCAGGTCATCAGTCACAATGCTTGGGCGTCCGCTCTTCGCTTCGTCATGACCGTCAGTTCGGCCATTTTTAAACTGAATGCGCCATTTTCTCACAGAACTTTCATTCATTACGTTGTTTCCGTAAACTTCACACATTTGGCAATAATGTCTATCGGTTTTAAATTTTTGCCAACAAATACCGTATCACTGACCGCACCTCACAACTGGCGGGATTTTCAATCGCAGCGCACATCTTCAGTTAAAATTGCGAAAAAACGGGCAACGCGTAAATGTTCCCGTTGTCAATGCTGGACGCCGACTGAGTTGCCGAGTGCGCACGCACCAAAATATAGAGATCGGCGTGCGCTTAGCAGCGTCAAACAGAAATGTTCCTTACTTTCTGAATAGCCCTCGTATATTATTACCAAAGTACCAGGTTTCCTCTATTATAAAATATTCAGTATACTCATGACAAGTTAATGAAAGTAAAAATGTCAGAGCTACATTAAAATTATAACTACCCTGTCAATCAGGATAGAATAATAATTCTGTGCTTGTATTTTCAAAATTTCATTTCTCGAGGTATTTTAATAGAATCAAATCAGTAAATATACGAAAGTACTAAGAATGCATCTTGACCTAACATCTAATAGTTTGTATAAGATGTGAACTATTTTTAGATTTAAATTAATATTGTTAAAATTGCTTTAAATTGTAATAATTAATTATTTTTCAAATTAAATATTTTTTTTTCAATTCAAAATGAGAACATTAATGTAACCAGCCTTTATTCGAGAGAAATTTTATCAGACAGCGAGACTGCCTGAATAAAATCGCTAGATACAATTGCCTATATAACCCTTTACAATTGACCCAGTAAGTCTTTATGAAGTATAAATAATAATAATTTTTATTTTGAGTATCATAATTATCTGCCAATCCTAGCATTGTCCCATCACCTCCATCATTTGGAACTTATTATGAACTCCCAAATAATAATTTTTTTGTGAATAAATGTTTTCTATTTAAAACACGTCTAAGAAACTGGGAGCAGGGCTTACAATTATTCTTAGAAAGAAAATATTTGACTTACTTTGTGATCTTTAAAATGTTTGGGCAACATACATCGGTATTTAATTAAAACATCATTATTTAAGACATCGGAATTTCTAAATATAATTAACATTATATTTTTTGAGTTTTTCAACCTTTGCAGAGGTAAATATTACCTTATGCAGATGTTAATATAGCTAGTATGTACATAGTGTTTATAAACTATGTACATAAAAATACACACTAATTAAAATTGTATGTTCAGTCAGATCTTCCTGGAGAAGAACAGTTATTAACCCTTGCAAAAACATTACCAGAATCTCCAAATTGGACAATTATTATGTTGGGCGGTGGTCATTTTGCCGCTGCAGTCTTTAATGGTAAGGTCCTTTAGTGGCAAACATATTTACCTGAAATTGAAGTTATTTTAACACATTAGCTTTATTTAGTATATAATTCTTAGTTTTCTTTTACCTAAAATATTACTGTTTTCAAGGATAAAAAAAAGTTCTATATTTCAATGCAATGAGAAACATATTTTTTAAATAGGTTTTTTTCAAATGCAATAAAATTAAACAAATATTCTTTGAGCTTAGCTTGTGAGGTTATGTTAGAAACAAATAAAAACATACACAAAACTCACAAATTAATCATTTATTTACTCATACACGTTTTAATGACCAAGTCATCATCATCAGTGAGTGTTACTACTACAAACTCTAACTTACAACTAGGGTGAAAGTAAGGTACACTTCCGTATTTAGGCGTTGCCATGCCTACTTGTCAAAACAACAGTTACTAACCCTACTTTAAACATGATACAACAAATAAAAATTTTGTACCTAACTCAATATTACAATAAAATTTGTAACATACAACATAATTACATATAAACAAAATCGATAATTAATATTACACATTATTATTATGTCAAAATATTTAACCTAAAAGTTACAATAAATTTTATTTTATTTTTTATTTTTTTCCCTTTTTACATTACTTTTACCCTAGTTGTAAGTTAGAGTTTGTAGTAGTAACATACACTGATGATGATGACTTGGTCATTGAAATGCGTATGAGTAAATAAATGATTAATTTGTGAGTTATGTGTATGTTTTTTTTTGTTTCCAATAAAATTAAGTTTGAGTTGAAATTTTAATAAATACTAAAAAAGAGATAAAAGCAAAATACTAGAATCAAAGTTCTCATGGGGTGTTTTTTGTATCTAGAAGAGCTCTCAAGGTCATACTTGACTTTTCTCAGTCTCAAAAACTGATGACAATTGTTTGCTTACAGTATAATGCTTCTTTCAAGCCATCCCTTAAAGTGCCTTTAAGTACTTTACATCAATTACCTTAAGATACTATTGTTTAGCTTGACTCTAAAATAATAATTTTAGATAATTAAATTTTTGGTTGACAGATAAAACTTGAATGGTATTAATTAAATACAGAAAACTAAAGATTGAAAAAAGTAATAAATGGCAAATCCTTCTTGTACTTTCCTTTAAAAACAGATAGGTTAGTGGTGGGGAATTTTTTATGATTCTGAAGTATGAGCTACTATTACTACTCCCCATTATGAACTGATGTGTTGAAAGTGGCAAAAAACCTCTACTTTTACTACTAGTTTGAAGAAAAAAAACTCAAACCTCTTATTCATAATATGTTTGGACTGTGTCAACAAAATGTAATTTTGCCAAGATGGACTTCTCTTGGGTCTGGTTAGTAGTGCTATCCTCCAACAAAATTCAAAAGAGTGCTTATTTATTTTCTGTTGTTTCCGTTTATTGGTTTAGGGATGGAGCCTATACTGCACAAAACTTTTCATAGTTACACAGTTAGGGCGAAACAAGGTGGCTCCCAAAGTTCTAAGGACAATAAAGGTTCACACTCAAAAAGTGCTGGAGCAAGTTTGAGGAGGTACAATGAGGAAGCTTTAACACAGGTTAGTTTTACGATAAATTATAGAACAAGTGGTGTATAAAACCTTTTGTAAGCAAGTGTAGGCCAGTATGTCTGGTAGTGGTTAAATGAATTTTTTATGTTGAATACTCAAAGTAGGATTATATGAACTTCAACTATCTGAATCACTTTCATATTTATAAAAAAAAGTAAGATGGAAACATACTGCTATTTCTAAAATAATGATTCTGTCTCCAGTGCTATTTAGCTTTTTCCTGTGAAGCCAGTATAGATGCTGCGCAAACGTTATTTGGATGCTGAGTCACCTTCTTACTGCAGATTTGTATAGTAAGCTGTCGTTTGCCACCAGGTGGCTCGCACTCTTTTGCATAGCTCTGTTGTTTTCCTTTGTGAGTGTGTTTTGTCGTTGACCATGGCTTCTGAAATAAAATGAGTTTATCTATTGTTAGCAGATAAATTAATTATAGATCAATCAGGTAACAGAGTTATGTGTAAACAGTTGGCAGAGATGTACGGTGTTGGACAATCAATGATTTCAGACATGAAAGAAGCAAACCTACACTTTTAAACTTCTTGTCAGTCTTTGAAAATTAAGGTGAAAGTTTTTCAAGAAAATCAGTGAAGGCAGCAAAAAACGAGTAATTAGATGATGTCTTTTTCAAGTGCTTTTTGTAACTATTTCAATGAATAACCCGATTTCAGGTCCGATTCTTTTAGATAAAGCAAATATATTAGTTTCGAAGCTTAGAAAAAAATATAAAACTATAAAAAATTATGATCAGTAATTTTTGTCTCCCATTTGCTATTTACATACAATAGTTAATTAAAATTGACTTTTGTTTCAAAAATATCCAATTGGAATTTTTGTTTATCTAAATGGGGTTTGGTCCCAATTGATTTGGATGATTGGAGTTCTACTGTATATGTTTCTGAAAATAAATAATTTTACTATAATTAGAAAATTATTGAACCAAGTGAGTACATTGGGCTTAATTGCTGACGTGTTTAGAAACAATCGTTCCTTTGACGAAACAAACCTTTGAGGCAAACTTTTAAGGCTTTGATCATACCCATGACACAACCAAAATAACCCACCGCATTCCACAGTCATAAATCCATCCCGTTACAGGCTTTGTACCTAACCGATGTCGCCTAGCTTCGTAAAAGGAATGAATGTTTTGAAACGCGTCAGCAAGTAAGCAATTATGTATTCACTTAGTTAAGTACTTTTTAAATATAGATAAATTAGAATCAGTAGTTTCAGTAATGTTAAAAATACAGTGTTTTCAATTAAAATGTTTTAATTAACCAATTGTTACTGGAGTAATTTTTTAAAAAACATTGAGAAGTAATACCACGATCAATTTCTATTTTGGTTTTATGTTCTTCGTATGATTCCTTAAAAATAGTTTTCTCCTCAAAAAAAAAAGTATATCCACTCACTGAAAATCATTCACTCAGTGTTAACATTTACTAATGAACTACTTCTCTACCTTGCCTAGTCGTAACATAGTATTTATGCAAAAAAAATAAAGTACTTGAAACTTACTTTTTTCCTAATGTAAATACTGGTGGCGGACGTACTCTTTAGTTTAATTATATACTGACATACTAATGAAGTATACTGTATACGATGCATATAAACTTCTCATGTACGTAAAGTTAAGGAAATCAATAGGTTTAACAGGTTATAGGCTGTTTATTCTGTTAAACAGTGCAATTGTTATATGTAATTAAATGCAACAAAAATATATAAAATAAATTTATAAATTGTGATAAATTTTTAGTTCCGCCAAGTTGTGAAAAAAACACCAAACGTAAAAATATCGTTGATTGTACATGAAAAATTATTACGAACATCTCCAAAATTGTTACGTTTAGAGAGTGGGTGTTTTAAATTGTGTTTTTCACTACTAAAACCAGGCGTAATTGAATAGTTAACCTAACTTTTCAGCATATTCAAGATATACTCAGTGCTTGGAGTGTAGAAGTGTCAGCCTGTCAATTTATATTCTATCGAGCTGTTGGACCATTCAACCGTACTGTACTCTTTGGTGGCCGATCACCACCATTAAACAAAAATGATGTTAGATTGAGAACAGTTCCTTTTCCTACCAGACGTGCAACATTCAGTGAAGTCAAACGAGTCCATTCTTTGCTAGCATCAGTTACTGTTTATGGTAAGTATGATTTTTAAAATCTAATGTCTCATCAAAATATGAGGGCTCTTGAGAGAAGTAACAGACATTTTGGACTGTTGACGTGGTGAGCAGGACTATAGTCGTCATTTTGATGTAATAACATCCATACACTCAGTGAACAATAAGCAATGTTAGCAGGTTATTTGTTTCTCAACACTTTCCTCTCTTTGACGTGATGAAATGTATGGTGCAATAGAAAATCCTATCACTGTTGAGACATGATTTATGAATAGGTTCTTTTATTGTGGCGAATAACAATAACTGAAATTTATCACCAACTTTGTGATGTGTATAAAAAAAAAATAAATGAGTAAATGTCGTGAGGCAATCATACATTGATTTTTAAAATATTCATACCAATTTTAAAGCTAAGGAATATAGTGGTAGGCTTAGTATTGTGACATTAACTGGTCAATCAGTGACAAACTGTAAAAATCGTTCTTTTACAATTATGGAACTTCTGAACTTTTCCAAGTTCTGGGACTTTGGTGTGTGAAATTGTACTGATAGAGCATAAACATAACATATTGAATAACATAAATGATGTATATCTGACTGCCATTTTAAATTATATTTTTCAAACTTGAGATTTTATATTACTTTTTAATTAATAAATAGATTTTAATCCCTGCAGTTTTTGTGTACACAATAACATAAACTTCACACTGGAAACAGAACAAAATCAACTTCCTAGACATAATGATAACAAAACAAACACACATTCAAAATATACAGGAAACCCACCACCACAGACAGAGCTATACACATCATGTCGAATCATCCTACACAACACAATCATGCTGCCTTCCACTCAATGATAGACAGATTAATCAACATATCCATGAGCAATGAACACAAAATAAACGAACTAAACAAAATAAAACGCATAGCACAAAAAAACGGCTATAAATACACACTGATAGACAACATAATGTGCAAAGCAACGTACACACAAACAAAAATATATAACGCATATCATGACAACACATAAATAAAAATCGCTTCCACGTTCCGCAAACTTAAATACAAAGTAGCATTCACATCATCCAACACAATTAAAAAACACCTACACAGTTAAAAAACACACCAGGATAATCACGACAGGGCAGGCGTATACAAGATTACATGCAACAACTGTCCCAGCTTTTATACAGGACAAACAGGGAGAACATTTACCACAAGATACGAAGAACACGTAAAACAAATAAAAAAGACTCAACCCACATCAAATTTCACCATACACATACAAAACACACTACACTCACAGACTGATATAGACACCAATCTAAAAGTCCTATATTACATTAATAAAAACAAAAAAACTTAACACAATAGAAAACTATGAGATATATAAACATCATAAATACTATCCACAAACATTCTAAATGACAAAATACACTCCCAATCAAACACTATATTTGAGCACATAATTAACAACTACTCAATGAACAATAACACACCACGGAACAAAAATACACCACAGATTCACACCAACACAACACACCTAGCACCAAACGCTTCTGCTAAATAAATCAATAAGTAGTGGTTTTTTGCCAAAATAATACAAACAAGTGTAAGATTTTAATCATAATAAAAATGAGCATACCTAAAAAATTTATAAAATTATTATAAATTGGCTTACAATAACATATTATTAAGTATTACTTTTTAAAAATCTGGACGTCATTAATCTTAAGACTCACCCCAGGGTAGGTAATACAAAAGAAGACTAACACATAATGACCATGATCTGAAAACAATTTATCAGTGGAGTACAATTTTTATTTAATGAGGATAAATAACTTACTTTTTAACATATCTATATGAAAATTACACAATTCACATTGTTATTAAAATATTATTATATTTGTTTATTCCATCTTCACGTGAGCTACTAGTTTTTAGTTACAAGTGTTTAATAAAACATTAGATTTTCATTGCATCTTTCAAGTAATAGAAGTTCTAGATGAATTACTCTGGTAGGTTATAAAAATAAATAATCATTTCCATGTGACATTTTTATTTGTTATTTGAACCTTGCAAAATAAAAAGTTTAACATTTGTGCAAATTATTGAAAATTTCAAAAATATACAAAATCACAAGACAAAATCTCTCAACTATTAGAAATATTTTGTATAGTAGATTTGTATTAACTGATTAACGTTAAAATATTACAAACATTACATTCCTATAACTTGTATTTTTTTATTTGGATATGTTTTTATTTAACGAATCCAAGTTGTAAATCAGTTACTTCTAGTTAAATAAGGCTGCCAGTTTGAAGTATTAAGATGGTTTGATCTCCAAAATATGGACCATTGTAGCAGGCCCATAAATATATTATCCTATATTGCTACTCTGTTTTCAGTTTCTACAATCTGGGTGAAATACAGTTGGGAAGGATATGATCTAGAAACTTTTCCCCTGAAATAATTTAGAAAGTCAGTAAGTATAAGTTTAAAGAGATACTTTTCTCTCACAATCTGCCTATATCATAAAAGTTTGTCTGAGAGGGTGTTTCCTGTTTGTTGTAGGGATGCCATTTACTGAGTTTTCTATTTGTTGTAAAGATCCTGTCCTTTGAGTTCTATTCTCTGAGCCATTGCTCCCTAGATTTATTATTATTTGATGCTGTCTTGTGCATTTTTAATAAGACGATTAGAGGCCAGTCCCATTTTAACAAAGGTTTTAGGTATTTTCCCAAACTCCAACTTCATACTACTCTCCTATACAAAACCATTAAAATATAACTGGCTGAATGGTATTTTTCAAATACCTAAGCAGTGCTCTCTTAATCTATGAAAGTATGCAGCTAGTGTTAAACTCTAACCTACAGTCGAATCACTTTGGGAAAAATCGGGGTGTTAGATGCGCACTTCCAAGAGGCGCCAGTGCACATGCGCGTTAGGGCAACAGCTCTGAGTGACACTTCAGTTGGTCGTGAAAGTAGCAGGTGGTGGATCTACATGTACTTTTCCAAAAACATTTTCTGGTATTTTGTTTTGATTTAGGTTTTATTTTATCTTTTGTGTTTTATAGTGCACACGTTTTTAGTTTCTTTAATACATGGTGCAACCAGGTAGTACTTGGGTTCTTTCTCTTGATATGCATAAATGAATCAACTCAGCCGACAGTATCTAGTCAGGCTAGTAACGTTTCTACTTAAAACTTTCTCTTCCGCCTCCCTCTTGCACGTGGCCAAACCCCACCCCTCACCCCCACTTGCCTGCGCAAGGCGATTTTTGTCAAAGTGATTCAACTGTAACTCAGGTTATTGTTAATTACAACATGGCATAATAAAAAAATGATGTAATAACTTTAACACTATTGCCAATATCATATGCAGCAGTATGTGCTTGTAAAAAAATTAAAGGGAATATTTTTATAAGAAAATAAATAATTTTTTTGCAGAATCTAATGAGGTATTCCTTAACATATTTATAACTCCAAAAAGAGTTAAACCAGATTTAGCAGTGAACAAGGATGCTTCTGAGACTACTAAAACACTCACTCCTAGGAAATGTATAGATCGTGCCAAGTCAAGGGAGTCGCCAAACAGGTCATTGCCAGATATTGTTAAAGCGTTAGCATCATGTAGGACTTCAGAAAGTGACACAGGTGAGTTGGTGAAAGTATATTATGTGTTGTAGCTTATCTATGTTTTCTCATTTCTGATTAGTTAAATTTCTTATACTTCCAAGTAATATAAATTGTGGATTTATTAATACAAGTTCTGAAATATTTAAAATGATATAATTCAAGCATTTCATGGTTTATAATAACTTGTATTTTTATAAATCATGTTTTACAAGAGTTTGGTGTCATAAAAAGGCAGAAGTTTAATCCTTACCTAGGAAAATAATATTTTCTTAGATGATCCTGGTATATTTTGGTAGATTGTTGAGTGTTCCTGAAGAATGGTCTATGTCCCTGGAGACATGGTTGCTCAGTATTGATAAGGTGGCTATATGTCCCATTGTTTAATAAAGTTGTCTACTGGGAATGGGAATTCAACGGTTCCATCAGGAGTCACTGGTATTGCTCAAGTGATACATTTTTTAAATTGTCAGAATGAATGACATTGGTGAGATTCTATATGGAATACTACAAATGCCCTCCAAAATTGTTCATGGCACTGCAGTATCCTAATAGTACTGTTGTTTGAAACCCTGAAGTAACCTGTCTAAAGCCCTGAATGCACCATTGCAATGAAGTTGAATAACAATTTTTTTAAACATTCATACATTGTCATAATATGAGTACAAGGTGAACATCTACAGATGTTACTTCTGAACTGTTAAGGTGGGAGAAAGTACCTTTTTTGCAATGTCCCTGGATATTTTTCTATAACATGGCAGTCATTAGTAGCTTTTTGTTTTCTTTGTACTTAGGTATAAGTTCCACAGCTACTTGTGTCTAAATATCACTTTCAGAATTTACTGGCATGAAGGCACGTCAACTCAGGAAGTTTTCCAATTATACTTCTTAGTTTTGTTACTCTTTTATGAGTTCAAAAGTTTTATTTTCTGGTAGAAAGTCAACCAGATTGATTGTCCTCAATTCTCTCCTTTTGAAATAAGGAAATTGCTTTTAGGTGTATGCAGTTCTTAAAGTTTGCTGTAGCTTCTTCAAGTATTCCTATCTTAGGGGTAATCTTCTATAGAACTTATATTGTTTTTTAATATTCAGTCACAAAACAAAGTCAGAGCTCACTTGCAATTACAAAGAGAGAATCCTAAAAAGCACTATTACATATTACATAGTGCAACGCTACTAGCAACTGAACCTGTTTCTGTGTTTACATTGCATTTAAACTGCTTCTACATTAATTCTGGAGTTTTTGGGTATCTTGATGTTCTCTCTTATAATGCATTAGGTTAGACGATTGTAAATTATTAAATATCCAAGTGTGTTCCATCCATAAACTGCATGTTTTATGTTTTAAGATGGTTAGCCAGTACAGATGTTATTGCATACAAAGAATAGTAAAGGATTGTTGGTGTAGAAAGGATTAATGTAGGGGCATTAAACCCTTTGGTATAGAGGAACTTCTACTATGCTTTTTTTATGGTGTTACTCTTTTATGGTATTATAAAGAGTAATGTAGACCTAATACTTCTTCGTTGTAAGACGAATAGATATAATCGAGTACAACTAAAGTAAAGGCACAATGAACCTCTGATACTTGAAATTGGGAGAATTTTTTTTAGCTATCAAACCTGAGACCTTTATATTCTTAGGCACAGAGTCGCTTCCCTAATTATATTTTTTTTCAACTGGAGTGAAGAAAGACCATTACCCAGATAAACTGTTCACACAGTGTACAATTATATATAAAAGTATTTCTGAAAGTTCTAAATATATTTATCTTTCAGGGGATGATAACTTGATTGTTGATGCTGAAGAGGAGATGGTACACATTGACCAAGATTCATACTTAGTGAATCGTTTACAAGAGTTTGCAGATACTGTTCCAAAGAAAATGAAGAAAAAGAAAAGAAAAAAAGAACCACCAGTTGTTAAAGGTAATGTGGAGAAAGTTATTTTAAACAAAAATCTTAGTTAAATTTAATCAACAGTTTTATTCAAACCTGTTTAAAATTCTTTCAGCCCTTGACTTTGTTACTTCTGTTATAATGTAAATTGAAGTCCCATTATTTGTTTCAGAATTTCAACCACATGTGGCAAATTTTCGTAAGAAAGTATACTCTGCTTGTGAACTCGGGGACTTAGAGTTATTAAATATTACTTTAGAAGAAGCTACGCCTGTGATTACTGATGAAGATATTATGGAAGCTGTGAATCAATGTATTCCAGATGGTCTTACTTTGTTGCAGAGTGCAGCACTGCATAGCTTTAAAGATATTGTTTGGTAAGTAAAAAAACGTAGTGTTTTTGTAATAATATAAAAATTATTTATTTTCAAACAAAATTTTAAATCAATTTTAAAAATACTAAACTAAGTGAATACGTGATTGCTTACTTGCAAATATATTATATTGTCATACATAATACATCTAATCACCTCACACAACACAAACACGCTGCATTTATTCATATGTTACACCGCCTAATCAATATACCAATGCTACAGAAAGAATTAGACGAAGAACTTAATACCATAAAACACATCGCCCAACAAAACGGCTACCAACACACACTCATAGACAACATACTCAGGAAAATTAAACATAAATACCATCAAACGGCAGACAGACCAAACAAAAACAACAAATACATATCCCTCACCCACCGCAACAAAAACACACAAAAAATAGCCTCCACATTAAAAAAAACTCCATTACCAAGTATCCTACAAAACAACAAACACTTTAAGACAGCACATACAACCTTTTCAAAAAAACTGACAAATACAAACTCTCAGGTATTTACAAATTAACTTGTAACGATTGTCCCAGCTATTATATCGGCCAAACCGGCAGGTCATTCTATAGACGCTTCGAAAAACACATTACCCAAAAATAACAAACCCTAAATCCAGCTACGCAAAACACTTAAAAAACAGCCAACACACACATACACTAACATACACAATAATTTAAATGTTCTACACACATTAAAACAAACTAAAAAACTAACAACCTTAGAAAAATATGAAATATACAAACACTACACAACAGATAAAGAAAACGTATTAAATGATCACACACATTTTGAAGCCAACAGCCTTTTCTATTATATGACAGACAACCAAAACAATCCACCCATTCCACAGTCATAAATCCTACCCCATTAGAGCCTTTACACCTAACCGATGCCGCCAGTAGAGGGTTAGCTTCGTAAAAGGAACAAATGTTTTGAAACGCGTCAGCAAGTAAGCAATTATGTATTCACTTAGTTGAGTATTTTAAAAATCAGTTTAATCAGTGAATTCAAGATGATTATATCAAGCAACTTCAAAAATTGTAATTTGTTTAAATCTCATTTTGGTTTTTATATAACTTTTTTTATAACATTGTCTTCTACAAAAGTTATGTATATATATATATATATATATATATATATATATTTATAGGTTAGTTTTGGTTGGTAAAGATTATTTAGATTTTTTGGACTAGGAGACTGACAGACTTACCTTGGTAAGAGTCCACACTGTAGTCTTGAAATAGAAACACATAAAAGCACTTAAACAATGATATATTTCAACCACACAGTGGTCTTTGTCAATCGAAGAGAAAACACAAAAAGAAATATGAGAGAATGAAATAAAATAAATATAATTTGTAATCACAGATTGTGTAGAGTAGAAATCAGATGACACAGATGCACAGATTAAAGATATATATATATTGTTTTTGTTGTTTGGCTGTTGAAACTATTTGCTGAGGGGTGTATTGGATACGTCTTGCATCTAGGTCTATTGAATGGGAAGGAGCCATGAGGAAGTTTGTGTGGTTTCTCTGCATCAGGGTCTGGTAGTTTAGGATGTACTAGGATGTTTTTCAAGTTGGGAGGTTGCTTGTACCAAATTTGCGGTGGATCGGTGAAAAGATTTTTGGTGTGGACGGAAGCTTAAAGAATTTTGAAGCCATCTCTCAATATCTTGTTGAGTTTATGTAGACCAGGATGGTAGTCTGTTATTAAAGACAGTTTATTTTGTTCTGTTTGTGGTTTATGGTGAACCGAGGATTGTGCTGAATGAATTTGGTTTTCAATGAGTTTTTTTGGGTATCCTCTTCTCTGAAAGGCTGTTGATATCTTTCTATTAAAATCTTCCAATTCCCTATCATTCGAACAGATTCTCTTACCCCTGATTGCTTGACTGTATGGAATGGATCGTTTTATGTTTATTGGGTGGTTGCTGTCGAAATGGAGATATTGTAGGTGGTTTGTCGGTTTGATGTGAATTCCTGTGTTGATATTTCCATTCTGGAGTGTTACCTCTACATCCAAAAAGGTGATGGCTGATGTAGATTTCTCCCAGGTAAATTGAAGTGTGGAGAATTGTGTCAGGCTGTCTAAAAATGCCTCAAGTGTTGAAGCACCCTGTGTCCAAATTAGGAAGATGTCATCTATATATCTATACCAATATAATGGCTGGTGTGTTTGTGTCTTTAGAAAACTTTCTTCCAACAATCCCATGTACAGATTTGCGTACGATGGTGCCATTCTGGTGCCCATTGCTGTTCCCTTTATTTGAAGGTAGTTCCTTCCCTCAAACTGAAAGTCGTTCTTCTCGAGGATGAACCTGGTCAGGTTCACAAGAAAAGGTGTAGTGGGAGAAGGCTTGCCTGGGCGTTTGTTTAGAAAATTCTCTATTGCAGATAGGCCGTGTGCATGAGGGATGTTGGTATAGAGAGAGGTGACATCTATGGTGACCAAAATAGTTACCGGGGGTAGAGGTACAGATATTCATGAGAGTCGATCTATGAAATGATTGGTGTCCTGGGTATGTGATGGAAGGTTCTTTACTAAGGGTTGAAGGTGTGAGTCGAGGAAAGCTGAAATTCTTTCCGTTACTGAATTGCAGCCAGCAATTATTGGGCACCAGAATGGCACCATCGTACGCAAATCTGTACATGGGATTGTTGGAAGAAAGTTTTCTAAAGACACAAACACACCAGCCATTATGTTGGTATAGATATATAGATGACATCTTCCTAATTTGGACACAGCGTGCTTCAACACTTGAGGCATTTTTAGACAGCCTGACACAATTCTCCACACTTCAATTTACCTGGGAGAAATCTACATCAGCCATCACCTTTTTGGATGTAGAGGTAACACTCCAGAATGGAAATATCAACACAGGAATTCACATCAAACCGACAAACCACCTACAATATCTCCATTTCGACAGCAACCACCCAATAAACATAAAATGATCCATTCCATACAGTCAAGCAATCAGGGGTAAGAGAATCTGTTCGAATGATAGGGAATTGGAAGATTTTAATAGAAAGATATCAACAGCCTTTCAGAGAAGAGGATACCCAAAAAAACTCATTGAAAACCAAATTCATTCAGCACAATCCTCGGTTCACCATAAACCACAAACAGAACAAAATAAACTGTCTTTAATAACAGACTACCATCCTGGTCTACATAAACTCAACAAGATATTGAGAGATGGCTTCAAAATTCTTCAAGCTTCCGTCCACACCAAAAATCTTTTCACCGATCCACCGCAAATTTGGTACAAGTAACCTCCCAACTTGAAAAACATCCTAGTACATCCTAAACTACCAGACCCTGATGCAGAGAAACCACACAAACTTCCTCATGGCTCCTTCCCATTCAATAGACCTAGATGCAAGACGTGTCCAATACACCCCTCAGCAAATAGTTTCAACAGCCAAACAACAAAAATGGTCTTCAAAATACAGGGTCATCATAATTGTACATCGAAAAATGTCATATACAAGTTACAATGTAAACTTTGCTCAGCAGAGTACATAGGCCTGACCACGGATGGTCTGAATATCAGAATGAATGGCCACAGACATGATGTTAAAATTATGAATATGGATAGACCAACAGCTCAACATGCTGCGAGTCACAACATCACAACTTTTGATGACTGCTATACCACAAAAATAATTAAATCACTCCCCCCTGATTGCAATCCCTCAGAACTGAGAAGGTGGGAACTATCATACCAGTGGTATACCAAGTCCAGAGAATCCCCTAACCTCAACATCAGATAAATCCATTAATTTTTTTCCCCCTAATAGCCTTATCTCTTTTCCCCTGACAGACTTATATAAACTATATCACTCATATGCTCATGGAAACAATATATATATATATATCTTTAATCTGTGCATCTGTGTCATCTGATTTCTACTCTACACAATCTGTGATTACAACTTGTATTTAATTTATTTCATTCTCTCATATTTCTTTTTGTGTTTTCTCTTCGATTGACAAAGACCACTGTGTGGTTGAAATATATCATTGTTTAAGTGCTTTTATGTGTTTCTATTTCAAGACTACAGTGTGGACTCTTACCAAGGCAAGTCTGTCAGTCTCCTAGTCCAAAAAATCTATATATATATTCTTGATATTTTACGTTATCCATTGTTTTTCCGTTGCATATATATATATATATATATATATATATATATATATATATATATATATATAGGTTAGTTATAGTAGAGCTTAAAGCTTATTTAGGAATTTTTAGACTAGATAGGAGACTGACAGACGTACCTAATGGCAATAGTCCAAAACTGCAATCTCTTGGAAATAAAACATATAAAAACTTAACACACTATTGAAATATTTTGATCAAGTTTAATTGACATCTGTTGTTTGAATATATAGTTTTATTTAAAGCATCAGTTTTATGGATGTGGTTATACCTGTATACTACACATATCGAAGGATCAAACACTTGGATAACATTTTAGAGATTATGCAAACCTACTTTTGAGTGACATATTGGTTATGGCTGATTTAACTAAACTGATAGTGTACACTAACACAAGCTACACTTGCAACTAATTTCAGGGCAGAAAAACTGTATTTATTAATGTTGATGAATTTGTGTTAATTTTTTATTAGTGTTAATAATGAATGACTTGACAGCTTTTTCCTTTCTTTGATCAGACATATTGGAGGTAGATAAATTTGAGAGGTTAGTTTCAAAACAGGGGTAATAAAATATTTATTGTCCATGCCAAGCTCTCCTTCATTTCCAATACTGTTTGAAACCCCGTTTTATCTCTAGTAGAACCTCTCTAAGTCATCACATTCAGGACCAAGGGAGTGACGAATTCAAGAAAAAGAGGAATTATGGAAGAAGTCAAGAAATTAACATGTAATTGTAGGTAAACAAAACTCATAAATACGTAAATAGGTTTATAATGTAATTAATTTTGTATGTACATAAATTATGTCAATTTAAAAAATCAACAATTTTATTACACGATACAAAATACTAGTAGCCTGCAGTATAGTTTGTAATTATAAATACAGTATGTTACTCTTTTTTCTATATCGAAAACATCCATTGCTATGAACTCTTTCGTTTTATTACCATTTTTCTTGATGACATTCCAAATTCTAACAATAGCTTAACTGCACTTCTGCTTTTTTGTAACCATTGTAGAATGTCATACCTATCAAGTTAGATTGAAGTTTTATAATTCCCGTGTTTAGACATTTCCTGTCTTATATAACCACTGTCGGAGAAAATTATAAAATGAATAAAGGAAACGAAAACTGAACTGTAGAATAGAATTTGTATAAACTACAGTGTAACCTATAACGCAACTCAACACTGTCTACTATGCTGTGGTCAGTCGATTAATGAAGACTTCTACTATATTTTATCATGCATATGAGATATTTGAAAACAAAGAATGAGTTGAGAGATGTTCTCAGTAATAGAATAACTTATGCATGTATCTGGCTTATCTGATAGTGTGGTGTCTATACTATGTGATAGTGCAGACTTGCAGACGATGTTTGTTATTATTGTGACAAAATAGGTTGACGAATCTACAGAAGGTGACGAATTAGAGAGGTTCTTCTGTACATGGTTGTGTGAGTAGTACCACCTCTGTAATAAGACATCTGTCGGAGACATGACATCTCTCTACCATGTCAATCCCGAAGGTAGTTAATATTATCCCATTTTCCAGACAACTGGACTTTCACTAACCTTTTCATTTTTCTGTTAGGTGATAGTAGCCTTAAAATCTTCCATGTTAAGAACAGTGTACAATTATAAGTTTTTTTAAAAATTTAAGTATGTTGGATGTGTTATTGAAATCAGTTTTTGTAGTGAGGTTACAGCATCTCAGTAGGTTTCAGTCATTGCTTAGACAAACCAAATTCAAGAATGTGTTAATTATGTTAAACACACAAGTGTGCTCTTTTACAGACCATTAAATATAGAGAGCTGCAATAAATTTAATAAGCTTTATAGAAAAATTATTATACTTGCAGTGAGTGTCCTCATTTATTGCAATATTAAGAAAAGCAATCTCGGGTTATTTATAAAGAAATGAATTATAACAGAAATTCAAAATATACATTGAATACTATGGTGAATCATATAAAATGGGTAATTTTGCCCTTGACGGTCGCAAGCACATCCAGGCTGGGTGTAAGCTGTGAGCGTTTGATGTTTGGTTTATTAGTAGGAGGAAAAGGTTAATTAGCAGTAGTGTTTCGTTATGTCAATACAGCGATGTCTGAGCAAGAGATTCATTCTTCTGTGGTGTAACAAAAATGTCTTACGATTTTTAACCATTGAAGTTTTATCTCCATCGTCCACCTATTTAAATTTGTATAGAAGCTGTAACAACAATAAGATGTACAATAACAACAATAGTAGGTTCTGACAATATTTTTTAAAAATGGTTCCTATTTAGTAACCTTTTGAATACTCAAGATTTACAGCCTTCAATTTACTTTTACCTTAAATTATTTATTTACTAATTTGTATTGGATATATTTTCAAATTTTCATATATTCTCAATTTTTCAATTGAGACAGTAGTTATCCATCTTGGCCTCAGTTTGAGGCCACTAGCCACGTTTGATTTTACTTTTGACATTTTAAATTTAAAGTCTAAAATCAGAGTGTCCTATTTTTTGCCTATTCCAACTGCTTTTTGTTTACCTTTCCACTATGACTTGATCAATTTATTTTAAATTTTAATTATTGTCATAAACTTTTGAGAATGATTTGTCAAAAATGTTATTTTTCTATAATTATTTTATTCATTTTATCATTTTTATTTTATTTTATTCTGCGATAATTAGTTCCTGAGTTATTACTATTTTTTTTATCCAATTTCCTTCTGATACATTTTAGTTATTGTTGATTATTTGCCTATCTATCGTTATTAATTTATTTATCTATTCATTATTTTCTGGTCCTTCAGTTTATATTTAAGTGGTTTAGTGTTTATTTTACTTTATTCTTAATATTTGTTCTTTATTTTATTTATTTGTTTAATATATTTTGATATTTATACTCATTTTTATATTTATTTTTGAACTATTGTACTAAATTTATCTTATTTATTTTTTATGATTTAATTACTTGAAATATTTCATAAATTTAGCTTTCATACAACTTTTTACATCAAGATTTAGGTTGTAAGTTTTGCTTATCTATGACCATTACTCAAGTAGATTATAACTTGAGTTACCCTCTCCGTCTTACTTATTTCAACATTATATAATTTTGATGTTATTTTTCTAAAAATACAGTAGAACTTGGATACTTGCCATAGTGGATTTATAAAACATAATTTTTAGCAGTTAACCTATTGCTGATCTAATTACGAGGGTTGTCCAAAAATTAAAAACCGTTTGAATTTTACCGCCGCACCGGTGAAATATTCCGCTAGGGGGCAGCACTACCTTGTAGCTTCGCTCTCTCCTCTAAAATGAGCCGTCGTACTCATCTGTACCTTTATTAGTGTGTCCTTGGCAGTTGTTAGCGATGGATGTCCCAGTACCGAATCCCGCCAGTTGTGAAGTTCGCTCTGTCATCCGATTCCTTCACATGGAAAAATTGCACCCTGTCAATATTTATTGACGTGTGAAGGCCATTTACGGCGATGTAATGAATGAACGCAATGTCAGGAAGTGGTGTACAGAGTTTTCAAGTGCCAGAACCAACGTCTATGACGAAGAAGGGAGGGGGAGGAAATCATCCGTTGACGAAGCATTGTTGTTGAAAATTGAAGAAAAACTTTGAAAAAATTGTCATATGATGATCCAAGATCTTGCCGAAATGATACCTGAAGTCAGTAAATCGACAATTCAAACAATTTTGACGGAAAAATTAGGTTACGCGTGGAAAGTGCCCAAAAGTTTTTGGATCATTTCAACAGGGAGGGGAAGGAGTTTTTGGACTCAATTGTAACTGTCGATGAAACATGGACGTACCACCACACACCTGAGTCCAAACAGCAATCCATGACATGGCGTCACTCCACATCACCTTGCGCCAAACAATCTCTGCAAAAAAAATCATGGCAACCGTCTTTTGGGACCGTCAAGTTCTTCTTGTCAAATTTTTACCTAATGGTACCGCAATTAACGCTGCTCGGTATTGTGAAACCCTAAAAAAGCTTCGAAGAGCGATCCAAAAGAAGCGCCGAGGGAGATTGAGCAAGGGAGTCTGTTTGTTGCATGACAATGCTCGACCCACACTGCGGCGGTCACCACCGCGCTCCTGGATTCCCTTAAATGGGACGTTCTTAGCCATCCTGCTTACAGCCCTGATCTGGCACCGAGCGATTTCCATCTTTTCCTTTACCTGAAGCAACATTTGGATGGAAAACGCTTCGAGATTGATAAAGAAATCCAGGAAGAGGTGGAGAAATGGTTGTGGTCACAGGCGGGAGACTTCTGTGACCAAGGCATTAAGAAGCTCATCCCCCAGCTAAGCAAGTGCATAGATGTTGACAGGGACTACGTTGAAAAATAGTTTTTATATGTACTTACAACTCCCATGTACTTTTTTTGTTAAAATTATATTTTCCTGCTTTTTAAAATGAAGACTGTCTTTAATTTTTGGACAACCCTCGCATATGCGCACCACGGACACTAGCGCTTATGAATTAATCTCTTGTGTTCATTTAGTTGTATTTAACTACAAAAATATTCTCACTTATAAAGCACTAAATATTACATTTTTTATACTGGTGCAATTTTTATTACAATTTTCCACTATTATGGTTAATTTAATTTGTAAACTAGAATACATTAATTATAAAAGTATTTACACTACTGACCGACACCGAGTCATTTCTGTACTGAGCTTCTCACACCAGTTGACAAAAAACTGCTGAAGCCATCTATTATGTTTAGGTACCTGACAGATGATCAATGAGCCATAAATATTTATCATTATTTATGCTGTAGGTATCGAGAGTTTATAAATATTCCTTTTAAAGCACAGACATCTATACTTGTGTGTGGCAAATCAGAAAATAAACTTTCTTACCAATAAAAACAAATTGATGACTGAGCAGAGCAACAATCGATAACTGATTATCCTAATACCGTTTATGCATCAAAACCCGTGACGTCGATCTGAACAGAGAGAATTCTTGGATCCCTAGTGCACCTGGAATTCTAGCCCATATCCAAACTAATAATTTCAAATTAAAATGTTGAACTTTGAATTACCCATAATTTTTTACATTGTAGCATATAAAGTTCAAGGGACCAATGTAAAACTTTGAATATTGGCAATTTCGAATTAAACACGTTGAAATTATGCAAGTTCTACTGTGTTTAAATTATTTGTTTAAATAAAATTAAATTGTTTTGAAATTGGAATAAGATACAGTGCTGTTTCAATGTGTGTGTAAAAAATCTCCTAACAAAGACATTCATCCAATAGAAAAGTTTAAACATTTTTAATTGGTTTTTTAATATCAAACATAAAAGCGTTGATGATATATAAGCTGTAGGAAAACAAAACTTAACTGTTATAGTTTACAAAATTTGTTTAACAATTATGTTTAATTATCTTTTAAAAATGTCATTAAATATAAACCCATATTGGAGCTAGTAAAAATTCAATTTTATATATCTTTTAACAATAATACTTTTGTACAACGAATTGTAGCCAGTTATTTGGTTACTCAAATTAGAAAAGGAGGTTTATCCACACAGAAAAAATATTCATAGTAAGTTACAATACATTTTGTTGTATAAATGAGTATTTTTTAAAAATTTTACAGGGTGCTCTTACAACATGGAGGGGATCCCACTGCTAAGGATGTAAAGTCTCGCACTGCCTATGATTTTGCTCCAGATAAGGAAACCAGAAATATTTTCCGTAGATTCATGGGTGAATTTCCAAATAAATATGACTTTAGTAAAGTAAGTTGATAATAAAGTTGTATAGACAGATCATGCAAATCACATTTGCCAAATGTGCTAGTGAATAAATATCTAGACTTAAGTAGAACAAAATAAAAAATTGTTTTTTGGTAATCCTTGAGGTTATTTTATTCCAGCAAAAGATTCTTTGAATGAATTGCGGCTTAGTAACCATTAATTAGGAATTGTTTTTAAACTTGATTTTTAAAATAAATTTCCATATACAATTACAATTTGGAAAATAATATTTATTTTTATTTGTTAAAAATTTTAAATAGTTATAAAATTTAATATTAAAACAAATTTGAATTGAAAAATAAAAGTTCAAACAATGAAAAATTACATTTGATTTTCCCTGGATTAAAAAAAAACATACACAAAGTTCAATTTTAAATGAAACCTGAAAGATTTATAAAATTTATGAACATCTGAAATTTATAATATTTCATGTATTTAGCAGAAATTATCAAAGTATCTTGAAGATTACTAAAAAAATATATATTAATATGAAAATTTGACAATTTATTTAAAACAGTACTTTTAAAACTACATTTGATAGGGATTAAATGCATAAACAAAAGTATTATTTAAAATTCATTCAACTATGAATCACTGTAAAAGTATTATTTATATCTTTTTAGAAAAATTTTATTCACTTTAAAAATTTCTTAAAATTCATCTGAAATTTCGATGAGTATACTTGTTTTATTATTGAGAAGATATTATAATTTATTATATTACAAACATATTGCGTATTACAAAAAGTAATAAATATTTAATTGCAAATAGTCTTTTAATGAAGTGAAGTAAAAGTAAGAGTACACAAATTTACTTACTCGAAAATAACAACGAAAATTTACCTTTATTTTTTTCAGTATGATTTTGTACACAAATTTGTTGACAGGGTTAGGAATTATAGAACTTGGGACTTCTTAGGGAGTGTTCACATGCTATAATATTATTAGAAGCTAGTTTTCTACAAATCTAAATTGTGTTAAGGTATAATGTAATAATTATTATGTTGAAGATAATTCAATTAATAACTGATATACACCAGGATGGATTATTTACTTAATCTTGTTCAACAAAAATCGTAATTTTTAAATAATCACAGGAAAAATTTTGTAATGTACTATAAGTAGTTGCCGAACTCTCCTGCAGACCAGTGGCGAGGCTTTAATGAGCCACCACCCCGGTTGGGAAACGTTAACTTAAATATGTTGTACATAACTAAAACACACATTTTACTCTCAGACCGATTCTTAAGTGAAATTCAAAATTCATATATTTCTCCTTTTTTATTTCTAAAACGTTTTTTACAGTAATCATTGTATTCATCTTAAAATTTAAAATAGTATAATAGTCATTCAAGCAAACTCTGTTAATATATAGTGGACAGAAAGTTAAATGGATGTTACTAGTACATTCGATTAAATTTGTTTTTCCTTATATACAGTACAGCTATTACACATTTTAATAGATTTTTTAAAAACCCTATCGTTTTTCTGCCACTTTCTCAAACGCCGAGAGGAGAAATGTAGTGACTACAAAAGATTGGATAGCTATATTTTTTTCTGTCAAAAACTGTAAATTTCAATGTACAGTGAGCATGTAAAATGTCATAATACATCAATCAGTTTTGTCTATCCTACAACTTGCACCTTACTTGCCATACATTTTCTCTCAACTGCCTCAAAATAACATACTAGAAATATAGGTTTGCTATAAAACCTGATTGCCCTATGTGTTAGTGAACTATTACTTTTGATTTTGAAAAATTCAAGTGTATATTGTTGATCTTTGTTCATTGTTGTAGAATATATGAATCGTTGGACATTTTCAAGCTTCTGTTATGATAACTATTGTTTTGTGTCTGCATCATAGTTATAAATACTGCTATTAATATCAGTTATGATTTTAAAGATGATAATTAAGCCATCTTCAGAAATATTTCTGTGGAACCAATGTTCAGTTAGTTCAAACAACAATATCCCACTATTTCTGTTTTAGAGACAAAATCTGAGGGCAAATTTTGCAGCTATAGGATGGGATCCATCTAAAAATATTCAGGTCAAACTCTTCAACAGCTACAGCTTATAACAAAACCTCTCCATAATTTCATTATTGTTGTTACATGCAACTATCTGTGATCGTTATAAACAGCTGTCAAATTTTGTATATATTTTTTTCTTTGAGGAAAGACATTCTAAAAGTTTGTCATTGTCATGTGAAACTTTCAGCAGAATTATTTAAATTTCAAACTGGACTATCGTTGCATAAGAAAAAGAATTAAATTACCCATCTTATTTACATATTTTATGTACAGTAACAAATTGTATTAAAATCTGTCTGGTGTTTAATATTTGTCTAGACAAATGTGATGTTTACAAGTGGTGTCCAGGTTGTTTTGAATATAGAACCAACTAACTAAAATCTGTTTCACAGGATCAATGTAATTACTCTTGACTATAGCTGTCTTCTTCATCTAAAAGACTTTACTATCTGTAGCATAGAACTGTAATCAACAAATCTACACATCTTTTTGATAATTGTGACGGTCTGTCATCTAAGATGTCATAAAACTTAGTGAAAAAGGTCTGTTTATGTTTAATTTTTACAATTGCGATTGTACACTCTGAAAGGCCAGAAATTAACAATAGCTTTGTGCTTTGCATTTGTAAACAATATGTTACCTAAAATGTTGAATCAATAAATTTAATTTCTTTGTTACTATATATTACTTCTGTTGCAGAATAGTTTACCTTATTACTTTGTTACAACAGATGAAAGGATATTTTTAATTTTCAAATTTTTGATTGCAGTCTCATATTCCAAGTGTTTTAACAGACTCGTTAGAACAAGAGAAAGTAGATAAGAAACGAGCAATGAGAAAAGCTAAGCGACAGAAAGAGAAGGAGAAGAGGATAGCTGATGCACCTCGCAAGGCAGAAGAAGCAGAAAAAAAACGGTACTTAGAGTTGACAGATCGTGAAAAGGTATGTAGTGTTAAGCCATTGAAAATTATGGCTTAATGATGAAAAGATAGGCATAAATGGTGGAAATATACAGAATATCTCAATGTGACTTGAGATTCGCATTAACACAATTTTCATGAGATTATACAATATAGTTATTAGAAACCTTATATTAAAATGATTTAGTATGAATTTAGTTTATATTTTTGTATTGAATCTAAGCTATTACTAACACACTTTTATTCAATAATAATACTAGAACACTTTTTTATATTATAACTATAATTAATATATTACTATTGTAAGTAATTTTATCCACCATTAAGTGCAATGATTTTACCTTGAGTGATGAGGCGCCTTTCGGTCACTTGACCATTGTCAAATCACTAAAATTTTACCTCGAGTGATTTCACAATGGTCAAGTGACCGAAAGGCGCCTCATCACTCAAGGTAAAATCATTGTACTTAATGGTGGATAAAATTACTTACAATAGTAATATATTAACTTCATAAAGTCAGTGCAACGGAAAAACAATGGATAACGTAAAATATGAAGAATATAACTATAGTATATATTTTTTAATGTCTGTTAATAACTATTATTTTTTTATATAGTCTAATGGCAGATAGACAATTATTTCATGCTTTTTCAATACTCAACGTTTTGAATTTCTTTCCAAAACTCTTTTTCTCGAGCTCTTAAAAAGGAATTTCCAAAAGTAATTCAAAACTTTGAGTGTTAAAAAAGCATGAATTAATTGTCTGCGATCTGTCAATAGCCTACATACAAAACTATAGAATAGTATACATACACAATCGAGTATTAATGGATAGGATGTTGAAAATTTGTGCATTTACATTATTTATTATATTATCTGGCACATTATGCCCAACATTTTTTTCATTATTTTATATTTTTAGGATATTTGAAATATTTTGTTAGTGCAATATTAATCTGCTATTCCTATTGTATTGTGTTATAATTCGTGGCACATTTTTAGATGTTCTTTGTGGGTGGAATATTGAACCCTACTTCAATATCATCTCAAAACATACATAGTAGAAGAATAATGTCAGTGCCAAGAGTAGCAGATTAATTTGGTATTTTGAACCAAACAGCCTCCTAATAACTTCAGATTAGTTAAAGAAGCAAATTAATGCCATGAACTGAGAAACAACACCACAGCAAATCCCAGTGAATTCATTATTCAAAGTACATGCAAGTTTCCAGTAACAAAATTTATTTTTATATTCTCCATTATTTATTTTTTATTTCCTCTGCACATAATTAAAGGGAAATTAATTGCATTGTAAAGTTTATATTAATTAACACCTATAAACGTGTATAAACATATACAACATACTGTATTTTAAAATAGATTGTCCTCGTGAAAGGATAAAAATTAAATTACATGAGGGAAAAGGTTTTTGTATAATATGTAATATTTTATTATAGTGTGCATTGGCAGCTGAGCGGCGACTATTAGCAGCAGCAGGAAAGTCGGGATTGGTGCTCACCAGGTGCTACACTTGTGCACTTGATATTACTGGCAAAGTGCCATTTACATATGACAAGAACCTATTCTGCAGCATGCCCTGCCTTAAGGCCCATAGGCAAACACACAAAACTACCCTTTAAAGTATAACAATTAGATAATAAATGGTTTTTTTAATATGTATTACACGTGTATGTTTTATTTATAATTCCTAGTATTAATGTCTAAAATTATTTATTTGGAATTTTATTTAGGAACATAATATAAACGACAGGTGGTTATAGAACATTTTTTGTATTATTTACTATTCAAACTAACTTTTGTAATTTATATAACATACTTCTAAATAATTAAAAATAAGCTTGGCATTGGTTGATTGTGTACTTAAATCAACAAAAACGTTTGAATTATCCACAAAAAATGTTTGTTTTTAAGTTTAATAACCAGGAAAGGCCTACTTTGTACGTAGTATGTTTACTGAAATAGTATACAAAATGAGATGCAAATGAATTATAGACAGACTATAATGGTATAAATTCAAATTTTCAGTACTTCAAAATAAGATGTGATTTATCGATTTTTGTTATTAGCAGACTTTGCTAATGGAGGTAGGCTGTATTGTAGAACAATGTTTTTGTTTTCAGATGAATAAAACACCAAATTGTAAAAAAAACTATATATGTTTTTGAATTAACTCATTAAAATATATCATATTACCAATGACATTTACACATAGACATCTTTGAATTGAATAGTCAAATGTATGAACTACAAACTTTGAATCAAACCCAAAGTACAAAATGTGCATACAGTATTATTGTAGGCCACTCACCAGTTGTCTATAAACATTGCCAAAAGTTGATTGGTTAGAAGATTATAATACATGGTTTTGAAATATTACAACAAATTGTACAAATACTATATTATAAAAATTAAAAAATTTAACAAACGTTCTTTAATACCCTCTACTGAAAACACAAACATTTGCTAAAGATCCCTTTAGCTTCCTAATTTATGACTGCGAGTGTTGTTGAATTAGTAAATCAAATCATAAGTATTTACTTAATCTTCCATTTTCAAAAATAACCCCAGGAATCAATAGAGGTACAAATTCAAAGCACTTTTTATTCTATGAAGTTTTTTTTTTGTCAAGACAGTTATTAATGATTGAAAATGTTGATTTTTTGTGAATAAATTCAGGTTTTAAAACTGGTTTACAAATGCAATAAAACCTCTCATATCTGGAGGTAATATAAAAATAAAGTAAGCTGCTTTATCCTCAAGGCGCCTTACTGTCTGGTTAGTTCTCTGGGACTAGCCATCGGCTCTTCGTTTTTTCCCCGACTCAACAGTAGTGTTCCAGTGACTATATCGTTCAGTTTACCTATATTTTACAGGATTTTGTGTAATTTGGTAGCTTAGGTTATTTTACCTAGAATTTGTAAACCTGCAAGCCTAAATATAGCATCCTAAAAATACCTTACTGATCTTTGTAAGTTTAAATGCTTTTATGAATAATTGTCCTAAAATTAAAGTGAATATTTACTAGCTAATTTTGTTTAACTAGGTCCTTCTATCAAATATTTTATTCAATACAGTACAGAGGGTCAAATACAAACTATGCGAAAATGGACATAAAAGTGCTATTTTTATTATTTTTTATATGTGTTATGGTGGCTACCAAGGTAAGTAATGAATAATGCATTTACAAATCTGATGTCCATTTGTTGAAATGTGATCAGTAGTAGTTCAAGAAGCATACTCTTAATTTTTGAGTACATCAGTTCTGGGTCAGTTGCTAATTGAAGGATGTATTTGCTAACTACTGCTATAAATCTACATTAATCCACGCAATGGTATCATGTAATGATAAATTAGAATTTTTTTTTATTTATTTCACTAAGCTAACTCTTGATATAGATGCAAATTAAGTCAAATAAATAACTATTTAGTTTAGTTTCTAGTTTATTACTAGCCATTATTAACAAATTAATGTTATTATATATAGTACATTATATAGTAAGATAAGGTATGATTACATCGCCCATTGTCACACTCCTCATACTACATGAAATATAATTTTGATGATTCAGCACTGGAGTATAGTAAACAAACACTGTGAATTGCTGGTTAGTAATGAGTAACTATTCCAACAGTTTAAGTGCGAGCTCCTGTGTATGTTAATGGTGCATCTACTTTTCTAACTGCTTGTAATTTTTTAGAGTCACTGTATCCATAAAATGGCTACATTTTTTGTGTGTATAAAATGATTATTAAGAGTTTTGCAACCAATGTTTGTCAGTGGGTATATAACAGTGAACCTTATGATAAAAATACTACGAAGTTGGACAAACCATCAAAATTGTTTCTGCTTCA
Organism: Prosapia bicincta; assembly: GCA_036971475.1. Classification (NCBI taxonomy): domain Eukaryota; kingdom Metazoa; phylum Arthropoda; class Insecta; order Hemiptera; family Cercopidae; genus Prosapia; species Prosapia bicincta. The sequence goes on from JBAIZL010000001.1 coordinate 287,010,687, forward strand.
TTTGTGGTAATATTAAAGTCTCAGGAGAAATTTAACTCCTACATTTTATAAGCATACAAGTTATATTTTGGATGTAAAGCTGGCGATCAGGACAAGTCCTGGGTCATTCATATTGGTTGCAATTCCTATGGTTTGGAAAAAACAGAAGGATCATTCAACAGACTGTTATTTTTGCACAACGAAAATATCAGGTTTAACAGCTAAGACAAGACATATAGTTCAATACCTTAATATCCTTTCTGCTTTAAAAGCTGTTCCACACAATCCACAACTTCCAATTCCAGTACCACCAAAAACATTGGAATAAATGAAGATGATATTACTGTAGAAGATAATAATTCAGATTTGTCTAATGATGAAGATATGAGAGAGACTTTTTAGACAATAGAAATATTATACCACACTTAATAAATCAGTCAGAATTGAATGATCTCGTTTGTGATCTAAATTTATAACAAAAATCAAGCAAAACTTCTTGATGGTATGGAATCTTTTGCAACACGAAACAAAAGTATGTTTTTTGTGACAGGCAGTGTGGCTTTGAACAATTCTTGCAGTATAAATAAAGAATTAGTTTACTGTCATGATATGAACTCTTTATTTGAAGCTTTTGGACATGTTCGCCATTCTGATGGGTGGTGTCATTTTTAGACGCTTCAAAACATAGCTTGAAAGCAGTTCTTCATGTACCAAATAAATACCTATCAATACCTGTAGCTTGTGAAGGAAACATACGAAAATATGAAACTTGTGTTGGATATGATAAAGTACTTGAAACATTTATGGCATGTTTGTGGAGACCTGAAAGTGATGGCAACTGTTACTTGGTTTACAACTTCGGTATACGAAATTTTGTTGTCTTTTGTGAGTGGATCCGCAGAGACCTGATTAATCATTATATCAAAAAAGAGAAGCCAAAACGAGAAAGATTGTCTGAGGGAGAGAATAATGTGCAGCCAGCACTATGTTCCAAACAAGTTGCTTAAACTAGGTGAGGCTAAGATAAAATAAGGTATATTTGTTGGCCCAGACATAATAAAATTAATAAGTGATATTGAATTTGAAAAAAATTTAAATAACCGTTAGGTTGCTGCTTGGAAATCTTTTAAAAATTCGTTAAAAACTTCTTTGGAAATTATAAGGCAGATAACTACAGGGGAATTATAACAGCTTCTAAAGAACTATATAAAATACTTGGCTCTAATATGCCACTATAAATCCACTCCTTGAATTTCTTTCCCAAAATCTTAAAGCTGTGGGTGATTAACATTGTGAATGCTTTCACCATGAAATATCTGCCATGGAGAAATGCTACCAGGGAAAGTGGAATACAAGAATGTTGGCTGACGACTGATATAACTACAGTAGAATACACCAAAAAATAAAAATGAATCAAATTTTAGGTATGTAGAAATTTCACATAAACATTATATGGTTATACCATAGTAAAATGTGTTTTTTTAAAATTGTTTAATTGGTTTTTACAAAATAACTATGCTTGATGGAAAGAAACAGTTTTCATATTTGAAATCAGCATCAAAAGTACTATAATATTCTACATTTTTGTTCTTGTAACAAACAAAACACAAAATTTTGTTGTAAAGTGTTATTTTATTCTAGATTGTAATAACACCCTCTGATGATAGTGACGGAAATGGTGAAGATGGTACATGAAGGTTTAATCTTAGGTAACTTGTTATATTAGTTATTTTTGTGGTTTTTACCAATATTTTTATTGTAATATATTGTAGCACTGTGCTCTTAATATTGTATAAATCAGAAAAAATTTTCTACATATAGGAATTTTGTGGAATTGACAACCCATATATATTTTCGAAAAACGTTTGGCTGTTTTTAACAAAAACTTTTCCATAGATAAAGTTTCAAGTTTTCTTCTAGTTCAAGTAAATTCTGGAATTAAAACAATTTCTTATATGTACAGGAACAAAAAATAAATCAAACAAACACTATTTACCATTTTAATGTATTTGTCGAACTGTTTTTGACATATATAATTATGTCTTATGTTTAATGTAATTCTGTCTAGCACTTTTTAATAATTATTTTATGATTGTAGTTATGTTGAAGCCGTCCTTTTGTATTTCCTTCACATAACACTTAATCCTTAAATAAACTTCAGATTTCTATAACACAAATATGCCAACCAGTTTCTTTTTACTGTGAAAATATTAACTAGTGAAACTTAATGAAAAACAAACAATTATAAATTTTATAAATGCTTGGTAAAATATTTCAATAAATAATAGTTCTGTTTACAAATAAAACCAATGGGTTTTATTTTGTATCCTAATAGGTATATATTTTGTTAAATTATTCACTGTCCTTGTGTCAACGAGCTTAAGGCTTATGCTTCTGATTCTCCGCTGCCGCCGACTTCCCCTTCTAATATAGGTACGATCAGGTTATCTTTGGACATCAGGTTGTACTTAGTCACAAAAAATGTGAATCTTCGACATAAAAATGTTTCATTCTGTAAACAAAGTAGTTATTACAGTGGTTAGCAATACATTTTAATAAAGTTCATTGGTTTTTGTTTTGTAAATGCTAGAAGTGATTAAATAAATCACATTTTCAACATTATGTCTACTTCCGCACCGGCACGCTCCAGATTTTTACAATTAAATAGTGTTTAAATTTTCTTCACTATTTTCTCATTTATAACTAAGTATTTAAGTATAGATTTTGAGATAAAACGATGCTGTCAAATGTGGAAGTTAACGAAAAAAAAGTCAGTAGTTTGATGAGATCTCCAATATCGCCGCCGTGCTAAATGTGTTAAGTAGTAATAGTAGGCCTAAATATATGTTTGATAATTGAGTAGCGATAAAATAGTTCCTAGTTCAGATTCATTTTTTTATGATAGAAAATGGAAAAACTAACACAATGATAAATAACGCCCTGCATATATATAAACATTGTACTGCTCTGTAAGCACTCTGCAACCCTACCTCCATAAAATTTCACAGGGATTGTTAATCCTGTTCAGATACAGATCCCATGAAATATTTCTTTGAATAAAAAGCTATTGAAAAAGCGAGTAAAATACAATGGTAAGAATTTATAAAACTATATTTCTCTAAATTTGTTTTAATATTACTGGTAAATTAGCAACTATGAATTTTAGAAATGTTCAAATTTTGGAAAAAAGTAATATTTGCTGTATTAATTTTTTCAACAATATATGATTTGTATGCGCTGCAGAGAATTTAGTTCTTTTTATACAAATATAAAAGTTTTGAAAATTGTAGAGTTTTTGATACATGTTTTGTAGTATTGTATTTTTAATCTAATGTTGGGAAACGATAAAGTAGGTCCTGGCTAATGAAATACAAGTTTTCGGATAGAAAAAATATTGGCTGGCCAGAAATAGGGTTAAGCTAAAATTTGTCTGAAATATTTTTTTTATATTCATCGAGTTTCTCACATCGTTCTAAAAATTCCATGTACATTTAAAGTAGAAGTGGAAGTAGAAGCTAATAAAGTTAAAAATCAAGAGATACATCTACAACTGTGACACCACACTGCATGTTTTAAAAATAAAATGGAAATTTTGTCTATAGTTGGTACGGAGTAGATAAAAATAGAAAGTTAATAATAATTTACTGCCAAAATATTTGAATAAAACTAATTAAGGTTAATATTAGCAACATTTCACAATAATAAATCTACCTATCCATGAGAGAAAATAATTTTCATTGAAAATTATGCATTAAAAGATTTGTTGTATTTGTATTTTCTAATATGCGAACAACTTTTAGAAAGTATAGTTTTTTTGGTCCATCAATGCATATAAAATCAAGCAGTATAATTCAATAGATCATAGCAGTAATCATGATCACACTTACAATCTTCTAAATTATAAAGCAAGTACATTACCTATTACCTAATCTATAGGTATTATTGTTTTAGATGGCTCTCAAGGATGACAGGTATTGTTTATCATATAATGTATGTCTTAGTAGTATAAGCACTCATTACAGTTTTGCTTTATGCAGTGATAGGAAACTTGAACAATAATACTTTAACTACTTCAGTAAAACCCAAAACAATTTGAGCCAATCACAATTTACAAAATTTTTTTCCTCAAAACTGATGTTGAAATTTGAAAACTTTCAAGTTCAAGTCTTTTGTATTTTCAATAATAGCTATTATTCAGACTATATGGGACAAGAAGCCTCTTTCTAGCCAGTGGAAAAAGTTTGTCTGAAAATTACTAACATCTATTAGTGGATACTAACACACTGGATACTAGAAGAAATATATATAAACGCTATATACTTAATGAAAAAATATTTCCTTAAAATTACGTCGAACCTATTATTTTATTGCAGGAATCATAAATGACTTATGAGAAACAAATAAATACTAAAATTATATTTATCAGCAGAAGTCTTTAACATAAACATCTGAATTATTACAAGCCCCTTACTACAGAAAATAGCTTTGAGCCAGACACAAACTGACAAGCAGTAAAAAAAAAGAAGTGACAAATTTATGAAGCAAAATCCAGGTAAAATTAACACAGTAACACAAACTTACAGACCTATTGGTTATATCACTACCAACCTTCTACATTTCAATGTTAAACATCATTCTTCAAAATTAAAGATTAGGTTAAGTTCAATGATTAGCTTAGTAAATATTTTTTTAAATAACTGCCGAGTTTTGGAAAAGATTTCCAGAAAGTAGAAACTATGCAATAAAAGTTGAGAGGATGCCATAGCTCTTAACATATGTGTCAACGTTATCTTAAAAATAGAAATTTCTGGACCCAATATTAAAATGTTTTTTTTTTTAATCAATGTTTCTGCACTTATCCTTGTTGTTTATAAAATCTGATTAGAAAAAAATTATTTTTGTTTTACCAGGTGTTTCAGTTGATTCTATAAAGTACATATACTCAAGGGGATAAAAATATTAGGGAGAGAGGCAATGTCCATTACAAGGTGTTTCAAAAACTTTGTAATCCAAAGGTTTAACAGCTGCTTACAAACCCAATAGGAACAGATTAAAAATGCTGGATCAGGCAAACAATGCGCTACATATTTTAAAATAATAGAGTACTGGATAAAACTCACCTCAAAATCGTCAAATATGTTTCGGTGATGGAAATATGCATGAGAGAAAATCCTATATACTCTGCGGCAAACTGAGCCCAGTTTTGATACAGATGACTCCTTAATACTAATTCTGAAACATTAAAAGAGCAATAAATTCATCTCTAAACATTTATAACTGCTTTAACCTTATGCCATATTTTAAAATATCTTTATAACCATTTATACCAAATACAAAATACCTCTGTTTTACAATACCAAACTTCTCTATCTTTCTAAATGGATATATTTTCTATAGGTTTGAGACCAGATGACTAGGATAAGTTGACTAAATACAAAATTATAGTCAATAATCTCTGAAATTAGTTTATTTGCATTTTATGTACATTTCAGTAGAAGTACTCATGAAAATGGTTACCTTGTAGCTTAAATGTAAATCGGCTATTATTTTTTCAATTCCTTCTATTAGCTCACACTCTCCATATATATCTTGTTCAAATTTTCAATTGATAATAAAATACTTTTTATTCATCCACACAAGTTCAATTACATTTTTTTAAACTTGTAGTGAATGACAATTGATGTTAATACAGCTTTTTTCAAATATTATTTCATTAATTAAATTTAATGAATTAATTTTAGATTTATATGGAAGACAATCGTTTCACAAAAGAGGCAAGGTGTGCAATATAGTCATTTTTGTTCCATTTTGCTCAAGTGATAACATATGATTTCATAAAACAGTTGATTATATGTTGTAGGTTAAACCGCTGTTTAATGCATAGTTTATGTTACTTTATTTATACTAATTGTAATTATTTAATAAAAAGCGATTGCTGACATCAGTAAGAATTGAGTTTAAAAATTTTTGTTCATATTACTTGTTTGTGTTTATTTAATTTAGAGTCTGCAGTTTCTCAAGAGAATAATAAATAGATTAGGTTAGTAACATTTATTTTCATAATTAAACCTATCTTGAATAGATACTATGTAGCTATATTGTAATAAAACTACATAGTAATGTAATAGAATGGAATGCTCTGTTCTAATTAGAAACTATGATCTTATATAGAGTTTCAAGTGTTTTGGTAAATAGAGGTCATATTTGCATTTTTCAAATTTTAACCGTTAAATTACTGTGGTATTTACACCACTTTTACTGTTTAGAATGTATTTAAAAGTACAAGTAAAAACAATCAATGTTTAGAATGCAAACTTAAGTAACATGTTTAAAAACAAAGCAAAAAAATGAGTTAAAAAAGTATTTCCTATATATTAGTTCAACTAATGTTGAAGTAATATATGGGAAAGAGTTTTTGAAATCAACTCTGTCAAGTTTGGTTAAAAAAACTCATGCTATCACCATATAAATAGCACACATTACAAGAGCCTGTCTGTGAAATAGTCTCAAAGCAAAATTTGAATAATGAAATGTTGTTCTGGAATATAACATCCCTTTTTATACAAATCATGGTGAGAATATTAAAACAACCTTTGCCAAGCTCGGCAGGGTGTTGTAGACAAAGTTGTGTTGAAGGACTGATTGCAGATTTAAAGAAGATATATCATATGAAGCTGAACTAGATTCACTACTACTTTCAACATGGTTGAGATAAGAGAACTTGCATGATTGAAACTTTATTGAGAAAAAGACATTAATAAAAAAAAAAAACTGTACATACTAAATAAATATTTAAAAATGAGGCAATTTTTTATGAAAACTGTACATAAGGCAACAAGATTCACGAAAATCTGTTAAAATTTAACCGTAAAGTTTTACTACTTTTGGTATCACTTGGCAAAAAACCACTACTTACTGATATTTTTCAGCACACCCACTTCACACTAGATCAGTGCATTGTTCAATGCCGTGAGTCACGGGCAAAACTGTTGCTTAAGTGTGTTATATTAGAGTGAGTCTGTGGTGTATTAGTGTTTTATTGTTCTTAGAGTAGTTCTACTAAGCTACTCAGTGCACTGACCTAGTGCAAAACAAGTGTTCTGAAAAATATCAGTAAGTAGTGGTTTTCTTGCCAAGCGATACTAAAAGTAGTAATATAAAAAAACATCATCGTACAACACAAAATGGCAAGTTTCAATAGATATAGTTTAACTAATTCCAAATTACATGACAGTTATTTGGTAACGAAAATTCATTTTAAAAAATTCAATTCAAAGACAAAATATAAGTTTTATAATGGTGTTTACAGAAATCACTAACATGAAAAAAATGTATATGTTAAAATTTCTATATGAAATCCATGCTTGTTCGCCACTAGATTCTAATATTTCCTTGGACAACTACTGCACTGCAGCTTCCTCAAAGTTGTTCTGGATATATAATGTTCTTCAGATTTCACCATATCCTGATTTCTTGAAGTAAACATATGCAAGTAATTGGACCATGGAAAATCTATGCAAAATATTTGGAACATAGGTCAGTACCATAGGATAAAACCTAGGTTTCTACTATTTAAAAATTTATAGCTGCTTTGTAGATTGTCATACAATTTGTATAACCAATTTTGCTGCTTCTAAATATAAATAAAAACTTCTGAAAGCAGTTGTAATATCTACTAAGAGATATTACAAGGAATTACATTTTAAAAATGTTCACCAACTTTTACCATGTGATTTATTACAACATATATTTCAAATACCTGAAATTACAATAGACTGAGCTAACTAACCTGCTAGGAAAATATTTATTGCTGTTTAAAAGGCAAGCAGCTCCATCAAGAGTGTGTCTAGTATAGTCGATTGCAGGACATTCTTTCGGAGTTTTATGAGCTGCACATAGAAATATCCATTGTTCAGTAGCAGTCATCTGTGTACATGTCTCAGGATGGCATTCGTCTTGCAGTCTTACAGCTAGGCCATTCAATTCCATGCAGAACTGTCTGTTTATACAAAACATTTGTTATAACAAATATTGTTAAATGATAAAAATTGTGTCTTAATTAATTTAAAGAAGAAATTTAGTAGAAGGATGTTAAAGTAATAATACTGTAAAATCCGCTTAATAAGCTCCTGTTTAAGACGATTTCTTGCTAAATACAATTTTTTATCAGAACTTAAAAACATACTAATTTTCATGGATAATATGGTTTTTTGACACAACAATTTTCTCAACTACTATGGGAAATTCTACCACATATCAATAAATTACAAGTAAAAAAGCATTATTGTAGTTTTATGCAGTTCAGCAGTTACGGTACTGTACAACACATCAATGGATATGATTTATTACAAATCGGAATCTAATAAGAAAAAGAATAGAACTTTGATAAAGACTGTCTAAAATGATTCAGTAGGATGTTTACATCATTGATACAGAGCCCCAAGTTAACACAGCATAGGATGACATCACCACTTTTCTGTTTGTTTAGTATAAAATGCCTTGATTTGTTTACTGTACAGTATACATTCCACCCTGAATGCATTTCCTCCTCCCTCCTTTTTACACTTTGGCACTTTTCCTACATCCTCTAAACACTGATGTCATACAATAAGTATCTATATATAAGTGCTATAGGATCATTTATTATTACATTGAGTACTTGTTATCAAGTATAGAGTGGTGTGTTTTTAGTCTTATGAGATGAGCAGGATAAAAAGAAATGTTTTATCAGTTGATGACTAAATGAAAGTTTCGAAGAGTTACAATGAAAATTCAGATCTGAGAAGTCAAAAACAAATTGCGGCCGATCTGAACATTCCAAGTTCCACCTTGAAAACAATTTTAAAAAAGAGAAAGGAGTTAGAAAATAATGCAGACTGGAGGTATGAAGGATTGGAAAAAGTTTTGTTACACTAGTTTCAAGCTCATAACTTAAGTCTGCCTATGAATGAGACATTTGCTAACCAAAAAAAATTGCAAAAGAGCTTCAAATTATTAATTTTATTAGGTCTAGTAGGTAGATTCAAAACAAGACATGATCTATATTGCCAGATCGATGTAGAAGCAGAGTCAGTAAATGAAGGTGTTTCTTTGTGGGACGAAACCATGCTACAACAATTGCTGAAGGATTTCTTCTCCCCATGTGATTTTTTTATTGCTATTTAAACCTATGTCAGATAAGTCACTTGTTTATATGAAGGACAAATGGGACGGTGGAAAATTAAGTAAAGAGAGACTTTCAGTACTAGTGTGCTGAAATGCAGATGGTTCAGAGAACTCGCCTCATGGATGGATGAGAAGATGAACAACTTGTTTTATATGTAAAACAGCTCAATACGATTTTTCAAAGACAGAATCAAAAGATTCTACTACTTATTGATAACTGTCCAGAATAATATTGAACTAACCAAAATAAAAATTGCGTTTCTACCCCGAAAAAGCACAAGCAAGCTACAACCCATAAATCAAAAGACAATAAAACTTGTAAAGCAGTATTACAGTAAGCGACTAGTACAAAGAAACTTATGTATCATAGAACACGGTAATCAGCAACATCTTGTAAACATTTTCAATGCCATTATTATATTACTTCTGCATAGAATTAAGTCAGTCCTAAGATAGATAGGACGGTTTCTAAAAGTGGGTGTCAAATGTTCTCAATGTGAACTGACAACAAAGTTGAGGCAGTCATATTTGATGACTTTTCTGTCTACATATCTGTCGACGATAATATACAGGTACAAACAAAACAGGAAATTGTGAAAGACGTTGCTTCAATAGCTTCCACTACAAATGATGAGAAGGAGAATGATGATAATGAAGAAGAAGAATAGTCTCTGCCGCCAGATGAAGCATTTAGTGCACTAGCTGTTCTGAGAAGTTACATTAACAGCTTGCCCGGAACTTCAGACAAAGCTATCGAAAAAATTAATCAAACAAAACATTGATTTTAAATTCTTCTTTGAAAACATTAAAACAATAAGATCAAAAGTAATTTTTAAAATCCGTACATTGTCTTTCATCATTTCATATGAAAATGCATTATATTATATATTTATACTTGAATTTATATTGAAAAAATACAATAAAATTGTTAACATTTTACATTTATTTGGAAGATTGGCCTTGAACAGGTAATGCGTAGTATCCCCGACAACGTTTTGCCCCATAATATAATTATTAATGTCAACCCATGATAGTCACTGGTGTCCGACGACATTATAAAATAAACAAGTTTAAATGAATAAACACACAAGAAGACAAAATTTTATTATGTTTTGTCATTATTTAAACAAAAAGTTTCAAAAAAGATTGTGTTTGAAAGTTATCGAAAAACTGGTTGGATGACAGCCTGCGTGAAAAAGCTTGTATAATCCTATGAGAGAAGTGGACAAAATTGTAAATCATAAAAAGGATTAATATAATGACGATTGCTTGTAAATTAGTACGAGTATTAATCATTTTTAAAATGTTGGTAGTTTATATATCTATTTATTATAAATTTATGTAGATAATTAGTTTTAAATGAAATCATTTGAATTTAGGAATAAAACCATGTTCTAAGCCTTATAAATGTAAATTTATTCATTCACATTTTCAGTTACTGAAAATTTTTCAAAATTCTTTTGTTTAATTCACTTTAACACTAGTTTATGACTGTCTGAACTTTAAATTTATAAAAACTTACTGAGACAGAACTTTTTTGATTGCTATGTGGCGATCTTCATCATTTCTTCTTCTAGGAGTTGTTAGGTTAAGCAATGACTGTTTTATACATTTGTCCAATATATTTTCACTAACTACTTCAATATACTCTTTCGATTACACTTTTTTTTGTAGTATATTATGCAAACTAAAAAATCAATGATTTACCTTAGATGTTCGTATTTCCAAACTCCTTCATCCTGAGCATCTGGAGGAGTAAGGATCAAGTCGATATTAGATGGATCCCTCCGGATTTGTTGCTGAATATACTGTTGTACTGCAAGAGTAGAATCCATTTCTTCAAAAAGTTCATCCGCCCAACGGCTAAAATCCTGCACAATAATACTACACTATTAGACTACATTTTACAAGAAAGTGGTCATATCAGGAGTAAAATATTTTTTAATAAATTAACTAAGTACTTTTCAATTCCTATTTGCATTGCTTGTAGTATTAAGAAAGCTGATATTATCCAGGATATGAAACCGATGGATTAGTTCAATGCCCTTCAGTTTGAAAACTGCAAAAGAAATAAAATATTCACTGTGATAACAATAGCATCCCTCTTAATCAACCCTAATTCAAAAGATGTTAATCAATCGGTCAGTCACAGAAAAAGGGTAGTTTTTGGAGTGTTTGTTTAAAACAGTGGCTATCGGTAGGATTAGGCCACGTCCTTTGCAAAGTAGTAGGCATTAGAGGTTTTTATTTTAAAAAGTGGGGTGAACAACAAAGGGGACTATTTTTGTTTTCTATATAAATTTTAAAATGTACAAAAGTCGACTAAACCTAATCATACATGTAATGATTTGAGGCTTGTCAAATAAAAACCAAACCAACTAATGAAGTAGTATAGCAAACAAAATAATTATGAATGACAAAATTAATTACAAATTACCTTAAATTAGGATAGAATATGGTTTAGTGAAGGATGTGTGGTGAACAAGGAAGGAAATATATTAGAGAGGGGGTAGTTAAACTAGGAAGGTTTTAGTATGTGTTCTGAAAATCAGAAGGGGGATCCAGAGGAATCGCTAGAATTTTGTGTGTGCAAGTAAACTAAGCTTGAGCTCTACAGATAAATTTTCCAAAAGAGGTAATTAAAAATGTATAAATATTAAATGTAACAGACTAAATGTAGTCATGCTGAAGATGATTGTTTTATTTATTTCTAATAAAAAATACACCACAGTTGCTCCAAGTTATTATCAAAATAAGTATTACTTTAGGCATGAATGTAAATATTTCCAAGAGTAAATGTTTCAAGAAAAATTTATAACACGTAACTTGTCACAAATAAAGCTTGAAGGATTAATACTTTTTGTCTTCATTACCCAACAAGGTTAGGAAATTGTTAAGATTTGGGAACTATGTAGACGTCTGCTTTTTATTTTCTTGTTCTTGTGCACATTTATGCCATGTGATAAAAACCAAAAGACCGTATTACCATTACAACTTAACTTTTGTAAGGTAGAAATATTAAAATTAAATTTTGGTTTTCCTATGGTGCCCTATTACTGTTTAAACAATTTCACCTAATCCAACTAAAAGGGAGAGACTACTAAATTATTTAATGTGCTAAATACATATATTCTTAATAAAAAAACGTTTAATTCATGATGGAAATACCTTCCAACTTAATTTTAAACTGAGCTTTGGAAAAGGTGAATTATTTTGTAAATATTTACCACTTGTTTTATTATTTTAGGTTAGGAAATATTTTTAGTTGTATACTAAGAACTAACAGAACATCAAACAAAAGAAAAGAAAAAACTTCTTCGTCATACGAAAAAGTAGTTATGTCAGTCTAAAATAAATAAAATATAACCTTAGCTTTTGTTCCTGGACGATTTCGTCTCAAAATAGTGGAACCGTCAGCCATCTTCATTTTTGGCAACTTTGACTAGTTACTTGTTATTGTTTTATAGAAAAAATATAGCAGGGTTGGGTTGATCACAGATAAAATGTATAGTACTTATATTTGAACTTATTTGTGTTTAATTTTCAAGTTAGATCATCTATGTTAAACTCTGGATTCAAACTACTGTATATTATTAAATTTAAATCTGTGCTGTGTATTGAATTTCTAAAATTAGCGTCATATAAAAAAAACTTTCCATATTTAATTAATTCTAGGTAGAAGAATTTACTCTAAACATTTTATATAACACATTATTTGAATTAAAAACCAACCCGTAGTATATATATAACATTTTCGTTATTTTATTTATACTTGAACTAGTCATATGTGGGTGCTCTTAAATCTTTTAACATCTGTTTCCCAGAACTAATGGAAACGGTGTTTTTGTTGTATTGACATTTAAATATGTTTTGGTATACAACATGTGTTCAAAATTGTTATTTAGCAATGTTAGGTATATTTGTGTTAATTGAGTGCACTCAAATGTTTAAGCCATAGTTACATTTAAAAAATTAATAATAAGAAATATTTTTAAAGTATATGTGTTTTTATATTTGCTTTTTGTACCACAATACTAGATGAGTTTTGAGTTAACCTAGGCTATATATTTTGCAAGTGAAAGAAGTATTTATTAAGTCTAATGATGTTGTACTTAGAAGATTACTTGGAAATGATAGAGCACTTGCCACAAGAGTTAAGAGATAGATTTACAGAAATGAGAGAAATGGACCTTCAAGTTCAAAATTCTATAGATAGTTTAGAAAAAAGAGTGAAAGTGTTTTTTTCCATGGCTAAAAAAATGAAACCTGATGAGAAAGAGGCTGAATATGAAGCGATACGAAAAGATTATTATAAAACATTAGAAGATGCAGATGAAAAGATACAACTAGGAAATCTTATGCATGACTTAGTAACTAGGTATATACGTCGTTTGGATCAAGAAACACATAAATTCAAAATGGAACTTGAAGCCGATCATCCGGGAATTACTGAAATTCTTGAAAAACGTTCTCAAGAGTTAGATCAACCACCATCAAGTCAAAAAGAAAATAGATATTCTTTTCCTACAACAAGAGCTCCGCATAATGAGCGACGTAATGAAATATCAGCCGAACATAAAAGAATAATGAACGTTGAAAAAATACTACCAGAACTGAGATTAGCAGCGGCGGCACCTCCGCCAGTTTCTCAAATTGTTAATGTTCCATCTGCAGCACCTGCTCCAGTTAATTATAACCTTGGACATATGGGTGCAGGTGGAACTGCCATTGCTGCAGCAGCATCTCAAGCTATTGCAGCCACACAACAAATGCAGCAAGGGCGGCGTACTGCAAGCTTAAAGGCATCTTATGAAGCAATCCATTCAGCTGCTGGTGGAGCTACAGGTGTTGGAAGTGGGAGCAGCGGTGCTCACGAATTGAGTATTAGTAAAGAATTGGCAGGAGCTGCCCAAACAGCCATTGCAGCTATTCAGGATACTAATAAAAAACAAAAAAAGAAGTCAAATATCACTACAAGTAACACATCTATAACAATTCCTAGTGTTCCTTTGGCAGTAGCAACACCCCTTCCAAGTCCAAGTGAACCATCAACATCAGAGCGGCCAGATTCTTCCTACGATCCCAATGAGCCTCGGTATTGTATTTGTAACGAAGTTGCTTTTGGTGATATGGTAGCTTGTGATAGTAAGACATGTCCATATGAATGGTTCCATTATCAGTGTGTTGGAATTACTGATCCTCCTAAAGGGAAATGGTATTGTCCGCAATGTAATGCTGCTATAAAAAGAAGAGGTTCTCGAAAGATGTGAGTATTAAGTTATATAATTTTGTTACTTATTGTCTTTAATGAACATTTTTTTGGGAATCTAGTGGTATAAAAAATGTTCTATCACCAAATATTATACATATAGCTATATCAAAATTAGGTAATTATTGACATTCCACACATATCCATATTTGTAAAAACAAAAGTGTTAGGGGCATAGAAAAAATAATAAAACTTTGTGCTAATATCCCAAAACTTTTTACACAAAAATATTTGTAACAAATTAACTAGGACATAATACACCCAAAACGTCTTTAAAAAAATGTTTTATTGAATAAAACCGAGCACTAAAAGCTGTACAATATTATAATATTACTACAAACTATCCATTTGAGATGGATTAGTTTTTTGGGTAATTGTTTCGACGTACGACTACCGCTATTTTCGTGAAATGTTTTAACTTTTCTTATGTATTTTTACGTCCTAGACATGAATCCAACATTATTTTTTGTCGCTGACGCCGTTTTTTTAAAATATACTTAAAAAACATAACCTAAATTAACCTTTATTGACGTACGGCTGCCACTATTTTCGTGAATTTCTTTTTACTTTTCTTATGTTTTTTTACGTTTTTACATATATACGTTCTTACATTTTTATGTATTTTTGTAAAAGTTACTTTATTTCACATTTTAAATGTTAGGTTGTAATGGCATGTAGGCCTATAGTGTGAACCGTGCACTCAGTAGCTACAGCGCACTGCACTACGTCTAAATTTGTAATTTTATACAACATTACTATAAACCTACATTAAAATATACGTACGAAGTATCCAGTCAGGATAGATTTGGTAATAATTTTATTCAACATTACTATCTATTTTTATTAAATTATACCTACGAAGTATTCAGTCAGGATAGATTTGGTTATAGTTTTATACAACATTACTATATACCTACATTAAAATATATGTACAAAGTATCCAGTCAGGATAGATTAGGTAATAATTTTATTCAAAATTACTATCTACGTTTATTAAAGTATACCTACGAAGTATTCAGTCAGGATAGATTTGGTTGTAATTTTGGTAAATAATACACTTATTGCCGATGCAGAAAATTACAACCAAATCTATCCTGACTGAATACTTCGTAGGTATACTTTAATAAAAATAGATAGTAATGTTGAATAAAAATTTTTACCAAATCTATCCTGACTGGATACTTTGTACGTATATTTTAATGTAGGTATATAGTAATGTATAAAATTACAAATTTAGACGTGGTGCAGTGTGCTGTAGCCCGGTTCACGCTATAGGCCTACATGCCATTACAACCTAACATTTAAAATGTGAAATAAAGTAACACAAAAATACATAAAAATGAACGTGCATATGTAAATACATAAAAATACATAAGAAAAGTAAACAAAAATTCACGAAAATAGCGGTAGTCGTACGTCAATAAAAGTTAGTTTAGGTTACGTTTTTTTAAGTATATTTTTAAAAAAAACGGCGTCAGCGGCAAAAAATAATGTTGGATTTGTGTCTAGGACATAAAAATACATAAGAAAAGTAAAAACATTTCACGAAAATAGCGGTAGTCGCACTTCGAAACAATTACTGTTTTTTGGAAAAAATATTTTTCTTAAATAACGAACTTGGTGATTAATAAAAACTGTTGTTACATGAATGAGATCCTTGTTTCATACTGGAATAAAAAAATATAGGAAAATGGAGGCTACTTCACTAGTCAAGTTGAATTAACAAAAATGCTATTGTACTGTTTTTATAACTAAATTCATTCTAAGTAGCAATACATAAATTTATTGAATTTTGTAGTCCATTGCGTTCTTTGAAACGTAATTAATCACTTTTACATTACTTTATCACTATCCGAACTTTAATTTATTTTGTAAGTATATATTTTATTTTATTATTATTTTTTTTTTGACAATATCAATTGCATGTAGAATGTCAATAATTACTCAAAAGTGGTGTTATCAAAATATGAAACAGTTAATATTAAAGGGATAACTACTGCATTGTAGCTATTGCGTGTATTTGTATATTGTGGTTTTGGTACCTTTTGCGATCCCCATCTCAGTGCCAATTTAAATACCAATTAAAATTTTACCTGGGGATGTAGAAAATTATTAGGGTAAAGATATTTGTTAAATATCTCACCATAAGTAATATTGGAAACAAATTAAACCCAGCAATAAATTATGTTTTTAGGAATACAATAAACTCACGTAATTCCCACCGCAAAATAATCTAACTATACAAACACAATAAAACTTAATCAACCAAAGGATTCTTTATAAAGCCGAGCACTAGTGGCATAATATTTTTCACTTATGACAATATCAACAAGCAAATCGTCATGAACAACACATTTTCAAAATAATTTTTTTCATGTTATTCAACAATATAATCTAAACTAGAAAATGTGATTATAAGTGTTGCAAACCAAGAATGATATAAAAGATTGAAAAAATAAAAACTGCCTAAAATTACCAACAGATGTATAAGACTTGATGTTTTGTAATATAACAGAGCATTATATTATACTAGAATACTATAACTTATAACTATATTACAATAAACTAAAAACCATCCCATTAGGATTAGATTTGTTAGAAAAACAAAATAATAACTATGATAATGTAAGCTAACTAAATAAGACAACGAATCTATATTCATAAAAATATAGGTTTCATTTATTTCAGGAATAGGTTGTTTTTTTTTCTAATTCCTTCTATTAGCTCACACTCTCCTGACTATACAAATTCCTCCTCTATATAACTTGTACAAATTTTCAATTGTTAATAAAATAAACTTTTAGTTAATCCAAACAAGTTCAAATACATTTTTCTAAACCTATAGCGCATGAAAATTTATGTTAATACAGTTTTTCCAAATATTTATCTAATAATTAAATTATAAAAATTTGAGGGGCTTAGGTCAGATTCGAACTGAGTATCTTCGTGTTCAAAGTCCAGCGTGCTTTGGCAGTGCGCCAACATTCCCATAGCTAGAAATCTAATTCTCAAAGATGTATATATGAATTTTTCTTATGCTCCCATCAGGTTGTCCTCGAAACCTCCATTGCACAACCTTGAATTGATATCAAGATTACCACACAATATCAAATTATGCTCTAGGATTAAAAATGAATGAAAAGAATAAAATTAACAAACATTCAGAATTAACGGTATCGGACCTTGCTTCACAATTGAATAATGCTAAAGGAAAGTGAAAAGAAACTACAATACAATGCAAGTGATGAAAGAAAAAGAGTACCAACAAAAATAATAGTCCAACATATATAGAAAAAAAAATGGAAAATTGCAATGAAATTTGCTTTCTATTTTGCCATTTAATATTTTTATTGTGATATTTGTATATACTTATTTATATTAATTGTAATTATAAAATTAAAATAAACTGAAAACAATTTTTTTTGTGTTGATTCAAGTAGGAATTGACTTTAAACAAATTTGTATTGTTTCAACCAAACATATCGTAAACTGTTTTATATTTATTTTTATTATAGGTACATTGCAATGTAGTTAAATATAATGCTTCTGTTTTACAAAGAAAAGAAGAGTTTATAAAGCAAGGTTTTATTTCATTGACAATTATTAATATAAATTTCTTTTATTACCGGCTTAATATTATTATATCTTAAATATTAATGTACCAGTTTTTGGTGTGTGACATTTAGAAACCTTTTGTGTTCTTAAATAAATTTTTAAGTAACACTTGTAAAAGAAAAAAATATCGGGGTTAACTATGTCAGGCTATACTACATTATAAAACAATGTAATGGTAACAAAGTAACCAGGAAGGTTAGGTTTGGTTTGAGTTAACGCCTTTGAAGAGTTTGTTAAGGACTTTTTAGTGTATTTTATTAAAAAAATGTTCAAGTTTTAAGGTATCAATACTAAATTGTAATATTTTACCATATATGTAAGATGTCTGCATTGCCTAATAAAATGTTGATTGTGATATCATGTTACTAAAAATAGAAAACTATTATAATTCGTAGTTTCTTTTTTGTAAAAACTATTATTTATTATAAGTAGCAGTTAATATGCTGAGTGTTATAGTTTTATTCCATTCATAATGTTAGGGAGTCTGTGAGACTTACATAATAGTATATAATTAAGCTTTTCTATTAAATAGAACCTAGTACAGTATTTGAATGCAAGCTAATAATTTATATGTAGAACAAACAGAATAATATATTGACTTTATTTTTTGAAAATTAGATGAATACCAAGCCTGTTTTAATAAACCATATATTTTCCACCTAAAATAATGTATAGTTTTGATGACTGGATTATTCTATCTAAAATTCATTTTGAAAAGTTTATAAATGTGTAGATGTGCTATAGTTATATTTCTCTTTACCCTGTTCCAGAAATATTTATTATTTGCAATATTATTCAATTTCTAATATTATGTTTAGTGTTTCTGTAAAAAGTTCTTCATCTTAGTTTTGATAATTGTATACTGTATATACACAATCTCTAAGATTCACTAGTTTCAAAACTTTGAAGAATGTTTTAATGAAACAAAGCACTTTTTTATTTGTACATTATTCAATATAGATTTAATATACATTGTAATGATATAATGTGTTCTATATGAAAATATCCAGTTAATTTTGGTAAACAAATAAAACAAAATAAATTTACTATAACATAAGCGATTGTGTATGTCTAATTTTTTTGGTATTTGTTGCAAGACTAAGTAAAATAAATGCTACTGGTTCAGTTCAACAATCATTGAACATAGGTTTTAGATTTTTTATTTTATTTTTTATAACTAAACCAAATCTATCCAGACTTGATACTTTGTAAATATATTTGTATGGTGTTATATTATGTAAAATCCAAAACACACTGACAAAATCTGATAGAAAGTATATATTTGGTCAACATGCTCATGTTTTTTAAAATATCATTCTATATCTGGTCCCTAAATTCTCAAATAAAACACAAACAGTGGTTCTGTAACTTGAAACTTGACAATAAACAACCAAATACTCATAACATTCAAATATATACATAATATATTAGAAAATATGTACATAAAATTTTAAAAATCATAAAAGTTACTAAGTTTAAAAACGCCTCAAATATTCTTAGTTCTTGAATATTGTAGTCCATTATGTTCGGTGAATCTTATTAATCACTTAACACTTCAGTAGTCGCGTGGGTTCTCCTAGGACCCCAGACGTTTTGTTTTGTGTTTGTTTTTGTTTTGCGTCACTGGATGACCTTGACAGTCTCAGTAGCTTCTCCCTCACTATTTCTGAGTATGCTAGTGTCACGTCAGCTTTCCTTGTCTCTAGCCAGTTGAGTTAGAAACATTTGAACGTAACGCTGCACTGCTTGGGGGACTGTGGACCTCCACGCGGCTACTCGTGCATCTGATTTTTTCAAAAAGTTATTTTTTTAGTTCTATATTTTAACCTGTGAAATGTCGTTACATGATCGGGAAAGTTTACAAGTATGGTTAGAACGAGATCAAAAACAATTACGCATTTGGTTGGACGAAACTATGAGTGATAATTAGGAGATATTGGGATCTGATGATCCTGGCGAAGCAGGAGAGGACTGAATGTTTCCAGGAGGGATGAACTGGATGATGGTGATAATGATAACGAGAATGATAATAACAACAACGAAGTAGAGGAAACCTATTATAATAACAGACTATAATAACACGAAATTCGGCGTTGATATACTCGATAAGATGTGTCACCAATATGATGTTAGTAGGAATTCCAGAAGATGGCCATTGACACTTTTTTTCACCTGATGAACATCGGAGGTGTGATTGCAATAAACATTTTGCGCAAACACCCATTTCAATAATATTGTCAGACAGGAATACCTCACCACACTAGCAATCGAGTTACTGAAGCCAGTTCTCGCCATCGGGCGAGTATGAACAATATTCCTAGAATACTACAGGTAAAATGCAAGTGGCCCAGTCATCAAAAAACTGTTAGCGAGAGATGTTTTTGAACAATCAATACTAATCTGTTTTTTGTTTTTATAAGTGAAATTGTTTGATCTGGAAACAATTTTTAAGGATATGATTTGAATAAATGAAACTATTTGATTGAAATAGACTAATTGTATTTCAAAAACGATCCCTACCTTGTCCCCTAGTTATCCCTTATATTGATACTGGTCGATACTACTGACCGAATAATTATCACATTTCGTCGTCTTTTGAACGACTGTATGAATTTATCTCCCACCACAGTGGTTCAGGAGCAGAGACTCTGGCTAGTAAGTTAAGGCGAGCGTAGCGAGCCTGGTATCAGGTAATTACTATAAAATTTGATCAAGTCATTGCAATACTATGTTGGGAGATATTATACTCATAAATAAAGAACCAGTTCCAATTATATATATATATATATATATATATATATATATATATATATATATATATATATATATATATATATATATATATATTATAATTATATAATATATATTATATTATATACTGAGTGGGGTAGAAAAAGACCCCACGTGAGCACTCAAGTCACGATAATAGGCACGGGTACTGGAGTGTTAAACAATAGTTTATGACTATCTGAACTTTAAATTTTGTAAATTTGTTAAAACTTACTGAGACAGAATTTGTTAAGTTTTAACAAATTTACAAAATTTAAAGTACGGATAGTCATAAACTATTGTTTAAGTGATTAATAATATTCTTAGTTGTTGGTTCATCCTATTTCATAATAATTTTTCACAGTTACTAAATTTGTTACTAAACAAGTAATATAGTTTTTTTTTAAAAGTCAGTTCCAACTTTAATCAACAGTGACAATGTTATTTTAGTTTTTTTAAATTTTATAATTACAATTAATATAAATATGTATATACATATGTCAGAATAACAATATTAAGTGGCAAAATAGACAGCAAATTTCCTTGGAATTTTCTATTTTCCTTTCTACGTATAGTGTTGGTCTGTTATTACGGTTTGCTGCTATTTATACGCTTTCTTTTTTTTGTTGCTTGCATTGTGTTGTAGTTTCTTTTCACTTTCCTTTAGCATTATTCATTTGTGAAGGAAGGTTCGATATCGTGAATTAAGTTTGTTTATTTCATTCTTTTCATTCATTTTTATTCATAAAGCATTATTTATGATATTGTGTAGTAATCATGAGAATAATTTAAGATTGTACAATAGAGGTTCAAGACAACCAGATTGAGGCAAAAGAAAGGTTCATATACATCTTTAAGAATTAGATTTCTAGCTATGGGAAAGTTAGTTCAGTCCCAAAGCACTAGATTTTGAACATGAAGATACTCCGTTCGAATCCGACCTAGACTCCCCAAATTTGTATAATTTAATTATTGAATAAATATTTGAGAAAACTGTATTAACATCAATTGTCATCCACTATAGGTTAAAAAAATGTATTTGATCTTGTTTGGATTAATGAAAGTGTATTTTATCAACTAATTTTCATTAAGTTGTAATGCTTCACCATAAAATTCACAAGAAAATTCTTTATGTAACAGAACAGTGGATGTCTAAATATAAATGAGAGAGCACTTTCTCTGGAAATAGTTTACATGCCAAAAGTTTATCAATGTTGGGTTATTGTGTCTATTGTTCATATAATAAGTAAATATAACAGAAGTGGTAGTTCAATCATCAGCCCCAGCCTTCAGAAAAATGCCATTATTACTATTTATTACACTTTACTACTTATTATTACTATTTATTACACTTAGAGGAAACGTTTTTGTCTTACGACTTCTTCAGCCTCAAGAGCCTGAAGAAGTAGTAGGACGAAAACGTTTCCTCTAAGTGTAAACTAACAGTTTAACAAACTTTAGTTAACAAAAAGTCTGGATGCAAGTAATATCAAAGTGTAATAAGTAATTAACAACCAGCTCGTCAAGAACAGCAACAAGATTTTGATATTAATATTATATGACTATAGACTACTAGCAGCCAGTATAGAAAAAGAAATTAACACTAATAGTTTTTTCATATAACTAATTTTTCAATTTTATCAATAGTTACATTGTGCGTTGTAAAATAATAATTTTACCTAGTCATAAGAGGATGTTAGCTATGTTTGTAATTGTTATAGTAGTCAAAGTTATGTTATACACTAATAAGTTGAGAATTTCAGTGTTATGCCATTCCTATCAACTAGAAATGGCATTTCTATCAGTCGATCTTATTGACACGTTTTGGAGAAAATCCATCATTTAGAACTTTGTATTTACTCATCTGACTGATAGAAGACGTAGTAAATTCTGATGATTGAAGATTTGCTGAAACAAGCTGAATAGTGGAAAACTATCACTCTCAACATATTGTGTGTAAATTTAGGTTGAGTTGAGAATGGGATAAACAATAAAAGTGCTGATATAAACAAGTGTGGCATTTCAATGTATGTTCAAGTGTTTTTTGTTTGTATTTCTAAAATGTTAACCACTATTTTTTATTGTTACATTTATAGTACCTTTTTTGTTGAAAATGTGTTTTTATATTATATACGTAAATATGAAGAAAGTTGGAGGATGTATCATATATTGTTTATAATTATTGCAGTTTCAACAAATATGAAGAGATTTTGAGTTTAATGTTCAGACACTTAAAACACTTATATACTAAAAGACAGGTTCAGCCACCAAAATCAAATGAAAAAGTCATTTTTTTCAAAAATAAATCCATAATTTTGATTAAAAGTATAAATAATTTTAAAAAAGTACCATCATGAGTAAAAAAAATCATAAAACTTTCACAAGAATAACAATTACTGTTTTAGTTTGGTACAGGGAATTTTAAACAAATCCTGCTAGACAGTAGAACAATGCAGATCATAAATCAGAAGGAAAACATCTTTTTACAAACCATATCTGGAAACCCTTCCCCAATTCAGCATTATCTTCAGTGATAATGGGGACAGGTCATGCTTCATGTTAAATGAGTAATGAATGTTCTTGTTGGATCCACATTGCATGTTGGAAAGATTTTGTTGGTGAGAATGGAAGGTATCTTCTAAGTTCAGTTTTTGTCTTTACCTAGATTTATATATGTTACCACCAAATATGCAAGTGGAAAGGTATGTTTCTGGGACATACAATTGAGACAAAAAGAGGATTTATTTTTTCCAATGATTGGAAGTAGTTAATCATGGAGTATAAGATGATATTAAGAATAATTTTGTATCGATGAAACAACTGATTAAATTTCATGGGAAAAAATACTGAGGTAATGCTTTCAGGGGTGAGGGAATTTAAGGGATGATTGACACAAAAAAACACTATTTATGATTGAAACCTAACTAATTAAGTCTTGGTCAATGGGGTGGACATGGCTGCGTTTAAAATCTATTACTATAGCTATTACTATTAGTGAAATGGAAGTGGTACAAAGAGAACAGAGTTTCTTCTACACAGTAGAAAAAGGAGCTGTCTTGATATTTTATCTATATGCTTGATTTTTTTAAAATTTGGCCTAGCATACAGACATTTACATTCCTCAAGATTTTTTTTATTTGTGTTGAATGTCCTTAAAGCTTTTTATCATAAACAGAAGATTGTTTTTCATTTGTCATTCTATTGTGGTTTAAGTGGATTTTTTACCTGTGCAATTAATAAAAATCATCATTAGGAGTTTGGTAATCATTATTTATTGACATGAATTTGATAATCAGTGACATTAGTTCTTCAGTGATATTTTTTGCAGTTGGCTTTCTTTAGAATTCAAATTAAAAAAATATAGTGTTGATACAAAAATACAAATGGATACAACACAACAATAATAGACAAACTCCATATACAAAAAAAAAAAAACACTAAAATTAACACTACAGAGAGAGAAAACAAATACATCACAATACCATACATAAACAGAACATCAAATAAAATAGCCCACAAATTTCAATAAAATAGGATACAAAACAACATACAAGACTAATAACAATTTACAATACGACACCAACAACAAAGATAAACTACAAGCACCAGGCGTATACAAATTAAAGTGCAACAAATTCTACATTTAGCAAACAGATCGCAACTTCAAAAAAAGAGTCAAGGAACACAAACAAAACACCAACTCAGCATAAAAGAAACAGGACACAAATACACAGACATTTACCATAACTTAGAAATCTTCATAACACATCAACAAAAAAGGACCACTTCTCAACACACTAGAACAATATGAAATTTAAAATCACAAAAAACCCAAAGTACAAACATATTAAACGAACAAACCCAATATAAATCACATATACTCTTTTATACTATCGAAAACCTGTCTTTAAAACCGTTACCACTTAACCTAACAAGTCCAAGCAGAAGACACTGATGAAGATCGTCATACAGCGATCGAAAACATTCTGTCTCAGTAAGTTTTTACTAAGTTTAAAGTTCAGATAGTCATAAACTAACGTTAAAGTGATTAAATATAGTGTATTTTGAGGGTGATATAATTTTGAGTAATTCCAATTCAAACATAGTACAGCCTTGGGAAGAGTGTGAACCCTCAGAATAAATCGGACAGCTTTTGGAAAATCAATAGATATTATACGGTTGTCTTATCAAATTTGCCCTCTAACAAAATTATGGTTTGTAACTTGTTTACTAGTTCTGCCAGATGGTTATGTTGTATATTGTACTCAGTGTCAATGGGTAGATTAAAGAGGACAGTTTTTAGTGGCTACTGGTTGTTAGAGAGTTATATCAAGTTGAAAGAAAATCAGCTGTGTATAGTTTTGGACTAAGATACCCCCATACTACTTCATAACTACTCTGCCTTCTGTACTGAGGTACAGTCTACATCTTGAGATATTCTCTTGTTTGGAAATTTTAAAATATGTCTTGATGGAAGATAAACATTAGACACATCTTGCATAATAATTGTTAGGTTCTACATGTAACTTTTCATACTATTAAAATTCTGTACTTTTATTATTTGCGTAACTATTAATGATTATATCATAAGGATTATTTGTATTACAGCATATCTGTTATTTATTCATGGTTAAGAAAAGTAAATAATGTTGATTAAATTTTTTTTGTGTAATTTCTGTTTTACCAGGGGACCCAAAGGAAATGTCCGAGAAAATTTATAGCACAAACTTCATCAATAAATAATATTGTGTGGTTGCATAGAAGCTGGACATGACTTGCTTACATACAGTGTTCATTTTTGTATTAGTGTGATTTAATACGATAGAATATTCCAACATTATATTTTCTAATAGAACTTATATTTTTAAAATCTTGACTATTTATTTTAAACATGACAGCTTTTATATCTAATGCCTTTCAAGTGTCTAGATAAACAAATTCACAAAATATATGCATTTTTGTTACATTGAGTTTATCCTTAAATTATCTTGATGTAAGGAATTCAGGCACGATAAAAATAAAGCTTACTTATGCTGAATAATAACCTTTCTATAAATATGCAGTTTCAAACATCCTACTCTACTAAATTTGTTTTGAGTACGTATTTGATTTATACATCTTAAAATGTGAAATTTTTATTAGCTATGGTTCTAGAATATTAAAACTTGTTTTCAATTGATAGTTTCCTCTTTTTAAAAAAAACTTATCAGGTTTTAATTTTCTGTCAGTTTTTCCTCTCCATCTAACTTATATTTCTGAGAACAATAAATTTATAAACAAATGAGTTTTGAGTTGTTTGCCTATCTACTTATTTTATAAATATTGATAGATTCTTTTCTGGTAAAAAATTCAAGTAAAAGATCTGTATTAGTTTTTAAATAAAAACATTAACCATGCATTTGTTTTCACACTACTTATTAATATCCTATCTAAAATAGAAAAAAAACAAATTATTATTTATAAAATGTATTAAACCCTCAGTAGTTCGAGTCATGGAGTTTAATTATTTGTTTATGTTTACATCACAATAGCTTAAGGATAAGTGCATTAGTTTCCTCAAATAAAATTATTGAATCTGATTGGAACTTGCTTTTATGGATAATTATAATAATAATTCATGGAATAATTGTAAATGTATATTTTACCTGTCAAATTTTTTCTGTTCAAAAAAGTTTGTCTAATCAAGGCAGAGTTTCCTTTAAAAATAACTTGTTTAGTGGGATTAAACTTTTCCAAATTTTGAAGATAAAATTTAGTTAATGAGGTAATTTATAATTTGATTAATTTTTAAAGTCAGCAAACACAAGGTAAATGTCTTTACTTTGTTTGGATGATGATTATTACTGTAAATATTTATTATGTGCTTTAATAATACGATCTAATAATCTTACATTTAATGCTCTATTCACATTTATATTAAATGTTATATTTGTAAGAACAATTTAGCCAGAAATTGTATATTTGATATCATTTCTGTATAATTGACGTACATATATATATATCAGTTATTTATGTTATATTGAAACTCTAATATAAAGAAATTCTTTTTTTAATATTTTATTTTCTCTTAAATTATTACATTTTTGTTGTAAAAAATATAAATATGTTATTTTTTTTATTCTGTAAATTATGTGTATAAAGTGTATAAATAAAATGTTAGACCATTAAGAAAATAATATTTAATTTTTTTCTTTGTAATTGGTAATTAATTATTGATATTTAGATCTTTCACTGAAAAGAACTCCTCTAACGCTTCACCTTTTTACCATTTAATTTGTTTCGGAATATGCTCAAATTATCTTGATGTTATCTTTTTCATTTTCCCAAAATATTTTGTCAGTATTTTGTACTTTTCAGTATTGCCTTCTTGATGGTTTCATAGGTAATTACTTTTTTCTTCTTAGGCATGTTCATTTCACTTTTCCATTTAATTTTCATTTTTATCAAGTCCATATTAAAAATATTTTGTTGCCTTTCCTCACTTTGCAAAGGACTTATAAATTCACAGTGCTTTAATCATTTCACCACTATTTTATTATTCTTTCAATATATCCAAAGACAATGTTTTTATTAAGACATGTTTGTCTGTAGCTGCCATCTGCAAGGGCTGCTTTGTTTTTTTGCATGATCGGCTTATGAGAATTAACCCAGTAGCTTAGTGGTATCTTACTAAGTAAAAATTACTTCAAACTTGGTTGTTTGAGTCAAAGTTGCTCACTCCAGGAGATGTTATTTGATTATTAATGTATCTTATTGGTCACAAAAGATATATATGTTTTTATATATTTATTTAAATTAACCACTGAACTGTGATCTGTTGTGTTAAGACAAAATTTGGCAACTCTTCTCGATTGCCATTGTTATTATGTTTTAATTTTATAGTTTATAGTTTACTGATGAAATTCCTCTTTTATTCTGATTTTTCCTTTAATTTAGTTGACATTTTCCATGTATTTTACTGCATTTTCCACAATCACACATTTATTTTTCTTTTTTTTCTTCCAACTTTGTTTGCTCTTGTTTGTATATCAATTAGTGCTCACACTTTGTGATTTATGTATTCTTTGTAACACCTGAATTCTAATTATTCACTTCAATAAATCAAGTTTCATTATTAGAAAGCCACCCTAAATTTTATTTCCTGTACAAGTATGCTTTTGTATTTTAATAAAAAGTATCATTTATAATATCTACAAAACTATTTTTTTAGCTTAGCTGATTCTCTGTGCCTCACATTGGAAACTGACTTCACTCAGAAAAGGGATATTTTTGGCAATACTTACAAAATACCATTTTTTATATAAATTTTGTGACAAAATATAATCAATATCAAATAAATGTGATACTTCTTCAGCTTACGTTAAAATTGTCCTGGTTTTAATCAAAACTTCACAATTTCACTATAACTAATAACAAATGTGGACAATTAGTAGTTTTAATTATCCTTTTTACTGCTACTACTAGCAATTTACTAATTACACGGACTTAAATATGATATACAATCAAAGTAAAAACTTAATTAAATTTGGTGGTGAAGTATTAGCTAGTCTGGATTGAGGAACTGGAAAATAAATTAGAGTAGAAATTACCAGCTTTAAAATCAGTTAAGTTTGCCTATAACTACATCTATTTTTTACCAGGCCTGAATATATGTTTCTACATGAAAATAGCACCAGATACAGAATCTCATTTTTAAGACTCGTTCACCTGATCAGAACAACTTTTGTTGTTGTTGTTGTTGTCGTGTGACAAGTGCAATAAAAACAATAAAAAAAAGTGTTCAGAGAAAGGTAGAGAGAGCACAGTTACACGAGTCCAAAGGCGTGAAGCACTGCACTGGCCACATCTGCAGCTTTGTCCGTATAAAGGGTCTCCCTAGAACAGTTTAAGTCAATTTTAAATAGTGCTGCAATGATGGACGGGCAGTTGTAGAGATGATCGGGATCAAGCTGTATCCCTGGGCAGTGCCTACATTCAGGGTATGTTCTTGATCCATCAGGCAAGATTTTCATGTCTATGAGGTGCATTGTCCTCAGTCTGGCAATTGTTTTTGTTATTTCCCTGTCGAAGTTAAGCTCGGGAAGTAATGATTTTCTTTGGTTGTTATGGCAGAGCTTCTGTTTTGCAACGGCATTTACGTCGGAAGATGTTGTAATCACGGGGGCTGGTTCGATGGTCCTCGCTTCCTTGGCCAGAGAATCGGTCTCTTCGTTCCCTTTGATGTCGACGTGTGCCGGGATCCATTGAAGCGTACAAAGCTTCTTGTTTTCCTCAATTAAGGACAGAAGGGTATTGATCTTTTGGGCGAGGTTTGTATTTCCTTTTTGGAGAGCCTGAAGAGCAGATCTGCAGTCCGTGAAGATTACTATGCCATCAGAGGGGTTGAGTGTTGTCCAAGTGAGGTAAATACTCAGAGCTTCTTTGATTGCGATGAGTTCGCTTGTGAAGTTGGAGGCGATTTTGCCTGCTGCAATTTTGTGTCTGGAAGATGAGCCATCAGGGTAGGTTATAAAGATTCCGGATCCACCTCTATTGCAGTCAGAATTCGAAGAGCCGTCAGTGTAAGCAGCGACCAGGTGTGGTTTTAAAATCTTGGCAATAGTTTCCATTCCTTTCCTCTTGATTGTTTCTTGAGGCTCTTTTTTGGAGCAGGGTTCGAGGAGATTCAAGTTTATATTCACAAAGGAGGGTGGTTTGACCGGGAACCTGGGTTCTTGAAAGATGTCAAGGCTCGTGTGCTGTAGGTTGATGTCCTGTCTGATGTTTTTGTCGTACTGGAGAGTAGAAGATCTTTTTAGCCTGGTTTTTTCCGACCAGTTCCGAAAGATGACTTTTGAGATATGTTGTTCGTGATTGCTCCTGATTTTGTTTGTGAATTTCACTGTAGCGAATTTTCTCCGATTTTCCAATGGGGTTAGGCCACATTCAGTTTCAGCTTTCAAATTATTTGTAGATGAGACGGCTCCAATGATGGCTTTGGAGGCTCTGTACTGGACGGAGTCGACTTTCGAGGATGAAGATGCTGGAGCCCAGATTGGTGCTGCATATTCTAGGATTGGTCTGATGAGTGTTGTGTAAGTATTTAGGAGTGTCTTTGGTTTGGAACCCCAGTTTGAACCACAAAGTCTGCTCAGGATGCTGAGTTTTTTCAGAGCTCTCTTTGAAACTGTTTCAGTGTGCTTAATAAATCTCAGTTCCACATCGAGTGTGAGACCAAGGTACCTGGGGTTCGTGACTTGTTTGACGGTAGTATTGTGGAGCCTAATGTTAGGATGGTGAGTCTGCCTGTTCCTTCTGTCTGTTGAGAAAACACAAGATTTGGATTTATCAGGGTTAATAAGGATCTTAAGGTCTTTAGCCCAGGTTTCGATGCCAAGCAGGTTGGTATTTAAGGCTTGTTCAGAGACTGAGATATTAGAGTGTGTATGCCAGATAGCGATGTCGTCTGCATAGCAGGCAATTTTAGCCTCATTGCATATGTGTTCATGGATGGTGTTCATACACATGAGGAAGAGCAGAGGGCTGAGGACCGATCCCTGTGGGACTCCCGCCCACGATCTGTGCGTCTTGGAATACTTTCCATTAACTCTCACAACAAATTTTCTGTCTGAGGAAATCGTTTATCCAGAGCAATGAGTTGCCATTGATGCCAGCACTGTGTAAAATCACAATGAGTTTTTGCCTCCAGACTCTGTCAAACGCTGCAGAGAGGTCAAGGAAGACAGCGGTAGTCTTTATGTGGGGTTTTTCTTGGAGTCCATCGATGATGGACTGAACCATGTAGAAAAGTTGGTCTACTGTACTGTGCCCGGCTCTAAATGCTGTTTGGTAGAAGTGTAAAATATTACGATCGATTAGCCAGTTGATGATTCTTGTGTGGATGATTCTTTCCATTAGTTTGCACAGGATGCTGGTTAAGGAGATAGGACGGTAATTCTTACAGCTGGTGGCATCTTTGCCTGGTTTCAAAATCGGTATAATAACAGACTTCTTCCATATAATGGGCAGTTTGCCTGATTTCCAAGGTAAGTTGAAGATTTGGAGAAGTGTAAGCTTGGCAGATGCTCCAAAGTATTTAACCATTTGGCCGAAGATAAGATCTATACCTGGAGACTTTTTGGGGTCGAGGTTACGGATTGCGCACTCGAGTTCTTCCAAAGTGAGCTCATAAGTGAAGATGTCTTTTTGCTGAAAACGTTTGCTTTTTAGTATGGCTTGCTTGTAGTTTCTCCTTTGTTTTCTGTCTTCGTTTTGAAAGCTCAGTCTGCTTGCTTTCTCGTAGTGTATGGCCAGCATGTTGGCTGCGTCTTTGTCAGTTTTGGACGGTTTACCATTGTTTGTGATAATATTAGAGGTGGGGCCATTATTTTGTAGGATGCTGCCTGTATCAAGGGATTTGATCACCTTCCAGTGTTGATGGTCTTTCCTAGGATCTAGCCTGTTGCAGAGATCTGCCCATTTGTCGCGTATGCAGGTGGAAATTTCCTCTTCAACCATTTTACAGATGTCTAATAGCTTTTTTCTATTTACAACGTTGTTGTTCTTCTCGAGTTCATTACAGGCCATATCTCTTTCGTGAATCAAGGTGTCAATATTACGATCCTTCCAATAGGGCACCCAATTGTTCTTTCTCTTTCCCCTTGGGATGGAGAGCTTTGCTGCTTTCTGTATACCACAAGTGAAAATTTGAACGAGATTGTCCAAATTTTGGGTGGCTGGTATTTGTTTGCAATGAGTTTCAAGGGTTTCTGTGAAATTATCCCAATTAGCTTTGCGAAAGTTCCACGATTTGTTGTTTTGGGGTCCATAATCGACATCAAGGTTGATTTAAGTGATAACTGGGTAGTGATCACTGATGCCGGTTTTAACAACTTTCCACTCAGCAAGCTCGAGGTGTGAGAAGTCAATTGCTGTGATATCTAGGGGGGAAGTCGTGCCATTTGTTTTTGATAGGTAGGTGTTTTCTCCTGTGTTTAAAGTTGAGAGATCTAAGTCCAATAGTAGGTCCTCAACATCTTCTCCCTTGCTGTCAAGTTGGGGGCATCCCCATGAGGGGTTTTTGGCATTGAAATCGCCAAGAAGTAGTTTGATGTCAGAAGAGGAGTTTAATGAAGTCCGAGTCAAGTACAAAATTGTCAGGATGGTATACGTTGACAATTGTTATTGTGCATTTGGGTAGGAGAAGATTGATAGCATGTGCTTCAGTATTGAAGTCATTAGGTAGATTGTGTGCTGGTGAGAATTCTTCATACTTGACAATAGGAGTTTTCACAAGGAAGGCAAGACCCCCTCCGAGATTTTTTGTTCTGTCTTTCCTAATAACCGTGTAGCCTTTGATCTGGAGGCTTAGATTTGGATTTAGTTTAGTCTCTTGTAGGCAGGCTATGTGGATATTATTTTCGTGAAGTATGCATGAGAGTAAGTCCATCTTTCTCTGTGTGCCGTTAACGCTCAACTGTAAGATGTTTAAAGTTGCAGGACACAACGCGTCAGCTGTTTAAGAGTCGCTGTCCTCGTAGCATATTTTTCAGCGTGCCCCCGGACTGCAGGGCACGGCGCGTCGGCTGCCCCTTACGCGGTAGCATTAATATCACATATGTTCATTGCACTAGTCATGGTGAGTGCCATTGCCTCGAGAGGTTGGACTTCTACCTGTTGGTCCGCGGGAGCTATTTTATTTCACTCCTACCACCCAATGGTAAACCATTGAAGGCATTCCCCTATCCGCCACCTGGGGACACGCTCTCTAGGGGTTACAGGCTCCCCCGAAAGAGAACAACTTTTAAACGATCATTAATGTAAATAACATGTACTCATTTCCTGCCCCAAGTTCTTCCTCTGGAAAGCTTGGAGCACAACGAAAGTCACTAACAGAAACAATTGTTAAATTGAAGAATGATAAATCCTTACCATTAATGTGGGTAAAAAAGAGTAATTCACCTACTTCAACAAAAATACACCTATAAAATTAGATGCAAGGAACTAAAGACCCAAGGAGGGGTGCATTCCACCTTACCTCCTGAGTCATCTATATGGTCAGGTTTCACCACTGCATCAGAGCCGATGAATCATTGCCTGAAATGGTTCATGTTCCAGGCCAATTTATTTCTAATGATAACAATGAGAGCCAGGAGACTCTGTTTCACTAAACCGCATTGTCCATATCTAAACAATCTATGATTCAGTGGAACATTAACGTTGTTAGAAGTCACATTGAGGATCTCAAAGTAATTGTGAGAGATGTGTCTCCTATGTTTATCTGTATTCATATCTTCATGAATTGCACAATTCCCAACTAAGGGAGTATTCAGTTTTTAAATCGGGCTTTTGTACAGAAAATCAAGTTAGAGGTGGTGTAGCATTCTAGATTGTAACTGTATCGATGATGTTTCTCTAAACTTAGTAACACCCTTACAAGCAGAAGCCGTTAAAAAATCGTCTCATACAAGCTTACTCTCTTTTGTATTTACTTTTCACCAAGTGCCACAATTTGCAACAGAGAGATCTAATAAACCAGTTACTGACTCCGTTTTTATTGGCGGGCGTTTTCAACATCCACCACAAAAACATGGGTTTCACCAGTATGCAACTCACGAGGGGATATGGTTGAGAGTGTAAGATTGGAACTAGATTAATACCTTCTAAATGAATGTTCTCAGGCACATTTAACACTGTCTGGAGGATGGACATCTGTTGTCATCTCAATATGCAGTCCTGCTTTAGCTGCAAGACTAACATGGTCAGCAGTTCTTGACCTTAACAGTAGCAATCCCATTCCTAATGAGATCTTTTTGTGTGACTCCTCACCCTATTGTTTGACATCCCTGTTGGATCTTGAAAACAACTATACATCAAGACTCATTGGATCTTGAGTTTGAAAATTGAGACATTTTTCAAAAGATATTAGGTCACTGTCATGGATTACCTGGTTCCTGTTGATGAAATTGTAAATTCATTAATAAAAACTATTTTGAATGCTGGTGGAAAGGCAATTGTGCAAACCTCACGACAACCACCTGTTCTGTGGTGGAATAATCAATGCACTGAAATATCTTGTTTACAATGAAAAGATTTAAACAGGTTTTAGAGACAACCAGTGAGTGAGAACCTTGAAAAATATAAAATCCTCTATGCAAAAGTAAGGAGAATTTATAGGTAGAGTAGACATGAATCATGGTTGCAGTTCATTCACACAATTTCAAAAACACCTCCATCTGCAGTGTAGAAGAAATTACGATCCGTTTGTGGTACATCCATTCCAATGCCAATAATTTTATTATAGGATCCGGATGGAAATTTGACCACAGACAGTGTGAAAATTGCTATTGTACTGGGGTAATCTTTTTCAAAAATCCTCCTACTGCATACAAATTACAAACGTAAACAGGAAGTTTTACCTTTCACTATTGGATTGGCTGGAGACTTTTGTTTGTATAACCATTTCTCAATCGATGAACTAGAATCAGCTCTCTCTTCAATGGAAGCCCAGACGACATTGTATATTCCATGATTAAAAATCTCCCACTGCCAGCTAAACTAGTTCTCCTTCGACTATACAACCATATATTTGAGGAGCACGATTTTTCTCATGCATGGTTAGAAGTAACAATAATTCCTCTTTTTAAACAAGGAAAGGACAAAACTAATCCCAGTCGTTATAGACCTATTTCTCTCACCAGGTGTTTATGGAAACTACTGGAGATGGTCAACTGCTTCCTTGTCTGGTACCTAGAAACAAACGGACTAATTTCCAACAATCAATATGGTTCCAGACAAGGACATTTATCAGTTGACCAATTAGGTTTGTTGGAGACCGCAATACAGGATACCTTTCTCTTGCGACAAACACTCGTCGCTGTTTTCTTTGACCTTGAGATGGCATGGAGAAGAGGAATTTTGAATGTTTTAAAATCATGGGGTATACAAGTTAACATTCCTTCCTTTACCGAAAATTATTTCATTAATATTAGATTTTTCTGCTTGGAGGAGCATATTTTTAATCAATACACTCTAGAGAATGATGGTAGCTAAGGTGCTGTTCTGAGTGGTTGCTGTTGTCATTAACAGTGTCACTACAAACATACTGTTCCTAGTCCTATTGTCTAAAAGAATGGACAAGTTGAATGGCTTCAAGTTTTCTGCTTCGAAGACCCAGTGTATAGGATTTACTAATTGCAGGCAACATCAGGAGCCAACATTTATCTTGATGGTATGAGGCTTCTAAAAGTGGATAATGTGAGATTTTTCAGTCTTTCATTTGACAAAACACTTACATGGATCTCACATGTACATGATTTGAGGATTCGAAACAAGATACTGGATATGTTAACTGTCTTTAGTTGTACTAATTGGGGAGTGGACAGAACTTGTATGCTCTGTTTGTTATTGCACTGTTGAAAGACCGCACCCACCTACATTTATTTAATATTTTGTTTAGTTTTTAATTCCTTTTTCTTTAACTTTAGTTTTATATTTACTTAACTTAGTTTTAAAGTTCTAGTAATAGGTATTAGCTCTTAGGGTAGGTAATTCATTTTTAAGTTTTGCTTTCAGATTATTTTATTCATTGAAAAGATGGTAACCATATTTTGTTTTTCACCAGGAAAAAAAATTAATATTAACGGCAAAATAAATTTAAAAAGTCGCGAGAACAAAAAGAAAATTCTGCTA
The DNA here is from genome assembly GCA_036971475.1 of Prosapia bicincta. NCBI lineage: Eukaryota > Metazoa > Arthropoda > Insecta > Hemiptera > Cercopidae > Prosapia > Prosapia bicincta. The sequence continues at coordinate 287,046,154 of JBAIZL010000001.1, forward strand.
CATAATTACATAGACCTATGTATAATAATGTTTTGGTTTATAGTAGGCCTACTGTAAATATTTTTTAAAGGTAGCCTATACATAAACTTTAAAATGTACTTACTGCAGTATTTATGTACAGCTATACTGTCATTACAAAAGAACAACAAGAAATAATTGTCAACACATAACTTAGGAGAGGTACCACTAAAAATAATATTCAACATTTTCTTTTAGTTAAATTTTGTCTTTTTTTTAGCTGCTAAATCACACATTCTCTTCAACAGCAAAAGTTGAGTAAAGCATATCTCTTCTTGTTCATGCGAAGACATTGATGTAATAGCTTCTTCATGACTAGGTCTACTTTTGAAACTATCCCAAGTTCTCCTTTGTCATTGTTATCTTCAATGATGGTCACTTTATCCTACGAGTGGGGAGCTACAAATCTTTTTGACATTACATATAATGATGTTGCAATTGAAAAAAAACTAAATACTCGTAAAAGAAAAATAATAGATTCCAGGACTCTAAAATATTAGAAAATATAAGGAGCCATAACTATCCCTTGAGAGTTTTATGAAGATGAGGTCAAAACTTCAACCCCAAAAAGCTAGCAAACTTTGGAATACAAATTTATACATTTTGTGAAGCGAGTTCTGAAAATTGTTCTGTGTTACAAATGTATGTAGGGGAGGTTGAAGTATGTAGGGAATTTATACCAAGTGAATATGCAACCCGGCATAGGCTTGGAATATACAGGTCTTCCCAGATAATTGCTATATTTCACCTAGGATATTTGTCGGATCACAAAACTAGGTTCGATATACCTACAGATATTAAAGAACGATAACTAAAAAAAAAGCTATTTGTAGGCATTTAGAAAGAATTTTAGCGGTTATTTGAAAAGATAATAAAGGTGTAATTCTTTTCGCACTTCACCTAACCTTTTAGTTTTTAGAGAAACTAAAATAAAAAAAGGAATATTGAAACCTGATGTTATTTTTTATTATAACAGCAGTTAATTATTATATAACTACATCATATTCGCTGTTGAACAAATAGATTAAGATCTACTAGTTTCCCAGTCATGAGAATCATCGAAGGAGAAGAGATATTATATAGATTATAGAATAAATGATGCAGAGCTTCAACTGGCAAAATCTGATTTACCTTAGAATCTCTCGGCCTAAAAAAAGATTCAACTATGCAAAAATTGGTTCCACTTTTCAATACATGTAGCACATAAAATTTCTGACAAAAAATGCATTTGCCTTGATAAGGGAACTTACTTCTTGCAGGCATACATCTAGCTCATAGTAATGCTAACCGCACGATGTCTCTCATGACAGCTAGTCCACTTCTAGTAAATCCAGAGTTCAACAGAATCTACCGAAGTGTTCAGCCCGGTTTGAGTTGAATCTTCAATACCTTTAACCACTTAACTTACTAATCCGAGTTATCACGGAAAATTTTTATTATATCAGCAGTTAATTATATAACTACAGCATCTTCGCTGTTGAACAAATAGATTAATATCTACTAGTTTCCCAGTTATGAGAACCATCAAAGCATAAACATCGAAGGAGAAGAGATATTATATAGATTATAGAATAAATGATGCAGAGCTTCAACTGGCAAAATCTGATTTACCATAGAATCTCTCGGCCTAAAAAAAGATCCACCCCATCAACTCTGCAAAAATTGGTTCCACTTTTCAATACATGTAGCACATAAAATTTCTGACAAAAAATGCATTTGCCTTGATAAGGGAACTTACTTCTTGCAGGCATACATCTAGCTCATAGTAATGCTAATCGCACGATGTCTCTCATGACAGCCAGTCAACTTCTAGTAAATCCAGAGTTCAACAGAATCTACCGAAGTGTTCAGCCCGGTTGGAGTTGAATCTTCAATACCTTTAACCTCTTAACTTACTAATCCGAGTTATCACGGAAAATGGATTTGTTGTTTGAATTACTAACCTGAGTTAACTTGGAATGTTTTTTTCTTCTTGTATGATATGATTAACAGTGTGATAGAGATCGATAATGTAAATACAGGCATATAGAACGCTTTATGTCACTTCCCAGTCTATTTATAGACATGATTAGCTGGCAATAGTTTATAATATTATGATGACACACTAGATTGTCGGATGTCGACTCTTATTAACAGTATATATATAGTTCATTCGCTCTTCATTGACAGTTATCATTTATTTTTGTGTTAGTTCACAACACTTGGTTTATTTTTACCAGATACTGTTCTGCGTTTCCAAATTTGTTTTGTCTTCTTCAAGCCAATAAGTCCTAGCTCAACCCTAATACCTCAGCTAACAACGGTGTTACTTTTCATAGATCCTATCTATGCAAAAAAAATACACACTTTTGCGGTGTCACAAAAACAAATCCAACAAAACAATGTGTAGTTGGTACCCGACCACCTGATGCAAACGGCAATAAAATAAGGAGAGAATCAAGTGATGTAGCACTTTTTGTTACACTATATTTCAAAATTTACCATACTTTCGCAAATGTATAAAACCATTTTTACACACTTTATGTAGATATTTATTGATAAAAGTGTATATATTTAGTGGATAATTTTGTGTGTAAATGAATTAAATTTTTGTACAAGTGTGAAAACAAAACATCCATCATGTTACTGTCTAACTACATTCAAAAGCAGTAATATTTTTGAACGTGTTACATCTTTCCATTAAACAATAACTTCAAACTTCTAACCTATATGCATGAATAACATTTTATTATATAAGATGGTAGTTAAATAACTGTTGCATTTTATATATATTATTATACGTTTTTTAATTTCCGAATAACCTCTGGTTAATAATTAAGTGGTATTTATAAGAGATATTCCCACCCCTTACTATACGAAAAAACAAGTTTTTCAATGAAAAACAATTTTCTAATGGGACATAGAGAGGATTAGAAATTCACAATAAAATATGATTTTTTCAACATTTGTTGACTCCATCTTTGCGTGAGCTACTAGTAATCACTTACACTTTTAAATGTTTTAAACTTGCCTATAGTAGCACTTAATTTGCTTGTTGAGGACGGTAAGCACCCTAACCTACATAAACCTTGAGATCAGTTACGGTCTGAGTTGACAAAGGGACACATCTCCCGAAACGGCCGTCCTCAACAAGCAAAGTAAGTGCTACTATAGGCAATTTTAAAACATTTAAAAGTGTAATATGATTTTTTGGGGAAGGAAACGTGAAAAAAATTAGTAAGTTTAGTGGTTAATTCTCTTCAGATACTGAAGCAGGGTAAGCAAAACATCATCTCTTGTTTCTGGCACACCAGGCATAAAGGTGACTCAGAAAATCCAAAACAATACAGACAGGACTGGGTAACGATATGCCCTGTTCTTGCTTATGATGCTAAGGTTGAGATAGACCAGTGAACATTTTTGTACATGTTAATGCCATTTGGTGACTTCAGTACAGTTGACAGCCACTTGTCTCATTACTCTATTGATCCAGTCTTTTAGGGGTTGAGCTGAATGGTCCACGATTCTTCCCCTGCATAACTGTTTTAATCTGATTACAGTGAACTCAATACCAGCCGTAACTGATCATTACAAGTTCCTTCCTCTCAAACTCACTATTATGGATAGCAACAAACTAAAAAGCTCTTGTAAGAGCTATAAAAAAATTATAAACCTAGTAATCACAAGCATCCAGATATTTACAAGGAAAGGTATGACAAGGGAATCAGATCTGAGAAAAAATAGAAATGTGTACATTATAAAGTTCCATTACATATAGACAAAGAATGATTCAAACTAACAATAAATTCTAAATTTAAAAATTAGTGTAAAACTTTGTAAAATTAGAGTACTTTTGTGTACATCTGAAGTGAACAATAGTAGCGTAAGCCTAGAATCAAACCAAACCATATCTTTTCATACGTTTTTACTAATTATGATAAAAAACAAAATCAATTAACAAATAATAAACTAAATAAGGTACAAAATAATAAATTTTAAAAAATGCAACCATATTAAATATATATTAAGTTCTTTATAAGTAGGGATATTTTTGTGAACAACTCAACTGATACGAAGAGTCAATCTTAGCTGCAGAATACAGCGGTGTTTGTCTCATTAGATCTGTAATGGGTTATTAAAAAAAAATGTGTACAGAACTTAGAGTTAATTAGTTTTGTACAGTTAATTACTTCTAACGTAGACTCAATGTAAGTGCCCTTTATTTCAATATAATTGTGGCCAGTGATCTGCAATCCTGTGATTTAGTCACTGTTATTCGTACATCACATTTCGACCTGTTTTGTAGCGAGATGAAGTAGCAGGTTCTTGTCTAACTAAATTGTGACGGAGTGGAAAATTACATCTGCTCGTGAAGCAGGACCCAAACTGTTTACAATTGTCACACCCAGACAGTCGAAATAAGGTCGTCAATCGTAAACTATCCTTTGTGAATGTGGGGGGGACCTGGAGTCAGAGTGGGTGGGATCTGTGTCAGTCACTGATTTCACAAACGGTACAAAATGAAATGAGCTGGAAATTAGAACTTGTTTTTCTACTGTGATTGTGATTCTCAGTTTCTCTTTCTCACTTACTGTGATTTGTGTGGTGACAAGTGGTATTGTGATTGTGATCACTAAAGATAGTTCTGAAACAGTTTTGTTTGTAGTAGTTCCTTATTCATTTATAAATAATTTGTTTAAGTTGACTATTTTTAGTAAATATTACAATAAATACAATCCGTGCCTGAAAGTGAAATGTCTAGAGTGAACTAGAGAAACAGTGGGAGACAAAATCGGAGCGTAATTTGGACATTGTTTACTTACGACGAAACTGATAAGGGAAGTCAAATGGAATTTTGTAACATCTGTAAAAATTAGTTTTCTTTCAAAACTGCAACATCGAATTTAAAAAGGTACATGGCCTTAAAGCACCCGACAGTTTCAATGAAGTTTTCCATTCCTGTTTCACAACCTCATTTGACTTCAAAAAGAACCAGCGGTAAGTAACTCTTATACTTATTAGTTATTACATCCATCATTATAACATGAAAAAAATAATAGGGAAAATAACACTAAAACTCCTACATTTTCTTTGTTGTAACAGTTTTAATATGCACATGTATTAAGCTATATCATATTACACCAAATAATAAATAAAAAAGTACAAACTATAACTCAAATCTTTATTTAATATGAAAACACAAAATAGTTTAGCTAACTTTTTTAGTCTTACTATTTTTACACACACTTTAAAAATTTTCATTATTCAATTCTTTCTATTAGCTCACACTCTCGTGTGTAGGGGAGAGTGGGGGAACTGTGCGCATTTAAGGGAAATTTGACGTGAAATTCATGACATGATATAAAATTCTGCTTTAAGTGTTATTGTCTTCCTTACCTAATTCAGTTTTTGGAAAAAATAATTCATTTCAATAAATCTATCCATTTAAGACATATAACTAAAAATACACATGAATGCAGTTGCGTATGGTTACCCTACCCTTGGGGTAACCATGTGCATATCGTTGGGTAACTGTGCGCAGTTAGTGCAACATAAGGTTAAAAAAAGACATTGAAAGTGTAAAAAAGAGTAAATTTATTAAACAAATTATTACTTTCAGAACAATTTAAAACATGAGTCTTTAGCTAGGAAATCTTGTAAAATAACATTTATAATATATAGACCTTACATTAGGAATTTACTACAATACAACTGTCACAAATATAGGATTTGGGAGTGTCCCACTCAGTACAGTCTGCATGGCTCCAGTTACCGCAATGGACACATCGATACCACAGCTCTTTATCCTTCCCAACTTCATTGCACACTGAACAAACACCATTACTATTTTTTTCAACAGCATTCAGATCAACAATCGTATATAAGTCAATGTCGTCCATTTCATCATCTTGGCGGAGCATTTTCATGTCAACATCTGAATCCACAGAAGAAACATCAGACCAAGGGTTTCTGTTCTTATGATTTATCTTTCTTGTAAATTTTTTCTTCTTCATTTCTTCCAATTTAACTTTGCTTGAATCATTTTTAAAACTTAAACAACGGGCAGCTTTTTTAAGTTCTTGTTGATTTTTCTTTTCCACCTTTATTTTTCTTTTTGCATCAGCCTTTTCGAGTTTTGATTTCATTGGGGTTGATGTTAAAATCGTGAATGTTGTTTTTCACGTTTGACCTGTTTCTTAGCATTAGGGATAACCTTAGGCTTGTTTTGTTTAGGAATAGGTGCAAATTTGATGAACAAATTTTCTTTAGAACTCCATGGCTGAGGATTTTTATAAATATTTTCATTGGTTAGTGGACTGTTGATGTTGGAATTTGGTGGCTGGTCGGCACTATTTTCAAAAATATTTGAGTTGTTTGAGTTATTAAATTTATTTGTAGATTGAGGGGTTGTTGGAGTGCTTTCTACAATAATTTCTTGGTTTTCTAACATGTTTGCTGGTGTAAAGTCAATCTCTGAAAACTTTAGTGGATCCAAGAGCACTATTCCAGGTGAGGAAAATCCAGACACAGCATTTCTTGCAAATCCAGTTGCAGCTTTCATAAATCCTTTGTTTACAAGTTCAGCAACATCATATTCTATAATTTTTGTATGACCAGTTTTAGTCATGTGGAGATCATACTCTCTATAAAGTGCTGTCTTTAAAGGGCCGAAAAACGTTAGGTTAAGCGGTTGAAGACGGTGTGAGGTATGGGGTGGAAGTGAAACCATATGAATGAAATTTTCTCTGCAATATTTATAGATTTCTAAAGATACATGACTGTTATAGTTGTCTAAAATAAGGAGGATAGGATCAGATTCTGAAGGAAGAGCATGGTTTTTAAAATGGTGTAGCCATCGAAGAAAAATGTCTTCATTGCTCCAGCCGTTTCGAGAGCATGTTGCTCCAACTGGGCCGTTTCTTTCTAGCTGATGTGACATCCTGGCTCGAGGATAAACAAACATTGGTGGGATGAAACTCCCTGCAACATTCATAGCAAAAAGAGCTGTAATGTTTCTGCCCCTCTCAGCCGATATTGCAGTTCCGACCTTTTTGTCCATAAACTTTTGTACATTTTTTCTGTACTGTTGTTATGCCCGTTTCATCTTCATTGTAAATTCTATGTGGAGGGAATTGATGATTTTTCATCATTTCTTCGATATTAGAAAAGAATTTGTCCACTTCTACCTTATTTAATCCAGTAATTCTATTTAAACTAGTCTCTTCTGGCTGGCGTAGTTTAATTTCCGGGTATCTTTTTAAGAAACCGCAGAGCCAGTCTTTGCCACCAAGGCCTAAATCTTTATTGAAATCATTTTTTATTTGGTTTGCCACCGCATATTTATACACAAGACGCCTCAACGTTTTCTGTGTTAAACCATAAAACAAGTAACAAAGTTTTAGATTATAGTCCTTTAAATCTATTTCGATTTGTGTCGAAAACATAGGTCTACGCCCGAGGGGTTCTATAGATGGTTTACTCAAAATTTTTTATTTGGTTTGCCACCGCATATTTATACACAAGACGCCTCAACTTTTTCTGTGTTAAACCATAAAACAAGTAACAAAGTTTTAGATTATAGTCCTTTAAATCTATTTCGATTTGTGTCGAAAACATAGGTCTACGCCCGAGGGGTTCTATAGATGGTTTACTCAAAGTAAGTTGCTTCCGTAAGGTTGACTCCGGGATACCAAAACTTCTCCCAACCTCTCTTATTTTTCTGTTGTCGATCCGAACAGCATTAATAGCATTGTTCAATGTTTCTTGCGAGTATGACTGTATTTCTGTCTTTCTTGTGTATTTTTTCGGCATCTAAAAAGAATAATAAACGGAAATTGTAAATGTAATACTCTTAGCACTGAATTGCATGAGGGGGAAGCGTGCGCACCTCTGCGCACAGATACCCAAACCTCATTGTCCAATTATTTTTATCAATTTCTCGAATATTACAAATAGTTTTTAGGACCTTATACGTTTAAAACATTCACAAAAGTACACACTTTAATGACATATATATAAGAGTTAAGTTAAAGAGGAATAATGTACATACCTTTAATATTTGTGGCGATCATAAATAAGAAGATAACCTCTCTTATAGACATTCACTAACTGCACTCGGAACACAAAGACAATGGCGCCACCGTTTCCACTGGTCTTAGATAGTACTGTCTGCGACAGATAGTAGCACCTACCAGAGCTACTTCTATAAGAAATTTGAGTTTTATTGGTGCACACGTTTACCCGCTGCGCACAGTTCCCCCACTTTCCCCTATAGCTTGTACAAATTTCGATCGTTAATAAATACGTTTTCATTCGTTCACTCTAGTTCAAATACATTTAAAAAAAAAATTAATGGATGACAACTGATGTTAATACAGTTTCTTCAAATAATAATTCAATATCAGGAAGCTGATCTACGATCGAGCCATACTCCAACTGAGTCCAAAATTTTAAATATTATACTAGAAAATATTTTATCAGTGAATAAACTAAAATAACATTTTTTAATATTTATAATAAATTAATTACGCGTGAAAGTCTTTTTGGTTTTTAAAATCTAATATCCTTAATTGACAAACATTTACATATTGGTATTTTTAAAATAATTTTTTCACTCATTTAAATGTTGCAGTATCATTAGGACACTGTGGCTTTAACGCAAGTAATGGTTGGAAAAGGAAAATTGCACTTTTCATCCACAACTGCCCTACACATCCACATGACATCAATTCCAAACTGAAGAACGTCAATGTGTTTTTCTTTCCACCAAATGTTACATCGATACTCAAACTACTCGATCAGGGAGTAATAAAAAATTTAAAGCTACACTACAGAAAAAGAATTTTAAAAAAGATTGTAGACCCTATGAATAATATTGAATATGGATATCTAATATACAATGAAGAAACATTCTGAAAACATCAATGAAACATTTTTAACAACTTGAATTTCAAATAAATTGAGACATTATAAAACATTATCCTATATTAACATTGGCCTATTACACTAACTATGCTCGCGATATTATACTGTATCCCTTTTATTACCGTACGTACGTAGTGCGGTATGCGTAATGCGGTAAGATCAGTAAGATTGGGTGGGAGCAATCTTGACCACACAACCTCTCAATAACGAATACCTCTCTACATCGTATTTTTTTCCTGGATAATCGACTTCATTATACAGAGGTTCGACTGTATTTGTATATTTTCAGTGTATCTTCTTTTAGTAAATGTTTATTTCTCTTGTCTAAAAGTGTTGTGCTTTACCTATCATTATTATTAAATTTTGCATTTGTGCACATACAGATACACAAATATTAATTAATATAAAACAATCGTACTGATATGGTTAACTCACATATCATTACCTAACCTCAATAAATAATAGCCAACTGACAATCACAGTTATTTCAAGGTAGCAATAACAGTTTGGCCTTTTAGTGTGAAATCACTGTTCACTGATTGTGGCTAACCTCAAACAAGCTTAAATATAATTTACTGTATAAAAATAAGCAATATAATATATAAGCAGGAAATTTTTTTAAAAGGAAAACAGGAAAAACAATATTTTTTGTTTATTAAAAAAGAATCACTTGAGAACAAAGACCATTTAGGAACTTAAAGGTCAATGGATTCCACAATTAATTCAAAGTGTTCTTAAATTTGAATCTATTGTAGTAGCACGATAAACATTAAACAATGATTCATTGGCATTCAGGAGCCACATCAAGTAATAAAACAGTTATAATTCAAAATGTTTTGACTGATATTTGTAAAAAGATTTTTACAAGTTATTAAAAAATATTTTTCTATTATGTACAAAATATATTTACAAAGCATAGGATCAATATCAGCTCATACCAGTTGAATCTGTCTTAACAGATGTTACTGTATCAACAATGTCTTTTTTATTATACTTATTTTGAACACCCTTCATCACTTCAAACAACTTTGGCTTATCACTATTTTTTTGTCTCTTCTGATTGTTAGACCGAAGTCCCAAGGATTCAAACTGTTGTCTATCTACTTGCCTATTTTTTAACTCGGGCTGTCTGTTGGGTGCTCTCTTCCACTGGTTTTTAAATGTTGTTGATTGATAACTGAAATTAAAAAGTAAGTGCTTTTTATATTGGATATCACAAAAAATATGCATGTTACACAATACTGACATATATTAATCCACAGTTATTTAGAGGATTCATTAGAACAAAGGAACAGCCAAAGCTTTACCTCAAAGGGGGTAGTTGGAAAAAAAATTCAATTATATTTTAGAAACTAAAATTTGAAGTATATTAAAAATAAATCTACATCTACTTAATAATTCAATAAGCAAAAACCATTAGTTACTGATATTTCAAGCACATGTGTTTTGTTCTTGGTTTGTGGTAGTTACTCTTCTTATTCTTACTCTTCTTCTCTTGAGTGTTATGTTATTGAGAATGTGTGATGTTTTGGTGCTCTGTGATGAGTAGCTGTTCTGAGATGAGTTAAAAAAAAAAAATATGTATCCAAATACAATGTCTAATTGTAAGTTTAATCATTTAGTATATGTTGTGGTAGGTTTTTCGTGATGTTTGTAAATTTGGGAATTTTTTGTGTATTTAGTTTATTGCCTTTTTTTGATGCAGTGTAGAATGTCTAGTTTTGTGTCAATATTGGTGTATGAATGTAGTGTATCTTGAATAAGATTGTAGTGTATCTTGTGAAATTTGATTTAGGTTGAGGGTTTTTATGTCTTTTATATGTTTCTTGTATCCTGTGATGAAATTGCTTCCTGTTTGTTCTATGAACGTGGTTGGGCAGTCACTGCATGTTGTTTTGTATAATCCTGCTCTGTCATTTTTTTATGAGTGTTAGATGTTTTGAAGCGACTGTATGAGATTTTGAAATGATGAAGCAATATTGTAAGAGTTGTGTTAATTAAGGTTATGTAATTTTGTTTGTGTATTTTTTTTGTCATGTGTGTTTTGTTATGTGAGAGTTGTTTTTTGTGTATTATGTTGTCTATCAGGATGTGTTTGTGTCAGTTTCTATGGGCAAGGTATTTTATTGTTTGGAGTTTTTTTCTTCTGTCGTCATTGTTCATAGGTGTTTTTGTACTGGAACAGTAGACACTTCCAGCTATCTTAACCCTGCAATCATTTCCCCCTACTCCTCTAGGATTTGCTTCAGCACCTGCAGTCTCATTATTTAACAGCCAGGCCCTATATTTTTTATTATATACATTGATTTACAGAAACTAATCAAGGGCAAAATCTGTTTACTGAGAAATATCAGTAAGTAATGGCTTTTGCTAAGGGAATTATTAAATGAGTGTTATTCCGATGTCTCAAGATGTGCAACTCAACAACTGCAAGTTATATTAAATCTACATTCTTCCCCATAGATAATGGAAGATAAAAGATCTTCAGATATTTTGATCTTAATATTAAAGGTTTTTTTAAAAAATTCAATTTAGTTCTTAAAGGATGATGGCAACTGTATCCCTTAATGGAACTACCACTGCATGAGAAAAAATAGTAAATAAATCATATGCTGAGAGAATAGATGGTAGAGAAAAGGACAGTTGAATTTACATTAAAGGATTTGCCCAGTAGGAATACTGAAATTATAAAACATATTAAAAATAATTTTTCCTCTCATTCGCCAAGTTCGGGACCAAAGAGGTGACGAATTCGAGAAAAAAAAATTACGGGAATTGTGAAATTAACATGTAATTGTGGCTAAACATAGCACATTAAGTATGTAAATAGATATATAATGTAATAAATGTTGTACTTGCACGATTTATGTTGGCCGAAAAACACAACATTACATAACACTATAGAAACACTAGTAGCCTACAGTATAGTTCGTAACTACAAATACAGTATGTCACTCTGTTTTCATAAAATATGCAAAAATAACATATTAGAGTACCTTATGAGAACAATAAGAACAATAAAACTAACAAGAAAAAATACAGTACATTAAATCAATTCACATTTTAGTTTTTAAAAAAGTCTGTGTCATTTTCTTTTGTACAAAAGAATTCTTTGCTGCTGACTTCTATACTACATGACGGTGCAGACAATGTTTGTTATTATTGTGACAAATAAGGAATACAGAGACGAATTACAGAACGTGACAAATTATTAATATTTGATACTGTATGTTTGTAAAACATGCACATATTTTAATTAAAAAGTGATGGAAACTTGAGACTTTGTCTTTCAATAATTCAAAATGTTTTGTAATTCATATCTTCACAAAAAGCTTGAAACTTGCTAGTGTGAGTGTAGCAATTAATTCCTAAATGCTTCAACCTTCTTCATTCATTCAAGTTTAAAATGTTCTTTTTTACTGACCTATTTAGCCCTTATTTAGCATTTTTTTAAATGTAATAGTTCTAGCCAATTATTTTTAGACTATTAGAAAACAAAGTTTGTTTTGATATTAACCTGTTGCTTGTTAAACAAGCAAAAATCACTATTTATTTAAACTTACCCTGGTTCATTTTCATCCAAAGGTTCTTTGGATAACAATATGTGTATTGTTGGTAATTCTCGTACAACCATTAATGCGTCTAAATCTTCAAGTATAGGGTCCCAGTGTTCTTCTACTCTAAATAAAAAGTACTACATTATTAACTCTCCACAAGACGAACTAGCAATAATCGTAGAATTATTCTACAAGTACACAAATATTAGGATAGGAGGACATTTCTCTCCTTATTTATGATATTTTATTAGCTAAAACATTTAAATGAGAAAACAATTCTTATTATACAGTTAAAAAAAAAAATAGATTGAAAGTTTTTAATGTAAGCTGATATATCCACTATTTACTCTTAATTTGAAACCATATCACAAGAAATAACTGTTTCATACTAGGGATGTCAAATAAGTAAGTTACACTATTTTTTTTTTATATCTATGTGATAGGTGGGAATCACAGAGAAGTTGCGTCTGGGTGTAGTGGCAGCACTGAAAATTTTTATGTGGTTGATCAACTAGGGAGTCAGGTTCCAACCACTATGGAGACTTCATTTGTTTTTACCACCAACTGCAAAGTTTGTGGTGTTATCTGTTTTTGAACAGCAAAAAATAATAATGCAACCGAAATTCATCACGAATTGTGTTGAGTTTATGGTGAGGATGTTATGTCAAAGCCAATGGTTGCCCCTCTACTTCCTGCACTCCAACTGTTGTTGAAGATATCCGAAGAGTCACATACACCAACTGGCGCTTAATGCTTGATGAAATCCTTTCTCAACTCTTTTCGAATGTGGAAATAAGCCATGCATCTCTTCACAGGATTATTTCTAATGATCTGAGTCTCTCAAAACTTGAGTCGTCACCCACACACTACTTGTCAGACTCAAGACTTGCTCTAGAAGTTTAAATACGATGTTTTCGGACATCTGCCTTACTCACCTGAACTTACGTCAAGTGACGAGGGAAAATGCTGTACAAATGAGGATTATTTGAAGCAAGACGTTGAAAGATTGCTAACCATTATGGTGGCAGAATGGTATGAAGCCGGATTGGAATATTTTTACCATAGTATCAAAAATGTTCTAAAAACAGAGGGATTATGTAGAAAAATATGTTTTTTAAACAACATTTTCAAAATATGTTGAAAATAGAAATTTTTATTTGTTAAAATAAAGTTAGTATAACTTATTTTTGAGACAGCCCACATGTAATTACAATTAAAATAGCTAAATATTTCATAAAGATCATTGAGTTATTTCAATAAAAAAAATTAGCATCATTAAAAAAAAGGAAATCTCTTTTAGATGTATATTTAATTTCATCAATTTGTTTTCTTCCCTATCAATTACATTATTCTTAATGTTTTGATTTTCACTAGTTATGTTATCAATAAAACCACTTCAACTATTCATATTACTTTTATCGAATAGTTCACAACTCTTATTCCATCACAGCAATAATACAGTCTTCTCCCGATTTAATATTAATTTTATTACCACTATTATATATCACAACACGATACTATTTTTTCTGAATAATACTTATTCATATTGTAGAGACATATGCGCTATCCTTAATCAGTCTGTTTATTCTGCTTGACCTTTGTTAATGTTATCATCTCCATGTTTAGATTTTTCATGAATAAAGACTGTTTTTACCTCTCAAAACTGTCCCTATAAAGAAAGATATTCATATTGGTGTTCAGAATGATAGGACAAATAAAGTAGGATTTTTATTGCTGTTCCAATGGCTTCTTATAAACAAGATTGCAAGGTCTTATGAGCAAGTGGCTATTTAGGTTAAGTTCTTAGTCTTGTCTTATTTAAGAGTTAAGTTACCTAGGATTAAACTCTTATGTACATTTCGATGACCATATCATCATCTTCAGAGGGTTTATTACAAAATTACAATCTAGAAAACAATAATTTAGAAACTAGACTGACCTGAGTCTAATTTGTAACTTAGTCACCATAACACACATAAGGGTTTAACCTTAGGTAACTTATATTATCAGTTGATTATTTTTGTGGTATTGGGGTTGTTTAAAATATTTATTATAATATATTGCACCACTCCACTGTGCTTTTGATACTGTATCCTAATTTTAAAAATTAGTGGAAGCATGTTTTAAAAATTATTTTAGTTTTTCAAAAAACTAACGTGAAAAACTATCTTTGCAAAAAAACCACTACTTACTGACTTATTCAGCAGACGCGTTTTGCGCTATGTCAGCGCATTTTTCAATGCTGTAAATTACTGACAAGGCTGTTGCTCAAGTGTGTTGTGTTGGTGCGTGTCTGTGGTGTATTTTTGTTCTTTGGTGTGTAGAGTAGTTGTTGATTATATGCTCAAATATAGTGTTTGATTGGAAATGTGTTTTGTTATTTAAAATGTGCTGTGGATAGTATTTATGGTGTTTATATATCTCATAGTTTTCTACTGTGTTAAGTTTTTTGCTTTTATTGATGTAATGTAGGATTTTTAGATTGGTGTCTATGTCAGTCTGTGAGTGTAGTGTTTTGTATGTGAATGGCGAAATTTGATGTGGGTTGTATCTTTCTTATCTGTTTTACGTGTTCTTCGTATCTTGTGGTAAATTTTCTCCTGGTTTGTCCTATGTAAAAGCTGGGACAGTTGTTACATGTAATCTTATATATGCTTGTACTGTCGTGTGTATCCGGGCGTGTCCAAAAACACAGTCAAGAAACACACCAGGATAAACACCCTACCATAACAAAAAAGATTTAAGTTCAGGAAAAATTAACCAATCTACTTGTACATTTATTTCAGTATTTGATGGTTTTATGGTCACAATTCTTATGATCTACATCTCTTGAAGTGAAATTTAGACTATATATAGCGAATACCTCAAGTAATAAAAGTTATATAGGACCAATATGTGTTTTTACCCTTCTCAGCGGTGAAAATATTTTCATGAAAAAAACAGCAGAAATTTATATACAGCTTGATTTTAAGAAAAAATGTCCTAAAAAGTATTCTGCAACGACAAAAAGTCCATATTTTTTTAGTTACTTGTAACTGACAATCCTGATTTTTATCTAAAATCTAATGTTTTTCAGAAATAACTCAAAAACTTGAACGGTTTTTGTTCAAATCTTAATGTTTAAACAAAAAATTATATGAAACAAAAATAAAGTGTACAAAAACAAATTGATAATGTGTTTAAAATTTGTGTATATGAACTAAAAACCAAGTTATAGTTGGTTGAATATTCATTCGCCATTAATGTAAAAATCAAATTTTTTTAAGGTAAAAATAATCTTTTTTAAAATATTAAAATAACTCTTAACACATTGAAAATAAATTAAGGGTGTTTCGCAGGGCGCAGCACAATCGAATTAATTCCAAATACAGTGGTCACAGCGATTGATTTGTTTTGTCCAAATTTTTAATTTTTTTATTCGATAATTTATAATTATTATTATTATTGACAAAAATAATTAAAATGCTACTTACAGTTTAAAGCTTAGTTGGTTACCCTAAGATTCACTCAATTAATTATTCACTTTGCATTTGTAAAAAAAACTTTATATCTAAAATAATTACATAAAAATTATCACACATATTAACAATATATTTTTAAAATAATAATTTGTAAAGGTAACCGTACAAATCTAGGGCATAGATCTAGTGCAACTGAATATATCCACTCGCTGCAATTAACCCACAACTGAACAATAAAAGACTAGAGATTAAACTAAATGGCCAATTGTTATAAACATTAAGAAGGCAATCAAAATCCTACTTTATGTGTCTCGTCATTCCGAGAACACACTGAACATAAATATTTTTCAATATGGTGACAGTTTTAAGAGAAAATTTTATCACAATAAATCCAAATTGAATAAATCTTTATTAAAAAAAGTGGCTGATGATGTAGCTTCCCATTACTTGATTGACACATACACACACGCATGCAAGCACACACGGACGTACACACACAAACATTCATATCACTAAAGTTTTGTACAGTAAGAGTGTCAATAATCTGGATGTCAAAAACCTGGAGCATCACAAATCCAGATTGTAGTTTCAGCATGCATGGCACTCGGTATAAAGAGCACACGCAGCATTAAGCGCCACTGCAATACATATCAAGTGTTATCTTTGATTATAAATGCAAAGAAGATATATCATTTCCAAAAAAAAAGTGTCGTAACTAATTTTAAACATACAGTATATTTAATCATGATTTAATTTTGTTAAGATTTGTATGCTGTGCACTCTAACCAAAAACTCGTATTGTAACCAATCAGCAAAATAATCAAATTTATTATTAAACTTAATCTTTAGCTAATTTTCATTTAATATTATGGTTCATCTGCAATGAAATTTCTTCAATTTTTTACTTTTGTTCAAG
Source organism: Prosapia bicincta (assembly GCA_036971475.1). NCBI lineage: Eukaryota > Metazoa > Arthropoda > Insecta > Hemiptera > Cercopidae > Prosapia > Prosapia bicincta. The sequence goes on from JBAIZL010000001.1 coordinate 287,063,010, forward strand.
TACTTCTGAAGATGATTTTGTTCCATGTAATCGAAATAAACATAAAGCAACTGTAGAAAAATAAAGATTTTTGTATTGTGTTTAGTGGGTTTTATTTATTTAATTGAAAAATTAGTCCACAGTGTCCAACAAATTTATTAATAAAGGACTTTTTCACTCAATAAGTTTTTATCAATATGTTTTTTCCTCTCTGTGCTATGCATTAGTATGTACAGTATATGTTCTTTCACTAAATTCTTTTGTATTTTTTAAGCCCTCTGACGTCTATTTTATAATTATTCCAAATGGAATTTTCAAAACTTCCAAAAATTCAAACTTACGCGGTACTCTAAGCATTAAAATAGATTATAGTTAATGAAATTTCAACCATATGCAGTAGTTTAAATGTTGTTTGAAAACCCGGATAAATCAGTAGTCTGGATTGGTCCCAACTGATTCAAATTTTCGACGATCTACTGTACATTCAGTTTTTTTAGCTGTCCTCCAATTGCTTGGACCTAAAAATTTATTGTTTAATTAAATAATACTTAACTAAGTGAATACACAAGGGTTTACTTGCTGATGCGTTTCGAAACAATTGTTACAAAACAATTTGTAATAGAAACGATCGTTTTGAAACGCGTCAGCAAGTAAGTTAAATATTATCACTTAGTTAAATATTATTTAATAAAAGTTTAATCAGTGAATTCAAGTTGATTACAACAAGCAACTTTCTATAAAATTTATATTTTTAAAATTGTAAACTGTTTAATTTTATATGAAACAAACAGCTTTTCAGTTACAAAATTTTAAAAAGAGTTTATTAACTCTCTATAAACCTTCTAATAAAAAGATTTACCCAACTATATGTGTGAACAATTTAGTACCCATTTCTGATTCTAGTTCCATGCAAACTAAAACTAATATGATTTTACTATATTTACATTAATTACACTCCACATCTACTATTTCCAAGATTTAATAAGTTTGAACCTCACAACATTAAAAAAACTACATAATTTATAATGAGTGTATTTTTACAATAAAAAATCTGTAAAATTAAGATGAACTACATACTTGCGGAAACATATTTTGTTGATCTGATGAAGTTTTTTATTGCGTTTCATTATTTCTGCACAAGTGATAGCTTTTCCAACTGCCGGTCCTGATCCAGACCAAACAATAGTCCCACAAGAGTTAAATTCTTTCAAGGCATAGGTCAACAAATTCCTTATCTTACTACCACCTGATACCTAAATACATTATTATTACAATTAGTTTTGTAAATGAAAAACGCTAAGCTCAAAAGAGCAATGCAATTATGATATAAATTGTGAAAAACAATTTTGAAAAAAATCCTAAACATAATGAATTATTGGTTATTCATTAATCAAAATTAACATTAAGTTTAATTTCAATGAACGTATATGGGTTAATACTGTTATACGGATTAATATCAGAAGTTGGTCCCGAAGAAAACCACTTTTATGTCTGTTAAATTGGGTAAGTTGCTAAATTTGTAAGTCATTTACCCTATTAGATTATTTCATTTGCAGAAATACTAGATGTCTTTCACATGTTTTTGTTTACACTACTTATAAGATGTTTTAAGTTTTTTTAATAATGTCTCTAATTTATCTATTATAAAAAAAATCATTAATTACTGATAAACATATTGACAAAGTCAACTTGTTGACAAGTTTGAAAGTCAAATTTTCAACAATATTACCACCCCTTACATTTAATAGTTGTCTTGCTGAATGTTGTGAAAGATACATTCTTCATATAGATTCAAAAAGTGATTACTCGAATACTTTGTGACTTAAAAATTGTGTTCGGTGATCAATAATCGGAATGTCTGTAAATGAAATCTATCTAAAAAAATTGTGAGTAATCATTCTGAGAAACAGTTGTAACTATCGAAATAATCCTAATCTGAACCTTTTTATAATCTGTATGAGCCACCTTTCTGAGGAACGATAATCAGTATGGTGGCATGAACTTTTATAAATACCTGGATAGATCGTATTTGTAGTGCATAATCGTTTTGTCTACTGTATGTATTTATTGTTTATTTCGAGTGTCCTCTCAGACTGTATTGCTTGTTTGGTTCTACAATTTACAGTTTGTGCACAATTATGTCATGAAAATCAAATAATTTTGTGGAACTAAACTGTTTTGATTAAAGCAAACAAGAGATTTAGCTGCCTATAAAGGCAGGTATTTCACCATTAAATAACCAATTATCAATTTTTATTCTTATAATTATAGATGATTCAATGTATATTGTTTTACTCTTTTTCAAAATTATACAATCAACAGCATTTGCATTCAAAACAATAAGTTAGTGAAAGTATGTTTTGAACAGTATATTGTGTAAACAGTAAAATAGAAATTTTAATGAAGTATTTACAAAGTTGTTTTAATTATTACAGTTCCTGTATAATATAACTTTTAAAAAAAGTTACACTCGTAGAGATTATTGTTAAATAAAAAGCAGTTGACATGCGAGTCAGGTACTATTTATTCACACAGGCAAGGTTTCAATAACAGGTACGTTATCATTTCAGGCCTTATTTCTCCTGTACTCTATTAAAAGAAAACACTGTGACATAACCTTAGTATATTTATGAAAACAGCGCATATATGCTTTTATTAACTTACAGTACCTTTGTCCATGTGTACTAACAATGTGTGGGTTATTGCTAATACACATGGACAAAGGTGCTGTGAGTTAATGAAAGCGTTTATGCGCTGTTTTCATAAATATATTATGGTTATGTCACAGCGGTTTTTTTTTTTAATAGAGTGCAGGAGAAATAAGGCTTGAAGAAAATAACGTACCCATTGTTGAAATGTTACCCATGTAAATAAATAGTTGTACCTAACTCGCAAGTAGACTGTTTTTATTTAACAGTAAATATGTAATTATCTTTTTCCAATATTTTATTAAATTTTAGTTTTTAAGTGCAAAAACATATTTTTAGTAAACAAATATTTATGAGCAAAAATTGCCACCATTTCAGTTTTTTTTTTTAAAGAAAAGGTTTGCAAATTACAAACAAATCAATAATTGAGACCCAGTCCCTATCACTTTTGATTATTGATGCTCCACTGTACCTCAAGTTTTTATATCTGGTCACTTACTTTTCAACACTGCCTTTCAGATGAAGATGCTTTACCATTAATTTTTTTACTGGCAATATTATTTTTATTTTTAAATCTGCCTAATCACCTGTTATTATATACCTCACTGTATGGAAAGATTTCCAGATTGTGCATCTAAACAGACTGTTTCATTGCCTGGCATACTAAGAGATGTTTGCATTTTGAAAAAGCAACTGTTTGTAATTTTTTCATACTTTTCAAGTTTTTTATAATTTGCTCAATTATATCCATATACAGTATATACCAGCCAATCTCTTTATATTTCAAAAAGTTTTATTTTACTATTTTGTTTTATCTAAAATATTGTGTTTTGTGTTAGTTTTTGATTGGCGATGATAACCACAATTGGTTTTTCGCCAGGAAAAAAAATTATATTTCAAATGTTTATGATGCAAAGCTGTTTATTTTGACATGGATTAAACTGTATGATTGTTAGAATGCCTTGTACACATTATGATATATTTCTTTAAAAATTTTTGGCAAACTCAGATCAGTGATCAGACGTGGATCAGTATAATGATGGTTTTTTAGAGATCGTCCATTTAGATCATCCTATCCCGACTGTACCTAATGTTATAATGTTTTAGGAATTGTATTGTTGTTATACATGGATACATACAACATTTTTAAAGTAAATTTAAAGTTCTGAAGTGAAATGTAAAGCCTAAAACCTAAAAGTCTTTCCACAAGACCCACAGAACTGTACAAGAAATGTAGCCCACATGTATAAAGTGTTAAATAAATTAATTACTTGACAAGATCATTGTAGATTTAATCAATTTAAATTAAATGGTTTTCAATTAATGCAAATTGATAATTTGGATACAAGGAATTTCAAGAAAGTATCTGAATTCTAAATAAATATCATTATAAATAAAGACAATAAATCCCATAAGAAAATTTGGAGTTCTTGGTACCAATTACACGACATTATTAACATACTCGAAAAAAATATCAATTACCATGTTACACATGTGCGCACGCACGCACACACACACACACATACACACAAACACACACACACACACACACACACACACACACATACATACACACACACACACACACACACACACACACACACACACACACATATATATATATATATATATATATATATATATATATATATCTAAAACTCCAGTTCACCTTGGAGATTGGGACCAACCGATCCCTAAACTTCCTCGACCTCACTATAACAAAAAGAACACATAAAACACAGATTCAACATTTACAGAGAACCGACAATGACAGACACACTTATCCACAACACCTCAAACCACCCTATCAAACACAAACAAGCTGCCTTTAGATCCATGCTCCATATACTCAAAGAAGTACCAATGACCACAGAAAACATAAACAAAGAACTAGACACCATTAAATATTTAACATATACAAATGGATACAATAACAGACTATGGCACAATATACAAAAAACACGAAAATTAACACTACAGGGATGGAAATCAAATACATCACAATACCATGTATAAACAGAACATCAAATAAAATGGCCCACAAATTTCAAAAAAAAAAACAGGATAAAAAATAGCATACAAAACTAATAACTACAATACAAAATACAACACAACACCAACAACAAAGATCAACGACAAGCACCAGGCGTATACAAATTAAACTTTACTAACTGCAACAAATTTAAATTGGGCAAACAGGTCGCAGCTTCCAACAAAGAGTTGAGGGACACAAAATCACCCAAAAAGAACAATAACTCAGCACTCTACAACACCTAAAAGAAACAGGATTTAAATACGCAGATATTTACCATAACCTAGAAATCTTACACATCAACATAAAAGGACCACATCTCAACACACTAGAATAATATGAAATTTACAAACACACAAAATACAAACATATTAAACAAACTAACCCAATACAAATCACACATACTCTCTGATACTATTGAAAACCTGCCTTTATAACCATCACCGCTTAACCTAACAACTCACAGGCAGAAAATTTAGACACTGATGAAGATCGCCACGGAGAGATCGAAAACGTTCTGTCTCAGATTTTACAAATTTAAAGTTGGGATAGTGATTAATGTAAAAGTAATATGTATATGTATATATATATATATATTTCCATGTTAGTACCTACCTGTTCGAAAATGTTTCAAAAAATTAATTGGTTTGAGTGCCAAAAAGTCATTAAATTAATATTTCATAGAAAGTAACTTACATGCATCCAAATAAAATTCTCTGGTAGATTTTTAATCGGTATTTTAGACTTTTCAAAAGGTTCTTCTACATTTTTCCCCTTCTTATAATTCTCCATACCTGTTAAAAATATTTTCACAATTAAATTCATGTAATATTTTTCTTACATATTGTTGATTATTTCAAGATGTTTTATAAGTCAATACAATATTTAATTTGATTTTTTAACTCTTAAATTATTTGGCTAATTAAACTCGAGAAAACAAATTATTTAGTCTACAATAAAAATATAAGGTTTATATTAATATAAAACTTAATATAGACAGCTTTGTATTGGTGAATATTGAATGAGTGCAGATAAACAACAAATATTATAAATAAGCTAGGACTTATACAAGCAAAAACCAACTATGTTAATACTTTTTTCAAAATTAAAAAAAAACATATGTAATCATCTAATTAATACAAATAAATGACAGCTGATAATATCTCAATGTATATGTGTAAATATGTAATAACTCTCCCATAAAAAGTCATGGAATGGCTTTATAAGTCAAAAACAGAGTCTTTTATTGTTTAATGATTCCTCCACTTCTTATAGAATAAGGATTACCTTCAGATGACCCCCTTTGTACTTGGGGTAGTGATCAATGACAATGTGACTCACCAACATAGGTGTTTCTGATTTTGACGTGTTCTACTTCTTTTGGAATATTTTGTTATGAAATGGTTCCTGACTCAAGGTATAGAATACTGAATTCCATATTCCCATTAGGTAAAATATCACTCATTTGTTTATCAGTTAGTTCTTGCTTTCTAAATACTTGTTTCTAAATACATAAAAATACAGCCTCGTCAATTTTTTCATTCACAGAAACCTTCGCGTGAATGGGTTATTCCAAAAACTTTTCACTTGTAGCACTGCAAAACTGTTCAATTTTGGATACAGAAATATGTAATGAATGCTCTAATATTGTTTTTTAATAAAAAAAACGCATTTCTGTCAAATGCAAAATATACACCAAATCTTAAATTCAAACAGGCTATAGCCCCAATTAGTTCGGATTTGAGGGGTTCCTCTGTATTAGAAATTTCATATTTTCATTGCTATTTTAATTTACAATTTGTAAATTTAATAAATTTATAAATGTTTATTTATATACAAATGACAATATGATTGGTAGCTATTTATCTAAGTGAACCATTTAGACATGTGTATGAAAACATTACTAAAACTATATTGATAATTAATTTTTTTTTGTGTCTGAAAGTTATCTTATATAATATTTTGTTAAGACTTTTTTTTGAACGCACAGTAGCAACAGCGCACCATATTACATATTATACAACATTACTATATACCTACACAGTATGCAGTTAGAATAGATTTGGTTGTAATTTTATATAACATTACTACATACCTATATTAAAATATATCTAAGAAGTATCCAGTTGGGATAGATTTGGTTGTAATTTTACACAATAAGTAACCAAACAAATCTACAAATATAAGGTAAGAATAGATATTACATGATGTCATCTAGCATAATGTTTTACTCCGCGGAAGCAAATGTTTAGTTAGTGTCCAAATGTAAACTATCCAAAACTTAAACACATGGTTTAAGTAAACAAATGATTTACTTTACAAATTATTTATTTTATGTGCCAAGTTAACATTTGATTGCTTTTTCATAACCAAATCTATCCTTTCTTAATACTTTGTAGACATAATAGTAGTGATACAATAGTGCTGTTATTACTAAAGACTTATTTTAAAAAGGTTTTTGTTTGTATGTTTCACAGAACTTGATTAATGTACATTTTAACCATAATGTTTGATCCTGTCACTAGAAATCCTTTGTTTAGAATGTACGTTTCAGTACCATATGTGAAAATGAAAAAAAATTATTATTTCCACAATTTTTTATAATCAAACCTATATTAGCGATATACTTTTTTACTACATTAAATTATAATAATTCAATGGAGTGTGAAAAAGTACTCTGTTTTATGGAGAAACATTAACTTTGTAGTTTTGTGAGTTTGTGCATTGAGCTTATCTTTTTTATTTTTTAAAGTTTCAACCACTCTAAGATTTGCAAAAGTTAAAACGCCTTGTTCCATGTTTAGAATATTTCATAAGTAATTATTTAATGAGTTAACTAAAACCTTTTGACTAACAATACTGACACATTTTGAAACCCTCGTTTCATTGAGGAAGCCTAACCTGCTAGGTGTTTGCATTTTTTTGAAAGAATTTTTGTTGAGTAACACATGTTAAATGTAAATTTACTTAAACTTGTATGTAAAATATTCTTTTTTAAAATAGATAATTCAGCAAGTATTACTATGAAAAATCAGGCCAACTGTACATTAAATTTTGATCCTTTTTCAGAACATAATTCAATTATAGTAAATTTTATAAATAAAATATATTTTTCATAAGTATGTTCGATGCAACAAAGTTGGAAAAAATTAGAATTACATACCTTTATTATTTATTAACTGTGAAATATCCTACTACATACTATTTACTTTAATTCTAACCTACAATTTTATTTTCAATTGAAAATCACTAGAAAAAGTTAAAACGTATATTATTATTAATTAAACGTAATATTATTAATTCAATATACCTTTTAATCAATTCCAAAATGATATTTTCTATTAAAAAACCTGAAAAATCCTACAAAAATAACGTACAATAAACAAAACACGCTTATAAACATTAATAATGAAAACTTTAAATATGTTACTAGATTCTTAAGTATTATCTGGATAAGATTAATCACATGTTCCTGTGTAATGTTAACATAAGTGTAACCAAGAATGGTTATGACGTTAACTTAGCCAGAAACAATGTTCCTCTTATAAAAAAAAAAACACCCTCAAGGTAACAACAGAGCTGTGCAAGAGAAACCACGAAATATGGATTCCGAATCAAGCCCTAATAATGTGTTTGTATTATTCATATAGAGAATTGTTTCATGGAGTAGGAAGAAAAAAAGGACTTTCAGCTATTTTTAGTGAGATTCCGTTTCAGTAGTTTAGAAATGTATGAGATATTTTACTTTAGGTTTTAATTAGAGTTTCCTGAATCTCTCAAGTCCTAGACTATATATACTTTGATAGGTGTATCCATATTCCACATGTCACATTTGCCTCACACATTTTTACATTGTGTCCCATACATACCAAATTTAGGCACATTACTAATTTTTGTTTAGGTTCCTTGAACCAATTTATCGGTATGTTATTTTCTTATATGTCTTGGGATTTGGTTACCATCCACAAGCAGTTGTGTAATTGCGTTAAAGAATAAATTCAACACCTAGCATCTTAGCGAGATACATATTATGTTCCAGTAAGTTGCAAATAAAAACAACCTATTGTAATCACCAATACTTTTAATAAGATTATGATGACAAATAAAAGGAGCCGTTGTATATGTCGCTATGAACGTTTGTAAAAATGTATAAATATGCTTGTAAAACGATTATAAAAAAGTTTACAACAACCATATAAATTAATCACTTTAACATTAGTTTATGACCATCCGAACTTTAAATTTTGTAAAAATTTACTGAGACATAACGTTTTCGATCGTTATGTCGTGATCTTCATCAGTGTCTTCTCACTGATCGCCACAAAGTGATCGAAAACGTTCTGTCTCAGTGAATTTTAAAAATCGGATAGTCATAAACTAATAATAAAGTGATGAAGTTTCTCCGAACGTAATGGACTACGAAATTCAAGAGAACAATATAAATATGTGTACAGATTCACGTGTTGGGACAACTAAAATTTGTATGTTTATACTCCTAATGAAATGAAGAAAAACATTGTCTATCCTCCATCATTGCAGTAAATGAAAACTAATTATTTAGATGTTTGATTTGCTTTTCTTATTACAAAAAGTCATGATATACAAAAATCACGGGCGCAGCAACGAGCGGCGAGTAACGCTAGTAACAAATATATGAAAAACCGCGTATCTTCCCAAATATTTTGTATCTTAGATAGTTACATATGTAGAACATATATCGATGTGGCATACAACTGTCTTCTCATTGGCTACTACGTGAGCCAATGTAACAGGACTTTTTATGTATGTTTTAAATGTTTTAAAGTTAATTCTGTGTAAGTGTTAATATTCATTGAAATATTTTATGTGTTGTGCGCTTTTTGTGTGAAATAGTATTTGTAGGTGTCACTAAAGGCATTGAGTTAGTTTATGTTGTTAAAACGAAGAGTTGTGTGGTTTTACATATATTTTTGTGTTCGATAACGTTTTTTTGAAAATCCTAAAGTTTTGAGGCTAAAGTGAAAAAAATTGGTTGCACTCAGAATTTTCTGCATCACCAGGTAAGAATTTTTCCTTCTAGTATAGTAAGACAGAGTTTTTCTATTATTATCGTTAATTTTGATAGTGATAATAAGAATTTCCTTTGTAATTTAAGTACAGTGTTTTATTTTATATATTCAAATATTCAAATGAAAAAACATATGATCATTCAGCATTTCTTACACAAAACACTTTGGAGAAAAAATGGTAACATATCTTTTTTTATAACACAAAATAAAAAAAAACATTTTTTTTATTAATAGCTTAAATTTGCCAATTTCAAGTAAAAGGTAACAAAAAAGTTGCTACATACTTTCACATCAAGCTCAGGGAAAGTAATCCACTGTGAAGTATGTATGCACCATATAAGAACATTCTTACAAGAATTTTTCTCCCTCTAAGAGGGAATCTTATAATGAAGGTCAACATTTCATGGCGAGTTTTTGGTCTCTATATTTTCGAACCACTACTCCCTAAATGAATCCGTAATGGTTACAATAAATTGTGCATATGAATTCATATACTTTACAAGCAAATTAATAGTTAGGAATATTAGAAAGTATCCAGGAGGAAGTAAGTTTTTAGAGGGGAGGCAGTATTTTATCTCACTAATTTCTCTAGATGTAAAATCGTTATTATACTCTCTCTACATAATCTCTCCCCGGTCCTCTGTCCACCCTATTCTAACATCAGAATCATTCTCTGTGCTATTATAATCAATGGAATCTGATCTATGAAACCTGGGTCTAGCCCCATTACGAACACTGATGATTGGAATGTTACACTTAACCTCATCCTTAGCCTTACCTGAATCGATGTCAGGTTTATATCTATAATGTCCCAAAACAAAGAACTACGGCCATTTGAACTGTTATTTCCAATAGAAATACCACTTTCAAAAGAGTTTTCTTTCACATACATACATACAAGTTCGAAAGATGTATATTTAAAGTTAATCACCTTAAGTTAGGAAAATACACGCCCACATACATTTCAACAAACAATGCCTAATTCACAACATAACACCCACATATGTGAAAATAAACATTAACAATAACACTAAAGCAGCTACAATTACAAAATAAAAAGCGAAAATAATTTACATTAAACAAAGTATTAAAACCTTATACAAAAATAAAGACTTTCTAAATTATAGGTTATACCAACTTCACTTAAATTTCGCCAACACAATCGGACACCAACTCATATTACAAATGGTAACATACACTAATAATTGGGCAACTAATAAAATAATAAACATAAAAAATAAACACAAGAAAAAGATTAATCAACTGTTATGTAAAACAAAAAACGCAACATACTCTCAACCTACCAAAAATTCTACCCCCGTACAATTAACCTTACTTATACCAAATTCGAACAACACAAAATGAATTTAATAAACAAAGGCCTGAAATACAACCTACATTATAAATCAAATAACATAACAAACAGAAACACTATACTACAAACTGAAACCGCCAAACAAAAACCAATACCAAAGACAAAGACTCACTTCAATATGACACAAAAACCTAACCAAACACAAAATCATAACCTACAAAAACATGGACAATGAAATTAAATTGCTGCAAGCATAAAACAAAAAGCTCAACTAAACAGCATCACATTCACCACAGCAGACAAAGGCAACACCTCAGTAATTATTATTACAAACAGCCTAAATGACAAAATCAATGATTACATAATAAATAATAATATAGTACAACTACATACAGACTCATTGAAGAAATATCACAGAACCATCAAAAAACTAATTAATACATCTGAATACATTATCAGCAAAAACAAAAAATACCATCTAAAACAAATTCACCCTAAAGCACCTACCCTCCGCGCTCTTCCTAAGATTCACAAACCCAATGTCCCCAACCAAGCCATCATCAACTACCAGAATGGTGCACATAAACTAGCAAAATACATGGACAAAATAATCAGACATTCTATAAACTTGAACACAGAAACACATATAAAAAACAAAACAAACCTCATAAAGAAAATAGAAGACATAAACATACCACACAATTCAATACTAGAATCACTCGACATAACAAATATGTACACCAACATACCTATATCCGAAATGCTCAACATCGTAGAAACTCAATTAATACAGAACAACATACCTAAAACCCACGTTACCGAAATCCTAAACATCCTCCAAACCATCACCAAACAAAACTATTTCACCCTCAACTCAAATTTCTATTCATAACCAGATGGCCTACCAATGGGAATTCCTATCAGTATTGCCCTAAGCAAACTTTCCTACAGCACATAGAAAACACTAAGATACTCACAAACAATACACACGCACATAAAATCATTTACTGGCACAAATACGTTGATGATATCATATAACTATACAGAGGCAACACTTGAGAATGCGAAAAACTTCTCACCCACACTAATAAAACACACCCAAAATTTAAAAACTGCAAATAGTTTTTTACACAAAACATTAACACAAAAAACAAAATCACAAATAATGTCAGTAACCAAATCAGTTATTATAGCAAATGTTATGCTACTACATAAGCAATTAAAAAACAGAGCATACACGAGTTTTTCATTGTTATTTCACTGTACATGATGCATTTGATTGTAACTATCGATTTCCATCCATGGTGTTAAAGTAAATAATCATGAATACCACCAATATAACAAAGTAAACAATATTACAACAAATATAACATAATTCCTAATTATAATCAACATTACAAATGATGGTACATTCACAAACATAGATGAAACATTTGCTTTTATAGGACATTTATAATAACGTTCTTTGTATGAAGACAGATAAGCTTTCTGTTTTAAATATTTTTGAATAACAATGACAAAAGCAATCAATATTATACAAAATGATGTTAATATTTATTGTTTCTGTTAGAGTTTAATAAGGTATCAAAGAAATGATGTAAAAAAAGTTTAAGTCATATGCCCAGTTTTGTGTTATTTCTAAGATCAAAATAAGTGTCCTCTGAATGGATTGTGAATGCATGAATTCACACTTTGACTAGTTAAATTCTTATTCCATATACAGTTCTGTAAAATTTACAGTTACAAACTTATAAAAAATCATTAAGTAGTTTAAAGTTGAAAAAATTACAGCTTAAATTACTGGTAACAGCTCGTATATTATATTTTGCAATTTGTTCGTAATCAGCTTCAACCACAACATCAAGAGAAGGCTAACTGTTGTTATTAATCTGTGTGTGTGTGTGTCTGTGTGTGTGTGTGTGTGTGTGTGTGTGTGTATTCGCTATATATACATGCTAACTTTATCTGTCTGAGTCTTTCTCTCCTACTTCCAGGATTGCCCTATGCTAGTTTTATGTAGAAAGCATTTTTGTGATGAAAGTTAAGGTGAGCTACATTTTTTCTACTGATAGCGCAACGGACGTTCCTAACTCTTCCCTTAGTCTATTTACTTTTTTTTCTCATATCCCTAGCAATCAGGGGATGATAATTGTTCACTAATCAGGTGGTAATTAAAATTAGATACACAAGCATATCCACACACACTTATATAGGGGCTCTCTAATAAATGTGCAAACCAATCTATTATAGTACTCAAGACGCGATGTATAGTTTTGCCCACTAGTTCACTAAGAGCTAATCAGCAGTTAGTATTCATCTGAATAACAAACTAAAACATACTGTGGCAGTCGTGTTTATTTCTAATGTGCTTGTTTCCATTATTCATTGAAATGAAGGTTGACGAAATAACTAAGCTTTTGTTGAAACTTGGATTAACAATTTTAAAGACAGTTGAGATGATGCCAAGAATGAAATAAGGCTAGAATGATTATTGCTGTTAAACGTAATGTAGGATTGAACATTCTGCTGATGTTTCATGACAATCAGCCAGTTTGAGTATTATTACTCATGAAGAGTAATACAAGATTGTAAATAGACGGGATTAATTTAAAAACATAAAACTCATTTGTCTCAGATATATGTATAAGAAATATGGTTCAAGTGTGCAGTGTTCCATTCCTAGAATTCTCTATTGGGGTCACCAACATATCATTCTACATTCTTGCTAGAGTAAGGTATTTTACATTTATGCCAACTATTTTAATTGTTTAGAAAATTTTTAGTTTCATAATGGCCAATATACAACCAAAGTTTTAAACCTTAATAGGACCCTCATTGGTGTAAAGCTTTGTGAAAGGGAACCCATTCATGGATGTTTAGTTTTACGTATCTGATTCAGGACTCTTATTTCATTAGATCGAATAAATTTTATTTGGAACTGAAGGTGGAGTTGAACTCAAGTAAGGAAACCACCTCCTTAAATGGGCTTCCCTCATATAATTTTAAGATTTATTACATCAGTTTTAAGCCTTATTGTCTTAGCCTGTTGCTAATTTTACTTGAGTTTCTATTCCTGTTCCATTATAATTTCCAGGAGTAAGGTTCTAGTATTGGTTTAGTTTAGATCCACTAGCTACTGCGAATTCAAATAGACATCTTCTGGTGTCAATTTTCAGTGTTTTTCATTTTCCACGAGTGCTTGTGAACAGCTGTAAATGCATCTGACAGCTTTTGCATACCAGATATATTTTATTGCTTTTAGAAGGATCAAAGTCTGGTCAATATTGGAAATACTTACTCTTGGCATTCCAAGTTCAGCTCAAATCTCTCTTCAGGTGTTAACTGGTGTACTCAAAGCTTTTCTTAAATCCACCCTATTTCAGGTAATTCTTATTGACTGAGATAATTCGTACCAAAAATTCTAGTACCATCTACTCTGTCCAGTTATTATTCCTTACTTTCACAAAGAAATAGCTTTTATTTATTATTTATGATGTTCTATATTCAGATTTAAAAATTATTGGGTAAAATATATTAATAAATGAATAAGAATATCCTCACTTGATGTGTAAGTGTAGATTAGCCTTAAGGGCATAAATCTCTCCTGGTGCTAAAGAAAAGTGGAAGAATCATGGCTCATTCTGAGATATCATGAAACAATTTCCAGAAAAAATCAGTATTTCTAGAAAATATCTGCTCTTTATTAGCGATGGTAAACAATTTTCACAGTACAAAATAAACAGGTGTGTAGTGTATATTGAGTAAAGAAGTCTCACTTGTAATAAAATATAGGTGGGACAGTTTTTGAAGTAGGTTTAAAAAATATTAAAAATGTGAGCTAGGTAAATAAAATTGTCTTAGTAAAAATAGGACTTTATTCTTAAAATTAGGAACACAATATCTGTTGGACTGGGAAATCTTTCAATCATTCTGCTGATCTAACCCAAACATGTTGTTTCTGAACTTTGTAAGTCAGCTTCGTTCATCATATAGTTATGTTTTGCTCTTGTATTGTCTTTTTCTTCTAACTTTAGACAAAAACAATAGTGTTCTTCATCTGTTTGACTTATGTTTCACCTCACACTCTCTTGATATATATATCTTGTACAAATTTTTAATTATTTATAAAATACGTTTTTATTCCTCCAACTCAGTTCAAATACATTTCTTTTAACCTATAGTGGATGGCAATTGATGTTAATAGAGTCTTTTCAAATATTTATTCAATAATTAAATTATAAAAATTTGGGGGGTCTAGGTAGAATTTAAACTGAGTATCTTCATTTTTGAAGTCTAACTCTTTGGCACTGAGCAAACTTTTTAATAGTTAAAAATGTACTTCTCAAAGATGTATATGAATTTTTCTTTGCCTCTGGTTGCCTTCTAAACTGCCATTGCACAACTTCAAATTGTTGCCATGGTTACCACACAATATCATAAATATTGCTCTAGAATTAAAAATGAATGAAAGGAAAAAACAAACTGGATTAAGGTATGGAACCTTGCTTCACAAACAGACAATGTGAAAGGAAGGAGAAAAAACTACAACACAACCCAAGCGTCAGAAATAAGCTCATAAATAGTAACAAACAAAAATAACAGTCTAACCCATACATAGGAAGGAAAATTGCAAGGAAATTCTCTTTCTTTTCGGCCACTTAATATTGTTATTCTGACATATGTATATACATATTTATATTAATTGTAGTTAAAAAAAAAATTAAAATAAAATTTTACTTCGTTCATTTAAGTAGGAATTGACTTTTAAAACATTTTTGTATATAACTTTTTCGACTAACTTCATTTAATCACATGTAAGATTATAATTTAGTAGATCATATTTAGTATACCTCAATAATTAATTATGAGGAATCAGAAATGGCAATAAATTCCGATAGGTGGCATATATTCGTCTTTCTTGAAATAGATAACATTATACGATTCAGCACGAGGTAGCAGCACTGTCGCATTTTACAGATCATTGGCTTTCAAGATTAACTGTCCTATTCCTATGATACCTGATAGTAATCAAGTAAAGTGAAATTATTTAAAAACGAGTTGATTATAATACAAACTGAAAGAAATATTTGTTCCAAGTATAGATATTTGATTATGCACTGAACAAAGGGGTTCAGTTTGTCCATTAAACCAAATTTCTTACTCAAAACTACTTTATAAACAAGAGCATAACTATAACTATTCAAACATTTAAAGTTTTTAAAATTTGAAAATGACAGATCTTAGTCAAAGTATCAACAGACGACTAATTTAGTTATGAGTTTATCGTTGATAAAGATTGTGCAAATTTAGTCTGAGTTATAAACTATTAGTCAGTGAGAGTTTAGGTGTAATATTTTTGTACTTACCATTCTGCATTATTCTCACTAGCTAAAATCTAATGAACAATAAATAGAAAAGTGCGTAAAGTTTAAGATTCATTACAGAACTAAATAAATTAAAGAATAAATTTGATTTTTTGACTCAAAGAGTGATTCATTAACATGAACATATCGGTATTTTAATATTATGATTACCAAAATCAATTTTTGAATAATCATAACCTGTTGTCACACTTTATGTTCATGCAAATATTGTTGTGGTTCTTTAATAAATAGTTCTTGATTGTCCGTGGCAATGAAAGTTCATTAATATTCTTGTTAAAGCCACATTTAAACATGTTAGTTCAATGCACAATTGCTATAATGTGGGAACCATTACTCTATTCTTTTTTTCATCTGAAAGGGGTAAAAAAACGAATAACCGAATAATTTTTTCCTTAAAATAAATAAAACCGAAATTTTTGTACAATATAGAATTGTAAATAATGGCATTATAACATTTATCACACCAGTTATAACAATTTTGTATCAGTTTAGACATAATTTACTAACTAGCAGAACACCCAAGTGCTGAACGAACCACACATGTCATTTTTAGAGTTCAATCATACATAATATGCAAATTGAATGGACCACTACAGTTTTCTAAACATTTAGAACACAATATTTCTGCATCTGATTGATAGTATTAGTGTATCACTATGAAACCATTTTGATTAAAATATGTGATTGGTTTATTTAAAGGATGGTTCATTAACATGAAAAAATCGAGTGGTTTAATATTAGGAGTTTCAAAGTCAACTTTGGAATAATCATAACCTGTTGTGTCAAGCTTTATGTTCATACAAATATCTTTATGATTTTCAAGTATATGGTTTTTTATTATCATTGGTATTTGAAGTTCCATCATATTATCTTTTTTACTAACATTAATTCATTAAGACAAACATTAAATATTTGTTCAATACACAAACTTACAACATCCCACAAACATATAATATGGGAACCATTTTTTTCTTCTTTGCAACTGAAGGATAAATAAAGGAAATAAATAAATGATTTAAAATTCATTTTTTTAAACTATATAATATATATTATATTTCCTCTTTAAACAATTGAAAATGGTTAACAAATAATAATTATTCATTACAAAGCATTATTTATTTTTTTTTAAAGCAAAATGGCCATGTGCCAAAGTAATAATTCCATCATCACATATATGTCTCTTATCATCATCGCCACAGAGAGCTAATTTATTTACAGTAAATGTCTGTACAATATGTTTTTTTGATTTGAATGACTTAATATCACTTCTGGTTTGAGTAAAAATATTTAAGCATTATAATCATCAACATTTATATTTGAAAGTGCTGCTTTTGTTATGCCTTTAGTTTTATGACAAATTCTGACAAACCAACACCTTTGCATTCGTCTTTCAAACAACCTAATATTTTTCTTGAATTTTATAGTCCATTACGTTTGGTTGAATTTTATTAATCACTTAAACAATAGTTTATGACTATCCGAACTTTGAATTTAGTAACGATCGAAAACGTTCTGTCAGTAAGTTTTAACAAATTTACTAAATTCAAAGTTCGGATAGTCATAAACTATTGTTTAAGTGATTACTAATATTTTTGTATTATCTGTAAAATAACCTATATTAGTGTGAGGAAGTTCTGACATATCAAAATGTCTTCTCACCTCTTGGTTTTCCTTAATATATTTATATAAACTTTCAGTACACACTTTTAAAACAAACTGTCTGTATCCATATAAAGAAGTTGAATTTTAGAGTTATACAAATCTTGGTATTACATGAATTTTGTTTAAGTCACAACCTAATTGTCGTACAATAAAATGACTATCATAATTTGAATTCCCATAATAAATACAGGCAAAAACTTTTGCTGTTGTCTTGATAAATTACAACTATTACATAAAACAGACCTAAATTTACCAGTAATGTGGTAATGGACTTTTACTTCCATATTAATCATAGTGAATTCATCGTTACAAGACTCACATTTAGTAGTTGTTTTAAATTTATGCTTTTCATCTTTATTTAATTCCCTCATTGGAATATTTATTTTATAAATTTCACCAATAGTATTTACAAGAGATATAAGATTAACATGAATTTGTTGGCTGCATCTAAATCCTGATATATGTACGGATCTGTGGACAATTTTTCTAAAATTTCTGACAGTAAAGACCATGCATCTTCATTAGGAACTACATATACACCAAATGACATTGGTTCGTGAATATCATTAAGTACTACACGGTTACTAATTTGTTTATTTATGGGCTTCAACAAACATTCAAACATACACGACAAAAGGTACTCTAAATTTATAATCGAACTTTTGAATTTCCACTAACAAGTTTTAAAGACGGGAAAATCTAGCATGAAAATATATTCAGCAAAAAAGACAGTTTGCTCAGTTGGTCTCTGATAAATAAAATAAAGTTTTGTAAAATTTTCTGGTAAAAAAATTAGTCACTTTACAATTAGTTGCGCTTTGCTAACAATCGTCTTATCTGGTAAATTTACCGACTATAACAGTTTTTTATAAAAAAATATATAACTGATGATTGATAACAAGAAAATTTTTAAAATTTTTCAAATGACACAAATTCGGCGCATAATCTTTCTTTTGTTTTATACGTTGTGTAGTGAATTTTGAAGGTATTATCGTTGTTGTTGATGCTGTGTCTTTTGGTTCATATAAGGTTTGTATTGCTAATATGTCGTCCGCTGACAAATCATCTTTCAGATTTTGATAATATGGATAGATCGGGATTTACTGAAGTCAAGTCGTTTGAGTGGCTTATACCCAGAATATGGCCTATTTCGTGAATTAGAACACCTGATGAAAAAAAATTATCTGGATCATATTTTATTAAGTTTTTCCCTAAACACCATAATTTATCACTGTCAATGTGCATTTCACGAGTGCTTTGATTAGCATTGGGGTGGAAAGCGTGTGCCAAAACACCATCTTTGCCGACAAATGTATTAGTACAATAAAACGATGATTTTGGAAGTTTGTGCATGCCTCTTTTATAAGAAATTAATATATCAGCATTAGATATGTCATTTACAAAAATTAAATCTGTATGCTTTTCTTAAACGTTAAACTGTTGTTTCGTTAATTCTTTTACTTGACGCATTGCTAAAACAAAATGCCATTTTAGTACTTTCTTATTTCACTTTTACGAAGGTAACCGAAAAGGATTATTGTGTCTTTAATACCGCATCTAGGTATTTGCCTAAACTGTAAATTTTCATTAGTTATTTTACCACTTATCGTTAAATTGTAATACTCTTGAAATAACAAAATAGCTTCAGATACTAATGTCAAATAATATTTCAAACATCAATGCTGCTAGATATATTGAAATAACCAAACTCTTTAAAATAATTTAAAACAAAATTAAGGTGTTTTTCTTTAAAACTTCTTACTATTTCACTTTCACCGGTACATGTATTCAAATCAAACAAATCTTTTGTTGCACAGTTTTTTACAATTAAAACAGTCACAAAAATTAACAATCGTACAAAACATATTCGTAAATCGCATTGCTAAAAAATTAAGTTTATCTATCGATAATATATTATTAATCCAACGCTTCACGCAAGATACTAACAAACATCTGAAAAATCAGTTTCGGCCATTTTGAAATTTAGATTTTGAAATAGACACAGCCATCTTGATAAAAGAGCTATAATTAATCAGTGTTCTACGTCATAAAATACATAGCCGCCATTTTGAAACAGTGTCGGTCATCTTGAAAACTACAATTATCTCTTGCAAACGTCACAGCCGTGATTTTGAAAGAAGCAGTTCCCCTGTTCCTTAAGTGTTCCCCCACTAAGCCACGCCCGTTCCCCCAAGCCACACCCCCTATATTTCCCCTACCTCTTTACTACCACCACAAAACCACGCCCACTTGCCACGCTCCATTGATAATGCTCCAAAGCCACGGCCCGCCGATACACCCACACCACTACTACTTGCACGGTTTAGTGTAAACCTGTCCTGGTACATCGTAGGTACATGGATAGTTCATTGTTTCCACACAGTCATTAGACTACGTATTACTTTCCTTTTCGCTGATATTACGGCACTGCAAGTCGATGGATGTTTTACTTTACCCTTATTTATGTTACAACTACGGAGGTAGACGGATAGTTCGTTGCATCTACGCCGTCATTAGTCGTATGAAACAATGAACATTTTGCATCCGTTACGACATTGCATTAGATGCATGGGTCACTGTACCCTTTCTGCTGTTACAGCGTCGGAGGTAGAGGAATGGTTCGTTGTATCTACGCCGTCATTAGACTTTGGGATTACTGTAAATTTGGTTCCCGTTACAACATCGGAGATAGATGGATAGTTCGCTGCATCTACGACGTCATTATATGCTGGACTACAGTACATTTTTTACCCGTTACTACATTGAAAGTAAATGGATTTTTCAGTGTAAACCGGTCCTGGTACATCGTAGGTAGACGAATAGTTCATTGTTTGACGCCGTCACTAGTAGTTTGGATTACTGTAAATTAGGCACTCGTTACAACATTGACAGTAAATGACTATATGAAGCAACTGTGGCGTAATGTTTATTTTTAAATAAATAAAACCTCTAAACCACAAATGACATTTTATTTAAACCTTATGTACATTTCGATTGCCCAGCAATCATCTTCAGAGGTATTTAAAAAATACAACTAACTTTAAACAACATAATACAACAAATATATAGGCATAAACCGGCAACTACTTCGCCACGCCCCTTATTTAAAAAACTAGTACGACCAATCACGTTTCAGTAAATTCCCCCTCTACAACTTGGTCCGGTCTTCCCCCTCTCGTGGTGAAGAGTTACCGTTACAACTATTTCAATTTTACTATTTAAAAAACTACTTATTTAAAATCATTAATTAGGAGATAGTTATAACTTTGTTAATAAGGAATATTTTTGTTTTTTAGTAAAATTGAAATAGTTGTAACGGTAACTCTTCACCACGAGAGGGGGAAGACCGGACCAAGTTGTAGAGGGGGAATTTACTGCAACGTGATTGGTCGTACTAGTTTTTTAAATAAGGGGCGTGGCGAAGTAGTTGCCGGTTTATGCCTATATATTTGTTGTATTATGTTGTTTAAAGTTAGTTGTATTTTTTAAATACCTCTGAAGATGATTGCTGGGCAATCGAAATGTACATAAGGTTTAAATAAAAAGTTATTTGTGGTTTAGAGGTTTTATTTATTTAAAAATAAACATTACGCCACAGTTGCTTCATATAGTGATAAATATGACTTCTCGGTCAAGTGAGCATAACAGATTCCAAAAATTAAATTTACAAGTTAAATTTATATTAGCGGATATAAAATTTCTTAAAACATTTAAAAAGAAGAACTTAACTCCTAAATTCATTAAAGGAATTAATATAAAAGTTAAAAATTACAGATCAAAGAAAGTTTTACAATTTGCTAAGCAGAAATGGCTGAGTAGAAATAAAATACCTTTATGGTAAATTAAATACAGTGGAATTGGAGTTATATAATTTACATTTAAAGTTAGCAAAAGGAAATAAAGAAGATTGGGACACATTTTGTAAACAAGTTTATGTAGTTAATGAACATAAATATTTGAAAAAAGTTGAAAAATTAGAAAAGAAATTAAGCATGTTGATGATAACTACATCAGATAAACCTAATAACCAAAATAATAATAATATTTTGGTCAAAAATGAAACAAATATAATATTCACCAAGTCGGAAACGGAAATATTAAAGGATTGAAATTTTCATTCCGTAATAATAATGGGAAAGGTATTGAGGAGCTAATAGGTAATATTGAGAATGGTATTAGGTTTTTAAACGAAACAGATAAAAACTACGTCAGGAACGTTTGCAAGACGAAGATTGCTGAAAATATAAAATTGAAGAAGAATGGAACCAGAAATAGTCAAGAATTAGAAGTGATCAAAAGTTTAAGAAATCGTAATTGTTATTTTTGAAAAGCGGATAAGGGAAATACTATTGTAATTTTAAATAAAGAGGATTATGTTAATCGAGTTAATAATTTGTTAAAAGAAGAAATGTTCATGAAATTAAAAAAGAATCCAATAAACAAATTTGTAAAAGAAACGGTAAATATTATTAGAAGTTGTAATTTAGTTATTCCAAAAAATGAAATTTATAAATTTAATGTTTCAAATGCAGTTATACCTAGGTTATATTGCCTCCCAAAGATACACAAAGAAGGTAATTTGATGAGACCGATAGTTTCGGGGATTGACTCACCAACTTATCTTTTGTCAAAATGGTTAAATAAAGTTTTTGGAAATTTTAAATTTAATATAGAATCCAGCTCAATAAAAAATACAGGAGAGTTTATAAATAAATTGAAAAATATTGAACTGACAGAAGACGAAATATTTGTATCGTTTGACGTTTGTTCACTATTCCCAAGCATACCAGTTGCTGAAACATTAATTTTGTTAAAAGAATTTTTAATTGATAATAACATAGAGATTAATGAAGTTAACGAATATGTAAAATTAACTAAATGTTGTATGACTCAGAATTATTTTTCATTTAACAATGTGTTTTACCAACAAAAAGACGGTACAGCTATGGGGAATAGTTTATCACCTTTCATAGCCGAACTTTTTATGAAAAATTTTGAAAAGGAATTAAGAAACAAACTCCCGTATTTTCCTAGAGTATGGATTAGATATGTAGATGATGTTTTCGCAATTTTTAATACCAAAGAGTTTAACGTAGAACATTTCTTATCATTAATTAACAATGAACATAAAAACATTAAATTTACTTTTGAAATAGAGCATAATAAATGTTTACCGTTTCTTGATGTATTATGTTTTAGAAATAATAATAAAATTGAATTTGATATATATAGGAAACATACAAATAATGATAGATATATCCCGGTAGATTCTAACCATTGCAAATCCCATAAATTAGCAGCTTTTAACACTATGGTTAATAGATTAATTACTATTCCATTGCATAAAAATAGATTTAAATGTGAGTTGGCCAGAATTAAAGAGATCGCTAAATTCAATGGATATGATCCTAAAATAATAGATAATATATTGAGGAAACAAAAATTTAAAAAGTTTAGAAACGATTCTACTACCTTAATAACACAAAAAGAAAATGTAAAAAATAAATTCATTAGCCTACCATTTGATATGGATTTAACAAAAGGTCTAGATAAAGTTTTTAAACAGGTAAATTTAAAAGTAGCTTACAAAAGCTTAAATAGCTTTAAGAATGTATTAGGTAACCCTAAAGATAAAATTAAGATGATAGATAAATCTGGGATTTGTAAAATAAATTGTAATTCATGTAGTAAAATTTATATTGGCCAAACGAAAAGGAAAATATTAACCAGATTTAATGAACATATTAGCCATATAAAATTTCAAAGACCTGAAAAATCTAGTGTTGCAGAACATATTCTAAACACTAAACACACTTTAGAATTAAATGATCTAAAATTATTGAAAAATGTTAATTCAAAAGGTCTTTTGAATAGTTTTGAAAGTTTTTACATTCACAAATATGACGAAAATAATTTATTAAATTGTGATAAAGGGCCTATCCCTAAATCTCAGTTATATTCATTAATTAGGAGATAGTTATAACTTTGTTAATAAGGAATATTTTTGTTTTTTAGTAAAATTGAAATAGTTGTAACGGTAACTCTTCACCACGAGAGGGGGAAGACCGGACCAAGTTGTAGAGGGGGAATTTACTGAAACGTGATTGGTCGTACTAGTTTTTTAAATAAGGGGCGTGGCGAAGTAGTTGCCGGTTTATGCCTATATATTTGTTGTATTATGTTGTTTAAAGTTAGTTGTATTTTTTAAATACCTCTGAAGATGATTGCTGGGCAATCGAAATGTACATAAGGTTTAAATAAAATGTTATTTGTGGTTTAGAGGTTTTATTTATTTAAAAATTGACAGTAAATGTATGGTTTATTTTCTCTTTTTTCAATATTGGGATTGAGCGATAGATCGTTTCATCGAAGCTGTCAACAGTCAAATTGTTCACTGTACCCTTACACCCTTGACGATGTTTAAAGCATCCTTTGTCTTCACTGTACTTTTGCTCCTATTACGAAATCGGATGTAGACGAATAGTTTATTGTTTTGACACAGCCATTAGACGTATGGATTACTGTACATTTTGCACCTTTCATGACATTGAACATAGATGAATGGGTTACTTTAACCGCTCACCCGTGACAAGGTCGTAAGTATTCGCATATTTCACTGTGCCCTTGTCCTTGATACGTCATAGGGAGTACACAAGTGGTTCACTGTACACGTACTCTTATTAGGGTATCGAATCAAATCTAGTGGAAATGTTCGCTAAACGTTTACAACTATAGGAGATACACGAAAGCATCACTGCATACTTTCTGGTAGCAGAATCATAGATCATCGTAGCTTTCCTTTTGCTGCGGTATAGGGAAACAGAGATGATTTACTGTCATGATGTCGGAAATTAAAGCATAATTTACATTGCATTTACACTTTGCATATTGAAGATACACACGTGATTCACTATTTCCTTCCTACTGTCATGTTGTCTGAGATACTGAGTGACTGTGCACTTACTATAGTTACGATATCGGTAGCACACACATGATTGACTCTATTTTTTTTCGTGTCACGTTATTGGAAGCACACTCATGATGGATTGTATCCTTGCTCCAGTTACGTAATCGGAAGTACACAGACAATTCATTGTACAGAGGTGTACGATACGAAATAGGTTGCAAACGGATGACTAGCTGTACCCTTCCTCTTATGTCTCCAGAGTACATATATAATTCACTATACCATCTTGGTACGTTATATCAGTTGTATGCATTATTACTGTACCATTAATCCTGTTACGTCATTGGATAATACATAGATGATTCACTATACTCGTACACTATATCTCGGTATAGTAGGTAAACACTCTACCCTTCGCCCTGTTACGTTATCGGAGGCATACATATGATTAATTATACACTAGATCTTGGGACGGTATAGGAAGTAAATCCATGATTCACCCGTCGTACTGTTACGTTATCGGGGGCATACAGATGATTAATTATACACTAGATCTTGGGACGGTATAGGAAGTAAATCCATGATTCACCCTTCGTACTGTTACGTTATCGGGGGCATACAGATGATTCACTATTCACTAGATCTTGGAATGGTATAGGAAGTAAATCCATGATTCACCCTTCGTACTGTTACGTTATCGGGGGCATATAGATGATTCAGTATTCACTATATCTTGGGATGGTATAGGAAGTAAATCCATGATTCACCCTTCGTACTGTTACGTTATCGGGGGCATACAGATGATTCAGTATTCACTATTTCTTGGGAAGGTATAGGAAGTAAATCCATGATTCACCTTTCGTCCTGTTACGTTATCGGGGGCATACAGATGATTCACTATTCACTAGATCTTGGGACGGTATAGGAGGTAAATGCATGATTCCTTTACCCTTCGTCCTGTTACGTCATCGGAGGCATACAGATAACTTAGGAGGATGGTTCACTTAACGCTAGAATTTGCACGGTATATCAGGTATACGCATGATTCACAGCACTCTTAATCCTGTTACGTCATAAGGGTCCTCATATGATTCACTATACACATTACGCCATCGGAGGTACATCCATGAATCACTGTAATCCTACTACAGTTATTATATTGGAAATAAACTTAGAGTATACCCGTAATTCATTGTTTCCTCTCTATTGTTACGTCAACAAAGTACATGCAGTCATAAATTCATGCAGTCTTGCTACGGATCTGATTATGTTATGCTTCAATCATAATTCACTCTATTCTACCTTTTGTTTTCGGAGGAACACAGATGATTTAGTATAGCCTTGATCTTGGTGTGATATCGGTGTTAAACGTATGCTTCCCTGTAGCTTTTCTTTTGTTACGTCATCAGAGGTACACTCGTGGTTCGATGTAGAACTTTCCGTATTACAATATCCGTACTACAATGTTTTATTGTAGACTTACTCATGTTATAACTCGATGTATACTCTGCACCATTGTAAACTTGTTTATTTTTTGACATCGATAGTAAACGAAAGCTCTAATTACGATTTTGGAAGTATTCACATGATTCATCGTACACTTGATACTTTTACTAAATCATACGCATCACTGTAATCGTGCTCATGTTATGACTTTAGGAGTAAACTCATTCTCCTGTTACGACTTTGAAAGTACTCAGTTGATTCATTGCACACTTGCTATTGATATGATATAGGAAGTAAACATATGCATAGGGGAGTATTCAGTTTTTCGATCCGACTTCATTACAGAAGACCGCGCTAGAGGTGGCGTAGCCATCCTAGCCCGTGACTGCATCGATGCGGTATCTCTTAACTTAATAACTCCTTTACAAGCAGTATCCATTCAAACAGCTGTCCCGTATAAGTTCACTGTGTGATGTATCTACTTGCAGCCTAATGGCAATCTTCAACACAGTGATTTAAGTTGAATTGATAAGTCAGTTACCTACTCCATTCTGATTGGTGGGAGATTTCAATGCTCAGCACTTGTCATGGTGATCTCCAACTTGGAACTCTCGCGAACAACTTGTGGAGAGTATAGAAACGGAACTGGATTTATGTCTTCTAAATGACAGCGTCTACTGGGGGATGTGCAGCTGTTGACGTATCTATCTGTAGTCCTCTTTTGGCTACTAGATGTACTTGGTCGATACTTAACATCACATATGGTGGCGATCATGTACCTTTAAGATCACTCTATGCGATTCCTCTCCCTCTTACGCTCAACATCCCCGTTGGATTTTGGGAAAAGCCAACTGGGGAACATTTTCGAAATATTGTGTATCACTAGGCATGGATTATATGAAATCCACTGATGAAACAATTGAAAAATTTAAAAAGACTATTTTAAATGCCACTGAAAAGACCACTCCTAAATGGTCTGTATAGCCACGCTGTCCACCTATGCTGTGGTGGAATGATGAATGTTCAGAAGTCCTCCGTTAAGAGCTTTAAGGAGATTTAAACGATAACCAATAAGTGTAAATCTTCAGAAGTAAAAAATTTAGGCTGAGTAGAAAGAATTCTTGGGCACAGTACATTAGCACAATTTGACGAACAACTCTATCCTCCACAGTGGGGAGGAAATTAAAATAGGTTTGTTGTACTTCCATTCCGTTGCCAGGCATTCTGAAGCAACCGGATGGAAGATTGATCACAAACAGTGCTAATACAGCTAATGTACTGGAAACATAATTTTATAACTTTTCTTCTACAACAGCTTATAATAGATTATTCCAAGCTTATAAACTGAAGGAAGAAGCAATAGCTTTTACTGTTAGGTTTTCTGGAGATTCTCCTTTGAACACTCCGTTCTCTATTGGTGAATTGGAGTCAGCTGTCTCGACAACGAAGGATTCTGCATCAGGTCCTGATTCCATTGTATACTCAATGATTAAACATCTACCATCATCGACAAAACAAGTCCTCCTTTGGATATACAATCGTTTATTCGAGGAGCAATGTTTTCCCAATGCATGGTTAGAAGCAACAGCAATTCCTCTTTTAAAAGCAGGTAAAGACAAAACCAACCCCAGTAGTTATAGGCCTATATATCTTATAAGCGTCTTGTGCAAACTACTGGAGAAGATTGTCAACCGCCGTCTTGTCTGTTACCTAGAAACCAACGATCATCTTATCACGTACAGGTTACGGCTGTCAAGCATATTCATTCGCACGACCTAAAGTTCTGAAGCTCTTGATTCAGTCCACCACTCTGGACTTAGACTCGCAACTGGTGCTTTTAGATTTAGCTCAATCCTTAGTCTTCTATATGAGGCTGAGGAACCTGCCTTCTCAAAGCGACGTCAAATACTACAAATATCCTACATTTCTGGTCT
Source organism: Prosapia bicincta (assembly GCA_036971475.1). Taxonomy (NCBI): domain Eukaryota; kingdom Metazoa; phylum Arthropoda; class Insecta; order Hemiptera; family Cercopidae; genus Prosapia; species Prosapia bicincta. The sequence continues at coordinate 287,091,365 of JBAIZL010000001.1, forward strand.
TCGAAGTAAAGCTAATAATTCGGCATTCAAAATGGTCTTCGATAACTTTTACAAAAAAAATGTATGATGTGCGGGAACGTCACACTGCTACATTCGGAAAGACTTTGCGCATAATAGATACTAGGGTATTTCAACTCTAGGGAGTTGAAACTTCCTACTATGTTCATAAGATCAACGTGCTATTTGCCTCCATTGTTAATAAAAATGGCAATCTTCGATTTTTCATTGTCCAGTTATATCAAAAGCAATGCTCTTGTGGTTTACCCCCAGGAAATTCAAGGATAGCGAAGTTATATACACTGATGGGTCTAAACTGGACAATGGCGTTGGGTATGCCTTTTATGTATCGGGACGATCGTATACATACGGATTTACCTCAGCCTGCAGTGTATTTACAGCGGAGCTCATTGCCATTACTAAAGAATTAAGTGTAGTTCATTCTAACTATTCACATTACCTTTTGTGTTCCGATTCTAAAAGTGCTCTTCAGGACGTTTTCTCTGAGAACCCTTTAGTTGGGGATATTTTGTGTGCAATACAAACGTCAATTGGAGGGTGTCGGAGTAACGTTCTGGTGGGTTCCTGGTTACTGTGGAATTACCGGAAAGCTGATGATGCGGCAAAGAATGATACAAGTATAGTGCCAACTACATCCTGTGTTGTGACATCTGATTAACCAAATCGACCATTGCAAAATTCTTGGTAATTGGAGAGAATAAGTATTTAAGCCAGAGTGCCTGGATTTGTAAAAATTCTAAATAAAATAAATAATGTAAAATAGAATAAAGTGAATGAGAGCAGGGCCTAAATTTAATAACTGATAATTTTAAAATATGTTAAAAAACCAAAATTAACCTAATATTAATAACCTAAACTGCTATTAAAGTATAAAGCTATAATTATTAAAATATTTAATCATTTCCCTAGTATAGGCCTAAAACAAATCACGCGGTATAATCAAAATCGTCTTGTGAGATCGTTTTTTATGACTAAAAAAAAGAAAGGGCCATGAATATTAGTATGATTCACTCAATTACCATCCATTTAAACCGACCAAAAACTGAAAACATGTGTAAGCTAATTAGAGCACGAATTTATATCTTTAGTGGGAAAACGTGAAAGAGTTTTATCAGTTAATTTTTGAAATAAAATTATTGACAATCTCTCATACCACACAAATTAATACAAAATAACTAAAAGAAAAGTTACTCAAGACGAACATCAGTGCATTAACTGTTTAGGAATAGCTTATAATTGTATTGTAATAAGATTTTTAGATTATAATTTTACTTTAATAGCATTCTTTGATAAAGATGACGTGACGGCGAAATATATATAAAAGTTTAGCCTTATTATTTCTTTAATTTTTAAAATTTAATATTTGTGATATTAGGGGTTTTTAATATGCTTATTGTAAAATTGCCACTGATGTCTTAATATTGTATTTGATTTTTGTGTGTTTACAATAATTATGACGGTAAACACAATACAATCAGCAGCAGTTAGTGTCATGTAATAAGTGGAAATTCAGTTTCGAGGTAAAAGATTCAATTAAATTTCAAAAATAAAAAAAAATCTTTATCCCTGTTCTAAATGCTATAAATCGCGGGATACAGCAAGAGACGTGACCAGCCGATGCTTGGCCTATTAGACATTTAAAGTAGTAGGAGGGGTTTACTAATTTAGTGCTTGTTCGACTTTCTGCTCTAGGAATTGGTCCGCCACAGCTACTGTTTCTTGTTGCACACTGCGTCTAGATGTGAGAGTTTTCCACTTCCACTAGTCGGCGAACTCACCCCATGCACATATCTCTTGTAGTATCATGAGAGTTATACAATGGTAGATCTTGTAACTACCCGGTATTTTAAAAATTGGTATGGGCTTTAAGTTATTTTAAAAATTTAAACTTTATTCACAAATTATTTATTCCATATCTTGATAAGACTCAAGATATGTCAAATATTAATTATGTAAATTGTTTCCGAACCAATTGTATTTATGGCTTGGGTTAGGCAGACTTACTGTCTATCTAAATCGTTCTAAAGAAGACAGGTTACGTTAAAACTCTCGTTGCTATCAAAAAAAGATTTAATTTTAAAACAATTTAAAATATCACACTTTAAACAGTTTCCTTTTTACAAGTATAACAACGTGAATTAAAATACAAAAGGTTTACAAACTGTTAATACAACGCTAGGTTAATGTAGTACACATTTGTATATTTACTGATTTGTATCTATCGAGGAATATCAAGAAATTCAATATAAAACATACCTCGGCAATCACTTGAACTTACTTGGGTTTATTAGCACATTTCAAAAGGTTACACGAGCACTTTTATAACTTAGTTAAAGTTAGATAATACAAAAACAAACAAACAAAGCTACTTATGAAGCATTTTCGGTAGTTATTAAATTTAGAAAATACAATTAATAAAAACATTAAACACAAAATAACTACGATTGCAGGCCCATGATGATTCACCATCCAGCGTGGCTAATAGGAGAATTGATCAAACGCATTTAGTCACGGTAACATAACCCCGTGATCAGAAAAGGGCTTTCATTGGTTTACGGTTTATCATGGCGTCCCTTTTTTCTAGCCTTGTCATAAAACAATTTTTGAAACAAAAATGTTTTGAAACTAGGCCGATTTTTACATTAGCTAAAATAACAAATATTTATGCTTGTAACAAAAAATTACCAGCATGTTACAATCTTACCAAACGGACCAGTTATTCATGACCATAATTTAACTTGAGTTTGTAATAAAACCAATCCGCACATAGTGAAATTTAAATACACCAGGTAAATATGTACAACCAAATTCATTCACTAACAGCCCATCAGCTATCTTTAAAATTCCTATGAAATGGTATCCCAACCAGTATCAGCATAACCTGGTTACTTACAGTAGTAATGAATGTTCGATAGATTGCCAATGGAAACAATTGTATGCTCGATGAGTCGAAGAAATATCTTTCAGATTTATCGATGTTGCTGTTTAATTTAGTTGGTTGTTATGGTATGGAACGTCCGGTCAATTGTCATGAAATCAATTTTTGTTTACGGTGAAAGTCTTGTAAGTTGTAAAATTCTGATTGAATGTTGTCTATTGTAGATACCGCGTATGCCATCCTGACCCTGCTTTATTGCAAAATCTTCTTGGTTAGTTTCCGCAGCGACCAGTTATTGTTAAATTGATTTATTTACTAGCTTAGAAGAACATTTATTTAGACCGGATGAGTTAATATACTAGTAAAAGTTTGTAATTTCTTTTAATTAAAAAAAATATCGGAACATTTGTTAGAGGTTAGTTTGTTGTATTTATGACTACTGTATATTGAAATAAAATTCCAATAAATTATTATAAATTTCTAGGAAATGAGATGAACAAGATAATTTGCTAATACTTTAAAACCTTATAAATTTCATTCACTCGTAGTTTGTAAAATTATTGGAGATTAGTGCAATATTCAAGGTTTAAGATAAACGTTTAATTTGCTACACTCTTTTATGCATAATGTAACCTGTATTAAAACCTATAAACAGGATTTAAAAAACAGAAAGAGAGACATATATACGTCTGTTCCAGCAATCTTTCATTACCTGAATGATATTGCAATCTGTACCCTTTGTTACATAGTTCCTTATATGTGTTGCGTTATATTTGCAATTAATGTTTGTATACAGTGGGATAAACCACTGCAAGAACTACACTGAGTGAGAGATGAGGGTTGGAGGGATGGTATTAACTTATAATTAGGTTTCTGTACAGAGTCCAAACTGGTCATTTTGTTTCTATAATTGTATTAAACTTCCGAAGTTTGGTTCTGCTCGTGTCTCTGAAAGAAGATCCGGTTAAACCAGATAGATTCTTCAATTAAGATAAACTTATAAATGCACATTACAATGCTCAAAAAAATATACACCGAATAAGAAATACAATAATCGGTGTCTTAATGTTATATTACCAGGTTTTAGAGACGTTTTCTCTTCCTTATGTTTAGTTCCAACCTAGCAGTTTTAGCTTTACCGTCTTTAGTTCACGTCAGCCTGTGGAGAGCATAGTGGATTAATAAGCCAGTAGGGTCTTGTGGATGTAATCAAGGTGTCTGCGTGGATGTTGATTTTATAAGGTCAGAATGTCGAAAGCCATTTTAGAGTAAGAGTTCCTCTTTACCATTTAGAAGTTATGTTGTTTTCGGTTTGGTTCTCTACCTGTAAATTGGTTTCATCTTAAAGCGAGGCAGCCATCAAATAATGATGGTTTTTGTTTATATGTATATTTGTATTATATTTAAATCTGTATATTTTCATTCAACACGATACCCGGTTGGTACTTCCAACGGGTAGGAAACCACTGGCTCGAAGTAAGGAAGCCTACATAGCAATATTATTTATGTGATAGATTTGCTCGTGCTTCATATTTTAGTAGCTGGCTATGTCAACTAAACGAAAGGGCTAGGGAAATACTGGCGCAAAGTAAAAAAACCTACATAGCAATACTATTTATGTGACAGATTTACTTGTGCTTCATATTTTAGGAGCTGTCAATGACAGTTAAACTAAAGGGTTAGAGAAATACTAGCGCAAAGTAAAGAAGCCTACATAGCAATGCTATTTATGTGACAGATTTACTTGTGCTTCATATTTTAGGAGCTGTCAATGACAGTTAAACTAAAGGGTTAGAGAAATACTGGCGCAAAGTAAAAAAACCTACAAAGAATACTATTTGTGTGACAGATTAACTCGTGCTTCATATTTTAGTAGCTGTCAATGACAGCTAAACTCAATGGTTAGGGGAATACTGTAGCAAAGTTAGGAAGCCTACATAGCAATACTATTTATGTGACAGATTTACTTGTGCTTCATATTTTAGGAGCTGTCAATGACAGTTAAACTAAAGGGTTAGAGAAATACTGGAGCAAAGTAAAAAAGCCTACATAAGAATACTATTTATGTGACAGATTTACTTGTGCTTCATATTTTAGAAGCTAGCTATGACAGCTAAACTCAAGGGCTAGGGAAATACTGGAGCAAAGTTAGGAAGCCTACATAGCAACACTATTTATGTGACAGATTTACTTGTGCTTCATATTTTAGGAGCTGTCAATGACAGTTAAACTAAAGGGTTAGGGAAATACTGTAGCAAAGTAAAGAAGCCTACATAGCAATAATATTTATGTGACAGATTTACTTGTGCTTCATATTTTAGGAGCTGTCAATGACAGCTAAACTCAATGGTTAGGGGAATACTGTAGCAAAGTAAAGAAGCCTACATACCAATAATATTTATGTGACAGATTTACTTGTGCTTCATATTTTAGTAGCTGTCAATGAAAAGGGTTGGAGAAATACTGGCGCAAAGTAAAAAAACCTACATAGCAATACTATTTATGTGACAGATTTACTTGTGCTTCATATTTTAGGAGCTGTCAATGACAGTTAAACTAAAGGGTTAGAGAAATACTGACGCAAAGTAAAGAAGCCTACATAGCAATGCTATTTATGTGACAGATTTACTTGTGCTTCATATTTTAGGAGCTGTCAATGACAGTTAAACTAAAGGGTTAGAGAAATACTGGCGCAAAGTAAAAAAGCCTACAAAGAATACTATTTGTGTGACAGATTTACTCGTGCTTCATATTTTAGTAGCTGTCAATGACAGCTAAACTCAATGGTTAGGGGAATACTGTAGCAAAGTTAGGAAGCCTACATAGCAATACTATTTATGTGACAGATTTACTTGTGCTTCATATTTTAGGAGCTGCCAATCAATGACAGCTAAACTAAAAGGTTAGGGAAATACTGTAGCAAAGTAAAGAAGCCTACATAGCAATAATATTTATGTGACAGATTTACTTGTGCTTCACATTTTAGGAGCAGTCAATGACAGCTAAACTCAATTGTTAGGGGAATACTGTAGCAAAGTAAAGAAGCCTACATAGCAATACATTTTATGTGATAGATTTACTTGTGCTTCATATTTTAGGAGCTGTCAATGACAGTTAAACTAAAGGGTTAGAGAAATACTGGAGCAAAGTAAAAAAGCCTACATAAGAATACTATTTATGTGACAGATTTACTTGTTCTTCATATTTTAGAAGCTAGCTATGACAGCTAAACTCAAGAGCTAGGGAAATACTGGAGCAAAGTTAGGAAGCCTACATAGCAACACTATTTATGTGACAGATTTACTTGTGCTTCATATTTTAGTAGCTGCCAATCAATGACAGTTAAACGAAAGGGTTAGAGAAATACTGCAGCAAAGTAAAAAAGCCTACCTAGCAATGCTATTTATGTGACAGATTTACTCGTGCTTCATATTTTAGTAGCTGCCTATGAAAGCGAAACTAAAGGGCTAGGGAAATACTGGAGCAAAGTTAGGAAGGCTACATAGCAATACTATTTATGTGACAGATTTACTTGTGCTTCATATTGTAGGAGCTGCCAATGACAGCTAATCTCAAGGGTTAAGGAAATACTGGTGCAAAGTAAAAAAGCCTACATAGCAACACTATTTATGTGACAGATATACTGTCCTTCATATTTTAGGAGCTGCCGATGAAAGCTAAACCCAAGGGTTAGGGAAATATTGGAGCAAAATTAGGAAGCATACGTAGCAATACTATTTATGTGACAGATTTACTCGTGCTTTATATGTTAGTAGCTGCCAATGACAGCTAAACTCAAGGGCTATAGAAATACTGGCGCAAATTAAAGAAGCCTACATAGCAATACTATTTATGTGACAGATTTACTTGTGCTTCGTATTTTAGGAGCTGGCAATGACAGCTAATCTCAAGGTGTAAGGAAATACTGGCGCAAAGTAAAGAAGCCTACATTGCAATGCTATTTATGTGACAGATTTACTTGTGCTTCGTATTTTAGGAGCTGGCAATGACAGCTAATCTCAAGGTGTAAGGAAATACTGGCGCAAAGTAAAGAAGCCTACATTGCAATGCTATTTATGTGACAGATTTACTTGTGCTTCATGTTTTAGGAGCTGCCAAAGATAGCTAAACTCAAATTAAGGGAAATACTGGCGCAAAGTAAACAAGCGTACATAGCAATACTATTTATGTGACAGAGATACTTGTGCTTCATATTTTAGAAGGTGCCAAAGATAGCTAAACTCAAATTAAGGGAAATACTGGCGCAAAGTAAACATGCGTACATAGCAATACTATTTATGTGACAGAGATACTTGTGCTTCATATTTTAGAAGGTGCCAAAGATAGCTAAACTCAAATTAAGGGAAATACTGGCGCAAAGTAAACATGCGTACATAGCAATACTATTTATGTGACAGAGATACCTGTACTTCTTATTTTAGAAGGTGCCATAGATAGCTAAACTCAAGGGTAAGGGACATACTGGCGCAAAGTAAGAAAGCGTACATTGCAATACTATTTATGTGACATATTTACTTGTGCTTCATATTTTAGGAACTGTCAGCTAATCCCAAGGATAAGTAACCATTGGCATAAAGTAGAAATGCCTGCACAGGAATACTGTTTGTGTGAGTAACAACAGATTTCTTTTGGTCCTTCTCTAAGAGCTGCCAATGGTAGCTAATTCCAAGGGTTAAGTAACCACTGGCATGAACTAGAGAAGCCTGCACAGGAATACTTGTCATGTTAGTAACCGCAGATTAGCGTTTGGTTCTTGTTTTAAGAGCTGCCCATGGCAGCTAAATCCAAGGTTAAGTAATCACTAGGCATGAAGTAGAGAAGCCTGAACACGAATAATGTTTGTGGGAGTAGCTACAGATTTACTTGCGCTTATCATTTTAAAAGGTGCCAATGAGAGATAATTCCAAGGGTTAAGTAACCATTGACATGAAGTAGAAAAGCCTGCACACGAATAATGTTTATGGGAGTAACGACAGATTTACTTGCGCTTATCATTTTAAAAGGTGCCAATGAGAGATAATGCCAAGGGTTAAGTAACCATTGACATGAAGTAGAAAAGCCTGCACACGAATAATGTTTGTGGGAGTAGCTACAGATTTACTTGCGCTTATCATTTTAAAAGGTGCCAATGAGAGATAATGCCAAGGGTTAAGTAACCATTGACATGAAATAGAAAAGCCTGCACACGAATAATGTTTATGGGAGTAACGACAGATTTACTTGCGCTTATCATTTTAAAAGCTGCCAATGAGTGATAAAGCCAAGGGTTAAGTAACCATTGGCATGTAGTAGTGAAGCCTGCACACGATTAATGCTTATGGCAGTAAATACAGATTTACTTGCGCTTATCATTTCAAAAGCTGCCATTGAGTGATAAAGCCAAGGGTTAAGTAACCATTGGCATGTAGTATTGGAGCTTGCACACGATTAATGTTTGTGGCAGTAAAGACAGATTTACTTGCGCTTATCATTTTAAAAGCTGCCAATGAGTAATGAAGCCAAGGGTTAAGTAACCATTGGCATGTAGTAGTGAAGCCTGCACACGGTTAATGTTTGTGGCAGTAAAGACAGATTTACTTGCGCTTGTCATTTTAAAAGCTGCCAATGAGTGATAAAGCCAAGGGTTAAGTAACGATTGGCATGTAGTAGTGAAGCCTGCACACGATTAATGTTCGTGGTAGTAAAGACAGATTTACTTGCGCTTGTTATTTTAAAAGCTGCCAATGAGTGATAAAGCCAAGGGTTAAGTAACCATTGGCATGTAGTAGTGAAGCCTGCAAACGATTAATGTTTTTGGCAGTAAAGACAGATTTACTTGCGCTTATTATTTTAAAAGGTGCCAATGAGTGATAAAGCCAAGGGTTAAGTAACCACTGGCAGTAAGTAAAGGAGACTACGTAATAATTCTATTTATGTGAGTAATGACAGATTTTCATGTGCTTACTATATTAGGAACCGAAAATGATAGCTAATTTCCAGGGATAGAGAAGTACTGGCATGAAGTGAAGAAACATAGACAGGAATATTGTTTGTGGGAGTAACAACAGATTTACTTATACTTCATATTTTGTTAGGAGCTGCCAAAGGCAGCCAAATCCAACGGTTAGGCAAGTACTGGCACTAAGCAAAGAAACGTACACAGGCACACTGTTTATAAATATAACGACTTGTTTGACGATGCTTCCCTCTAACTGTTCAACCGTATGATGGGTCATGCATAAAATAATGCCGTACTTTGTAGTCGTATCACTAACTAGAGTTAACCTTTAACAAGGAAACCTCGAAACGTTGTTAACGAGGTAACTTTCATGAAAAGCCATTACGTGCATTTTCGGTTGTGGAAAACATTTGTCATCAGGTATACAGAAGTTTGTAATGTTAATTAACAGCGTAAATTGGAAATCCAGTTTTAGACAAAGTAGAAAAGGCTGTCAACTGATTTTTATTTGTACCTTCAACACGTTCAACATACGGTTTGATTATTTCGGTTCAGAAAATTTAGTTAGACTTCCAAACTTTCAGTGCCGACATTGCGAAAAAACGTTTTGTAATTTGCCAAATAAATACACTTCTACCAACTTTAGGGTAAGTATTTTTCTTCACTCCAACGTAGACGATATTTATTTCCTAACATCAATCAGAATAAAGGGATCATTGTATCTATCATTTCATTCTATCATTATTCTACCTTTCGTGCACTGTCCTCCGTGCTCTATGACATTTTTTTATCCCCCTTTTTCTCCTACTTTTTTATTTCCCCTAAATTAATCCTCCTTATTCTACGCTATTTTTATTATCCTACTTTTCATTCTTATCCTATTTTAATCTTCATATCTTATATTATTATTCTTATAATAATTTTCTTTCCTATGCATCTTTTTATGTTTTCTATTATTGTTACCCTACTTTATCAACAAAGTCTTGCAATAGCTGTGGACATCAAACAATTTCGAGAGAGTATATGTCCACTTTAGTTATGCGACCCTGCAAATGAATTGATATTATGAGTTATAATGACCTATTTTTCAGGTGTTGATAAGAGTCATTGACGCACCATGTGCCAACCAAAAGTTGTTCGATTCGAGTCACGTCCATCATTCCTATAAGATATTGTATCTTGTAACAACACCACGTCCTCAGGCCTGGACGGCTCTATGACACACGAACTTACGTTTCAAATACAATATCCTAAAAACTATCGTATCTTGCACCAACAGCATGTCTTCAAACCTGAACGCCTCCATGGCACACAGCCTGACGTTTTAAGTACAATATCCTAAAAACTATCGTATCTTGCACCAACAGCATGTCTTCAAACCTGGACGCCTCCATGGCACACAGCCTGACGTTTCAAATACAATATCCTAAAATCTATCTTATCTTGCATCAACGCCATGCCCTCAGGCCTGGACGGCTCCATGACACACGGACTTAGGTTTCAAATACAATATCCTAAAAGCTGTCTTGCACCGACGCCATGTCCTCATGCCTTTACGGCTCATGACACACGGACTTACGTTTCAAGTACAATATCCTAAAAGCTATCTTGCATCAACGCCATGCCCTCAGGCCTGGACGGCTCCATGACACACGAACTTACATTTCAAATACAATATCCTAATAGCTATCGTATCTTGCATCAACGCCATGCCTTCAAACCTGGACGCCTCCATGGCACACAGCCTGACGTTTCAAATACAATATCCTAAAATCTATCTTATCTTGCATCAACGCCATGCCCTCAGGCCTGGACGGCTCCATGACACACGGACTTACGTTTCAAATACAATATCCTAAAAGCTATCGTATCTTGCACCAACAGCATGTCGTCATGCCTTTACGGCTCATGACACACGGACTTACGTTTCAAATACAATATCCTAAAAGCTATCTTGCATCAACGCCATGCCTTCAGGCCTGGACGGCTCCATGACACACGAACTTACATTTCAAATACAATATCCTAATAGCTATCGTATCTTGCACCGACGCCTTGTCCTCAAGCCTGGATGGCTCCATGACACACGGACTTACGTTTCAAATACAATATCCTAAAAGCTATCTTGCATCAACGCCATGCCTTCAGGCCTGGACGGCTCCATGACACACGAACTTACATTTCAAATACAATATCCTAATAGCTATCGTATCTTGCACCGACGCCTTGTCCTCAAGCCTGGACGGCTCCATTGCACACGGACTTACGTTTCAAATACAATATCCTAAAAGCTATCGTATCTTGCACCAACAGCATGTCCTCATGCCTTTACGGCTCCATGACACACGGACTTACGTTTCAAATACAATATCCTAAAAGCTATCTTGCATCAACGCCATGCCCTCAGGCCTGAACGGCTCCATGACACACGAACTTACATTTCAAATACAATATCCTAATAGCTATCGTATCTTGCAAGGACGCCTTGTCCTCAAGCCTGGACGGCTCCATGACACACGGACTTACGTTTCAAATACAATATCCTAAAAGCTATCGTATCTTACACCAATGCCAAGTCCTCAAGCCTGGACGGCTCCATGACACACGAACTTACGTTTCAAATACAATATCCTAAAAGCTATTTTGCATCAACGCCATGCCTTCAGGCCTGGACGGCTCCATGACACACGGACTTCCGTTTAAAATACAATGTCCTAAAAGCTATTGTATCTTGCACCGACGCCATGTCCTCATGCCTTTACGGCTCATGACACACGGACTTACGTTTCAAATACAATATCCTAAAAGCTATCTTGCATCAACGCCATGCCTTCAGGCCTGGACGGCTCCATGACACACGAACTTACATTTCAAATACAATATCCTAATAGCTATCGTATCTTGCACCGACGCCTTGTCCTCAAGCCTGGATGGCTCCATGACACACGGACTTACGTTTCAAATACAATATCCTAAAAGCTATCTTGCATCAACGCCATGCCTTCAGGCCTGGACGGCTCCATGACACACGAACTTACATTTCAAATACAATATCCTAATAGCTATCGTATCTTGCACCGACGCCTTGTCCTCAAGCCTGGATGGCTCCATGACACACGAACTTACATTTCAAATACAATATCCTAATAGCTATCGTATCTTGCACCGACGCCTTGTCCTCAAGCCTGGATGGCTCCATGACACACGGACTTACGTTTCTAATACAATATCCTAAAAGCTATCGTATCTTGCACCAACAGCATGTCGTCATGCCTTTACGGCTCCATGACACACGGACTTACGTTTCAAATACAATATCCTAAAAGCTATCTTGCATCAACGCCATGCCTTCAGGCCTGGACGGCTCCATGACACACGAACTTACGTTTCAAATACAATATCCTAAAAGCTATCTTGCATAAACGCCATGCCTTCAGGAATGGACGGCTCCATGACACACGAACTTACATTTCAAATACAATATCCTAATAGCTATCGTATCTTGCACCGACGCCTTGTCCTCAAGCCTGGACGGCTCCATTGCACACGGACTTACGTTTCAAATACAATATCCTAAAAGCTATCGTATCTTGCACCAACAGCATGTCCTCATGCCTTTACGGCTCCATGACACACGGACTTACGTTTCAAATACAATATCCTAAAAGCTATCTTGCATCAACGCCATGCCTTCAGGCCTGGACGGCTCCATGACACACGAACTTACATTTCAAATACAATATCCTAATAGCTATCGTATCTTGCACCGACGCCTTGTCCTCAAGTCTGGACGGCTCCATGACACACGGACTTACGTTTCAAATTCAATATCCTAAAAGCTATCGTATGTTACACCAATGCCAAGTCCTCAAGCCTGGACGGCTCCATGACACATGGACCTACGTTTCAAATACAATATCCTAAAAGCTATCTTATATGCATCTACGACATGTCCTCAAATCTGGACGCTTCCACGGCCTACGTACTCACGTTTCAAACACTACTTTCTGACGGCACTACACACCAACGGCATGTCCTCAAATCTGGATGCTTCCATGGCCTACGAACTGACGTTTCAAATTAAACTTCCTAATAGCTATCGTATCTTTCATTAGCTGTATGCTCTTAAATCTAGACGCTTGCTTGCCATACGGACATATGTATCAAATAAAACTTTCTGAAAGCTATCGTATCTTTCACTAGCTGTATGTTCTTAAATCTAGACGCCTGCTTGCCATACGGACATATGTATCAAATAAAACTTTCTGAAAGCTATCGTATCTTTCACTAGCTGTATGCTCTTAAATCTAGACGCCTGCTTGCCATACGGACATATGTATCAAATAAAACTTTCTGAAAGCTATCGTATCTTTCACTAGCTGTATGCTCTTAAATCTAGACGCCTGCTTGCCATACGGACATATGTATCAAAAAAAACTTTCTGAAAGCTATCGTATCTTTCACTAGCTGTATGCTCTTAAATCTAGACGCCTGCTTGCTATACGGACATATGTATCAAATAAAACTTTCTGAAAGCTATCGTATCTTTCACCAGCTGTATGTTCTTAAATCTAGATGCCTGCTTGCCATACGGACATATGTATTAAATAAAACTTTCTGAAAGCTATCGTATCTTTCACCAGCTGTATGTTCTTAAATCTAGATGCTTACTTGCCATACGGACATATTTATCAAATAAAACTTTCTGAAAGCTATCGTATCGTGTACCTACTGATGCTACCAAATCAGGACGTCTCCATGACATATGGACTGACGTTTCAAATATAACTTTCTAGAAACTCTTTTGTCTTACAAACTGGGGTTGGTTCACTTTTGAATACTTTATGACTTAATACCTAGTTTCAACGCTTACCTCTTGAACCTGTCGTGTCCTGTGACAAATGCTACGCGTTCTTCTTTGCTTTGCTTGCTAATTATATTTCTGCAACATCCGCCCTCGTACATTAAAGAAATCTACTACTTCTGCAGCCCTTTAATTATGTCACTCTTGATTCAGTTCGAAGAACGTTTCAGTTTGCATGATTAGTTGTTTAAAAGATTCAAGCAATAATTGTTCAAAATTTAGCCCCAATAGTGTACTCCGGTTTCTTACCCTATATGCAATAGTTATTTTTTGTTTTGTTTTGTAACATTTAGTCCGTATCTTATTTTACAGACATTCATTGTTATTTTAACAGAAAAATGTTTTTTCGGAAATAATTTAAAACGGCTAAACTAGTAGTAAAGCGCGGAGTTTTGTTACAAAATATGTAACAAAACTATTGACAGTTATTTGATTCCTTTTAAAAAGTATGAATAGTTTTTGGTAAATAAACTGTTATTTAATTGTAGGGAAAAGTTGTATATATTATTGATATTTTAGTTTAAAAAATACCTAATCAATAAAGTTGTCTAATACAACCCCTTGATAATGTTTGAGAAAACTCGCAATTATTGTGTACATCGTAGAAACAACCCTATCAAATACCCTGGGGGTGGCTAAGCTGCACGGGATCCCCTTCAACCCTTATTTTTACTACCAGCTGTTTCCAAAACAATAACCGGGGCTATAAAATGATTCATTGGACGGTGGCGCCTCGTGCCTACGGGTGGCAGAACTATAAGTCTGAGTAATACGCATGACAGCAAGGTATCAGCAAACAATTCTTTCTTCTCTAGCATTACCAATTTAGACGTTATAATATTAACAAAAAATCATAATGCTCTGTATTTATTGCAAAATTTATATAGGTTAAAAATGTTAGAGTTTTTCTCATTTTTGTTATATTTGCGTCGGTGTTTCGAACGGGAGCCGTGTAGAGCGCAGCACATGAATACGTGACATTATCGAGCCGTTCAGAAACGCAGGTCTCGCTACACGGGCAGGTTCGTTGTCGAAGTTTTATGGGAGATTTGTTGAGATGATTTATTGGTTGTTGTTGTGAAGGTAATCGGTGATCAGGTGGGCAGTGCATTTTGGCCGCACTTTGTTACATCTAAATATGGCCGGCAGATATGCTGCTTCTATGTAAACAATGGTGTTGTGTACGCTATGCGGACTTCTCCTTTTGTCTGTATTTTTGCCGATCACATCTGCAGATGCTTCTATGGGAAAAAGAGGTAAATGTCAAACTTATTTCTCATTAGGAGCTTTTTATAAATATAAGATTACACATAGTTTAAAATTTGCTTTAAGTCTAGATGAAAACTGTGGACAATTAAAGTATTATAAAATTTTATTATAAATTGTGAGAAATTGAAATATTTAATCAAAACCTTACAATTTATTTGCTAAAATATATGCGCAATGTTATATTAAGAAAGTGTAGTGATTTTTTTTCAATAATTAAAAGCGATTTCTCCACAAAAAAGATGTAAACTTGTGAGGGCATATTTCGTATATATTACTAAATCTAAAAGGAAAAATCTTGTAATATAAAATGAAAAATAAAATAAATCTTCTTCTTACACTTAGTAAATATTTTAAATTAAGAATTTAATTTTTGAAGGGAATCATTTTAAAATCAGGCGCGGGAAATTTAATTGCTTATGTTTACTACCAATTCACAAATATTCATCAATTTTGGGTTTATCGAAGTTGAATTTTAAATTAAAAAAAATTATTTTGAAAATTTTTGTATTTTATTTCTCTTTCTAAAGATGTAGCGTCACACGTTCTTACTTTGTTAGAGCTCTGAGTAATTGTTTGGTAAAATGAACTAATATTTAAAAAAAAATACTTGAAGTAGTTAATAACTGAAATAAATAATTTAAATAAATTTTAATTTTGCTTTAAAATCATAAAGTATTTTCTTGTAACATGCTAGACATATATTTAAAAAAATACACAATTTATTTGTGAAATTGCATAAATTCATGACGACAGTATTTATATTTGAAACATTTTTTAAATAGTTAAAGTACAAAATACAGCAGTCGATAGTTAATTTATTTATAAAATAATATATCTAATGTAGGCCTGAGTTTTTGGACACTTTAGGACATTTTACAAATATAGGCGTATATTAAAAATTGTGTTTAGAAGTATACATTTATTTGGGAAAGTTTATTTTAAATGTATGCATGTTTGTTGTTGCATGGATGAATTTAGATACAATTATTTTGGAAACACACGTTATCAGCTTAGTCCCCAAAATGTTTCATTTCGAAAACTTTATTATTCCGTATTCACTTTAATTGTTTTTTTTTTTAGATGTATATTTTTGAAATACGTACTTGAAGCAATATATAAATCTTATACACCATTTTATAAAAAAATTGTATAAACAATTTTAAGAAAACTAACCCGGTACCAAGATTTATCTGAAATAATATTGATCCCAGTTTTTAAACAATTATACATGTAAAATAAAGGTATACGAAGCAATATTTATAGCAGTTGAAAGACATTGGCACAATAAGCGAAATGCAGTATCGAGGAAAATTTCTTGCATAGAAACCAGTAACATTTGTCTTTCAATACATTATGTTGTTTTACTAATTATTATATGTGAAAATTGTCCGATTGGAAATTATAACGTAAGAGTGTAATTTACAAAGTGTTTTTAGATAAAAATGGTAAATTTTGGAGGCAAATTGTACTGTATGCAAGGTATTTGGGTTTTAAAGCCTTAATGAATTTTATTATGAATGTAAATTTAAAAATAAAATTATTTTTTATCATACATCTCAGTTGCTCAGTTATAATAGGTGTTTCAGACAAGTTTTAAATATATCTCAACTATATTTTTATGGTATTACAGGAAACGTTTACTCAATTACTGTTATTTAAGTAGCTTTAGAAATCTAGGTACCACAAGAAAAGTTTATTCAGTTTTGTATACTTTTAGGAGTACTTTCAGAAATCGAAATAGGACAAGAAACGTTTATTCTTTACTTTAAGGAGTTGCTTTAGAAATCAATGTATCAAAAGCAAAGTTTATTCTATACTTTTATAAGTAGCTTTAGAAAACTGCGTGCCACAAGAAACGTTAATTTTTTACTTTTAGGAGTAGCTTTAGAAATTAAAATAGCACAAGAAACGTTTATAATTTACTTTTAGGAGTACTTCCAGTAATAAAAATACCACGAGAAACGTTTATTGTTTACTTTTAGTAGTACTTTCAGAAGTCAAAGTACCACAAAAAAAAACGTATTTTCTTTATTTTTAGGAGTACTTTCAGAAATCAAAACACCCTAAGAATCGTTTATTTAGCCCTTTACTTTAAAGAGTAGCTGTAGAAGTCAAAATACCACGAGAAACGTTTTTTATATTCTTTACCTTTAGGAGTAGCTTTAGAAATCAAAATACCACAAGAAACGCTTATCCTATTCTTTACCTTTAGGAGTAGCTGTAGAAATAAAAAAATACCACAAGAAACGCTTATCCCATTCTTTACCTTTAGGAGTAGCTTTAGAAATTAAAATACCACGAGAAACGTTTTTTATATTCTTTACCTTTAGGAGTAGCTGTAGAAATCAAAATACCACAAGAAACGCTTATCCTATTCTTTACCTTTAGGAGTAGCTGTAGAAATCAAAATACCACAAGAAACGCTTATCCTATTCTTTACCTTTAGGAGTAGCTGTAGAAATCAGAATACCACAAGAAACGCTTATCCTATTCTTTACCTTTAGGAGTAGCTGTAGAAATCAAAATACCACAAGAAACGCTTATCCTATTCTTTACCTTTAGGAGTAGCTTTAGAAATCAAAATACTACAAGAAACGTTTTTTATACTCTTTACCTTTAGGAGTAGTTTTAGAAATCAAAATACCACAAGAAACGTTTATTCTATTCTTTACCTTTAGGACTAGCTTTAGAAATCAAAATACCACAAGAAACGTTTATTCTATTCTGTACCTTTAGGAGTAGCTTTAGAAATCAAAATACCACAAGAAACGTTTATTCTACTCTTTACCTTTAGGAGTAGCTTTAGAAATCAAAATACCACAAGAAACGTTTATTCTATTCTTTACCTTTAGGACTAGCTTTAGAAATCAAAATACCACAAGAAACGTTTATTCTACTCTTTACCTTTAGGAGTAGCTTTAGAAATCCAAATACCACAAGAAACGTTTATTCTAGTCTTTACCTTTAGGAGTAGCTTTAGAAATCAAAGTACCACAAGAAACGTTTATTCTATTCTTTACCTTTAGGAGTAGCTTTAGAAATCAACGTACCACAAGAAACGTGTATTCAAAAAGTAGTTTCATAAATCAAGGTACCACAAGTAACTGTCAATTAATTTCTTTATTTTAATATGTAGATTTAGAAATAAAAATATTTTCCCGTTTTATTAACTTAATAAAAGTTATTCTTTTGAGTTAAATATATTTCTGATAACCAATTGATAATCAGTACCAAAAAAGGGTGTGGTGGAATACATTTTTTGCAAAATTTCCCGCTAATTATTTTTTAAAATTACTGTTAAAAAGGCTTGGTTTGAGAATATTAAAAATATAGAATATAGTGTATAGCAAACGGGTATTAAAAACCTTTAATAAAATAATTTACTTAAATTACCAATAAAAACAATTTTGTTTAGTGAAAAAGACCAACTTTTGAGTAAGTTTTACTAAAGACTTTAAATATATTTGTTTCTTAAAAATGTTTAAGTCGAATTTGGTTTGAATTAGTAACAGTATTTTCGAATTTTTCGTTTAACATACGAGAATTTCTTGTTAGTTAGGAGTTAGGAATTTTCCTGTTAGGAGTGTAAGCAGATGGGATATCCTACATCAAAGGTCCGATGATGCAATTATTGTCAAGATTGAGCGACGGGCTGTATATTTCCCCGGCATCCTTTGGCAAAAAGAGGTCATGCTAGAGAGTGGAGTGAAATAAAAATGATTTATTTTTCCAGAAAATTCAGTATATATATATATATATATATATATATATATATATATATATATATATATATATTAAAAAAAACATAGGCAATTCAAATACAAGAATATTTATTAATTTATATCCAAAGCTTTTCGTTGGTAGACAGTACCAACATCATCAGGAATGAAAATTACAATAATGTAAGATATAGGCCCTGATGATGTTGGTATTGTTTACCAACGAGCTTATCCAAAGCTTTGGATATAAATTAATAAATATTCTTGTACTTGAATAACCTATGTTGTTTTCAATTATTAAACAAGAAAACGTATTTCATATATACGCAATAGTCAAAAATAATATATATATATATATATATTTATTGCAATATAGTCTAATATAATTTTGTAGCTATGAAGGGAAATATTGGAGTTTAAAAAGAAATATTACTTAAAACGAAAACACACAATTAAAAATAAATAAATAAAAAAACAAATTTTAATATCTGTAATAACCTTTTTTTGTAAATTAATTAAAACAGTAGTTTGTGCAGAATATTTTTACTGTATAGACTAACAAAGAAAACAGTTTTCTATCTCTTGATCCATGACTACAATTAATAAAATAAAGAAAATATTTGTTGAAAATATACCAAACAATTTAGGCTTTGATTGGGAGAACTGGTGATAATTAAATAACAAAGAATATCAACTTGCAAGCAACTTATCGCTCAAAGGTGTTACAATGATAATGTCACAGTTATCATAAGGGAGTATAACAGTTTCCCTGATGATGATTTTAAAATGAAACGCGTAGGAGGAAATTGTTAGTTGTGAATTGGTGTTGGTTACCATTTAACTATTATGTTTGGTCACAAAAAAAGCTCAAATTTTGGTATCCTTGTTTTTTAAATATTTTTAAAAATATTTTACTGATTAATATTTAAATAAAAAATGTTAGAAAATTTTAAATCACAAACGTATTTTCCAATTTTTAAAAATCCGGCGTGGCTGGAACAAGTTTTGCAAAACGATCAGGAAAAGTGATGCAAAGTTGTTTTTATAGTCCCTATAAAGTAAGACCTAAAAAGCATTTTAAAAAAGATGTTGGAATTACAGTTTACTTATAAGTTATGAGTCCTAAATTGTGAAAGTGCTATTTTCCTCGCAAGTATATGTGAGGGGCTGGAGATAATATTTTTTTGATTTTTAGAAAAGAAAACATCAAGATGTGATTCTAAAGCAAGTGGAATCACTATTAAAAGTAGAACATATAGTACGGGAGGTTTTATTTTAAACGCTTGTAAACGCATGTAAATATATAATATACTAAACGTTTTATCGAACATGGAAATAAACAGAATAATAGCTAATTATTAGAACGAATTTAAGGCACTGAAAGTTTATTTGGGATCAAGTATAATTTCACTGTTAAATCTTTAATTTTATTTCCATTTTGACATTTAAATGAAAATTTTAAATGACATTTTTAATGCCATTTTCAATTGAGTATTTTGTATAGAGTTTCAATACTTTTAAAAGGTACGGGTAAAGCCACTTCAGTCTTTACGATTAGTAAGTATGTTAATTAGTAAAAATATGAAATGGGGGTTATTTTGAGCAATTTTTTGAACGTCGCTCGTCGAAGATAAACCGAAATAAAATTTGAGCAGAAACGTCCAGTCTAAAACAGAAAAAGTACTTAGTCATTCATTATATATATATATATATATATATATATATATATATATATATATATATATAAAGGTTATGTTCTTTTGCGTTCGATTCAAAAACTCAGTTTTGTAGCGATTTAGCTCAAGTTTTGACGCTATATAAAATCCGCTTCAAAGATTCTTTCTATCTATTTCTATCTATCTAACGTATCCGCGATCGCGAGAAAAAGTTTTTTTTTATAGGTTCGCTGTGTATCGGCAACCTTGCCATCTATCGAAAAAAGGGAAAATCTTCTCTTACTTTATATAAAAATGTTGTGCAGGTTTATGTACGCTTGCCTTAACTTGGATAACATATATGCTTTGTTTCGTTCTCATTCCTCATCCATACAACTACATAGTGCCATAGCAAAGCGTGGGAGGATACAGCTAGTTTATTTATAAAATTAAGTAAAGGGGTATAAATATATATATATATATATAAATATATATTATAAATTAAAAATATTTCAAAAACAAGAATACTTCTTATGAATATATTTATTCAAAGCTTTTCGCCGATAAAATAGTACCAGCATCTTCAGGAAAATAATTATCTAATAAAATATTTTTACAAAATTAAATCATATGATTTAAATATAATATTAAAGATTTTTAATTTTTAATTTGTTAACTATATTACAAGAAACATATCACCATATTTAATATATATATATATATATATATATATATATATATATATATATATATATATATATATATATAGAATTAATACAATATGTATTCTAGTGTATCAATGTAAAAAATAAGAGAAATACAAATACAAGAATAATTTCAATTTATAATTGTATAATTTAATAAATTATTCTTGTATTTGTTTATATATATATATATATATATATATATATATATATATATATATACAGAGAGAGAGAGAGAGAGATGTATATACATACAATAAAGACAAAGACGATGTTTTGTTGACTTTTTATACAAAGTATCTATTTTAATGGGTAAATTTGAAGATACAAGTGGAGAATGCGTCTGGGTAGCGGGTGGACCTGCTCTAAGCAGCCATCCGGGCCTCGTGATGCCATAATGTTTCCCTATTACCATTAGCAGGGTGGGGATCATTATGCCCTTTCTTTAGTCATACCTAATTCCATCTACTCTTTGTTATCATTGTTTTTACAAGGAGTGTAACGGGTAAAGACGGCATTATCATCAAGTCTTTATCCGTGTATTACTATACGTCGGCCAAACAATTTTGCACCCCCGTATTCTCTATGTCCTTGTCCTAATACTACCGACTCTAAGAATCCTCTCTCATCCATATAGGATATGAGCCAGTATGGCTTTCAAACCTTGAGTGTGTAATGCAACCAGTGCCAGAACCGCTTTCATGGATATTAGTATAAACATGAATTCTCTATTTTAAATCATTATTATTTATTAAATAATTTGTATTTTAACCATTTAGAAAAATATTTTTCAAAGTCAATATCTACTGAGGTCGATAAAGACAAATTTTATTTGAGTTACATTTTATTTTATAATTACAATTAGTATAAATACGTATATACATGTGAAAGAGTGACAATATTAGGTGGCAAAATAGAAAGAAAATTTCCTAGCAACTTCCCTGTATAGTATATGATGTTGGACTATTGTTTTTGATTCTTACTATTTATTCGCTTTCTTTTAAAAAACATTTAAAAGTATTTTCCCACTGAGGTCAACATAGTAAAATTCTATTTTAGTTACTTTTTATTTTACAATTACAATTAATATAAATATGTATATACGTAAGGTAAAATCCCATTATTAAGTGGCAAAATAGGAAGCGAATATCCTAGAAAGTTTCCATTATCTTTTCTATACAGTATGCGGAGATGGCCAATTATATTTGTTTGTTACTATTTATTCGTTTTTTTGTTTCTAATTTATGAAGCTGATGTTGGTCTAAAACCTCTCATACTATTCACCCTTCTTGTAATGCTTCACTATTGCAAAGAATGTTTCTCTTATAATTTCAAATACAACTTTATGTATTGAAACTTCTAGCTACAGACAAGTTGGGTCAGTGCCAAAGTGCTGGATTTCCAACATCTAGTTCCTCACTTCGAATCCAAACAGGACATCTAGTTTTTAAATTAAAATTATTGAATAAGTATTTGAAAAAATTGCATTAACATCAATTTTCATCTACTGTAGGTTAAAAAAAGTTTATTTGAACTTGATTGGATGAATAGAAACGTATTTAATTATATATATTTAATCATATATATATATATATATATATATATATATATATATATATATATAAACTTTACAACACTGTTTTCTTGTATTCACTTATCACTTTCACTATATGTACTTAAACAAGAATCTTACTTGGTATTTATGCTTAAATACCAAGTAAGATTCTGGTTTAAGTTCATACAGTGAAATTGATATATACTCGTATATCAAAAACAACTCAGGTTATTCAAATACAATATTTTTTTTATTAATATTTTTCAAAGCTTTTCGTTGATAAACAGTACCAACATCATCAGGAATGAATAATGATGATAGGTATTATTCATTTCTGATGACGTTGCTACTGCTTATCAGCGAAAAGCTTTGAGTAAATATTAATAAATAAATCTTGTATTTGAATAACCTCAGTGTTTTTGATTGCTATACAAGATAACACACACACACACACACACACACACACACACACACTCACACACACTCAGACACACACACACACACACACACACACACACACACACACACACACACACACACACACACACACACACACACACACACACACACACACACACACACACACACACACACACACACACACACACACACACACACACTCACACACATTCAGACACACACACACACACACACACACACACACACACTCACACACACTCAGACACACACACACACACACACACACACACACACACACACACACACACACTCATACAACGCACACACACACACACATACACACACACACACACACACACAAACACACACACACACACACACACACACATATATATATATATATATACATATATTAGGAGAGTATGAGCTAATAGCAGGAATTGGAAAAGTTTATATAACAAATAATAACAATTTACAAAACTAAATTTTTGTTTTGTTTCTTTTAGTTTTAAAAATGTTACATTCAATGTCCAAGGAAAGATAGGCTACTTTAAATTTGTTTACACGTGTATAAGATATCAATCTTTCTTATGACTAAACGTAAAAGTAGATTTTGGTTAGCCTGTGTAAATACAAAAGAATATCTAGGGCGCAGAGGACATTTTAGGGAAACACATTTGAGAGTTTATCATGTTTGCAGAGAGGTTTATTAGTTATTTGCGCCAAAAACTGAAACGCTTTTCCCTTTGGGCGGAAATAAGAGGAAATGTATTTTCAATTTATTTGCAATGATTTTTATTTTTTTTATCTTATGAAAATGTTCACTTTTAAAAAGTATCACCTTAGAAACATATTTACAATTTAATAAATTTATATTTACATTGTTGCCAAATATAACAATAAATTAAACGACAGACAATAGGCTATTAATATCTATTTATTAGAAACATTTCGAATGTGGGGTGGGTAGAGAGCTCACTGTTAGCTTAATACTAATCATACAACAGTTAGTTTTCTTTATGAAACGGTTTTGTAAATTAGTGTTGAATGGCTCCATCTCCGAACGAATTTAGATAAAGCCACGAACTTTATTTTTGATGGATGGTTATAACATAACAAATTAATTACGCTATTATGTGATTATTCTACCTAAGAGACACTTTGTAAGACGTTTATAAAAATATTATTATCATTTTTATATTGGTTTGTAATAGTAAAAAAATCTTATTACATTTACTCTATTTAATTTAAAATTTTTAAAAAATATGTTCATATTAAATTAAAAAATATTATTATTCTCCTAGCTATTGATTTTAATAAAGTAAAAAAAAGTTAATAAAAACCATTATTATTAAAATGACTATTTGAAAGTAACTATTCTTATCTTAATAGATCCATTATTCTCAATGTTATTAATTTAAAAAAAATTACAATATACCATTATTAAAAAAAACTACTCAAATTTTAAATTATTTTTTATACATTTTATCAGGTTCACGTATTAATAGGCTTGTTATCCTCAATGTTATTGATTTTAACAGAATGATTTAAAAAGAAAATAATAAACAACCATTTATTTTTTTTAAACGTTATTAGAACCATAACCTTATTACTTTAACTGTTATTGATTTTAACAGAATTATTTAAAAAGAAAATAATAAACAACCATTTATATTACAATTACTCTATGTAAACGTGATTTTTTTAAAACGTTATGAGAACCATAACCTTATTACTTTAACTGTTATTGATTTTAACAGAATTATTTAAAAAGAAAATAATAAACAACCATTTATATTACAATTACTCTATGTAAACGTGATTTTTTTAAAACGTTATGAGAACCATAACCTTATTACTTTAACTGTTATTGATTTTAACAGAATTATTTAAAAAGAAAATAATAAACAACCATTTATATTACAATTACTCTATGTAAACGTGATTTTTTTAAAACGTTATGAGAACCATAACCTTATTACTTTAACTGTTATTGATTTTAACAGAATTATTTAAAAAGAAAATAATAAACAACCATTTATATTACAATTACTCTATGTAAACGTGATTTTTTTAAAACGTTATGAGAACCATAACCTTATTACTTTAACTGTTATTGATTTTAACAGAATTATTTAAAAAGAAAATAATAAACAACCATTTATATTACAATTACTCTATGTAAACGTGATTTTTTTAAAACGTTATGAGAACCATAACCTTATTACTTTAACTGTTATTGATTTTAACAGAATTATTTAAAAAGAAAATAATAAACAACCATTTATATTACAATTACTCTATGTAAACGTGATTTTTTTTAAAACGTTATGAGAACCATAACCTTATTACTTTAACTGTTATTGATTTTAACAGAATTATTTAAAAAGAAAATAATAAACAACCATTTATATTACAATTACTCTATGTAAACGTGATTTTTTAAAAAACGTTATTAGAACCATAACCTTATTACTTTAACTGTTATTGATTTTAATAAACGTAATTAAAAAAATCAATAATAAACTATTATTATTAAAATTACTCTTTATAAATTGAAAAAAATTGATTAGGGCCATAGGGTAATAAAGTGATGAATCTTTACATATCTAAAAGAAGTCAATATGCGTAGCCTAACAGCCGTTATCTTAGAGGAATTGAAGAAGCTATTAATAAAGTGGGAATCTTTTCAGGAGCACCGAAACATTATATATAGTGTTAAAAATGGAAAACTGGATGCATGGTATTTTTTAAGTTTTAAAAGTAATAACGTCTTGCCACGTTTTCAAACAGCGACATTTTAATGGTATTTACTAAAAGTTTATTTTAAAAATTGTAACTTAAAAATTTTTTTTTTGAGTTTTGGAGCTCAGCAGTTTTTATAAAATGAGGCTACTTAAAAAAAAGAGCCACTACTAAACTACGAATATTAAAAAATGGTAAAATCTATTGAAAACTAACTACATCTTGAAGTAAAGCTATGCAAGTAGTTTTACTTGAACAAAAATTCAACCCCCCCCAGAGCCAAATTAGGAGCTACTTTGTAGATTGCCATACAATTTGTATAATCATTTTTGCGGCTTCTACTTCTGAAAGCAGTTGTAATATCTATTAAGAGGTATTACATGGAATTACGTCTTAAAAATGTGCACCAACATTTTACAATGTGATTTATTACAACATGTGTTTCACATACCTGGAATACAATAGAGTGAGCTAACCATCCTGTTAGGAAAATATTTATTGCTGTTTAAAAGGCAAGCAGCTCCATCAAGAGTGTGTCTAGTATAGTCGATTGCAGGACATTCCTTCGGAGTTTTATTAGCTGCACATAGAAATATCCATTGTTCAGTAGCAGTCATCTGTGTACATGTCTCAGGATGGCATTCGTCTTGCAGTCTTACAGCTAGGCCATTCAATTCCATGCAGAACTGTCTGTTTATACAAAACATTTGTTATAACAAATATTGTTAAATGATAAAAATTCTGTTTTAATTAATTTAGAGAAGACATTTAATAGAATAAAGGATGTTAAAGTTAACACAGTGAAATATGCTCCCGTTTAAGACGATTTCTCGTTTAATACAATTTTTTTTCAGACCTTTAAAATTAACATAAAAAACCAATTTTCATGGACAATATGCTTTGGATCCCGCTTAGTACGCTTTTTTGACACTACGATTTTCTCGACTACTATCGAAAATTTTACCGCATAGCAATAAATTGAAAAGTGAAAAAGCATTATTGTAGTTTTATGCAGTTCAGCTGTTACGGTACTGTACAACACATCAATGGATATGATTTATCACAGATAGGAATCTAATAAGAAAAAAATAGAACTTTGATAAAGAGTAACATGAATAAATGAAACCTCTCAACCCCAAATAACTTTCTTCTTTTATTTAAAACCTTATGTACATTTCGAGTGCATAACAATCATCCTCAGAGGTAATTTAAAATGAAAATTTTCACGGTATGTATTTTCATTGTAAATTACCTCTGAGGATGATTGCTATGCAATCGAGATGTACATAGGCCCTAAGGTTTTAAATAAAAGAAGAAAGCTATTTGTGGTTGGGAGGTTTCATTTATTTATGTTATACATTACGCCTCAGTTGTTTTATACATTTATTTGATAAAGACTGTCTAAAATGATTCAGCAGGATGTTTACATCATTGATTCAGAGTCCTGACTTAACATAGCACAGGACATCAGCAGGTTTCTCTTTGTTTGATATAAAATGTCTAGATTTGTTTACTGTACGTGTACAAGTACAGTAAACATTCTACCATAAACGCATTTCCTCCTCCCTCCTTTTCAACCTTCTGTACTTCTAAACACCGATGTCATACAATAAGTATCTATACTGTATATACGTGCCATAGGATCATTTATGCTTACAGTCTGTAGTTGTTGTCAAGCATAAAGCGGTGTGTTTTTAGTCATATGAGATGAGAGATTGAAAGAAATTCTTTATCTGTTGATGATAAATTGAAAGATACGAAGTGTTGCAATGAAAATTCAGATCTAGAAATCAAAAAGCGCGACCGATGTGAACATTCCGAGTTCCACATTAAAAACAAATTAAAAAAAGAGAAAGTAGTTAGAAGGGAACGCAGGGCAAGGTGAAATGAAAAAGAAGAAAATACAGATTGGGAGGTATGAAGGATTGGAAAAGGTTTTTTACAATAGTTTCACCAAGCTCATAGTTTCATAGTGTACTTCTGCCTACGAATAAGACATTGCAAACCGAAAAAGCGCGAGAAATGTTTTAGGAAAAGTTAAATACCATAGGATAAATCCTAGGTTTCTGTTATGTGGAAATTAAAAGTTACTATGTAGATTGTCGTATAATTTGTATCACCATTTTTGCTGTTTATAAATGTAAATAAACACTATTCTGATAGCAGTTGTATTACTTTTATCAAGAGATATAAATTTATTACTAAACTAGGCGAAGTAGAGGTGCTTTTAGGCGAAAGGCTTTAATACGTTTAAAATAAACAAATAAAAACATTCGGAAATTTAGGAGAGAAAAAGGCTTTTTAATAAACTAGTTGGAAACGGTAATATTACTCTGTAAAAATTACACGTTCAAATATAAACATTTTAAAGACCAGAAGTCGCAAATAAAATTATTAGAATAGAGTTTATTCCGTGTATCAAAAATTTTATTACTGGTTGTGTATTATAAAGTAAATTCCTAAAAAATTGCTCACTTTTCAGCAAGCAAAAATATTGCTTTAATTTGTGGAAGTGCTTGGTGTATTGAAAGATTTAAACATGTGACTTACAACGGATATTAATCAATAGATATGTATCATCTATGCGTAAAGGAAATACAATAATTGGCTTAGTCTTACGCTAAGTTTATATGCATTGGATCTTTCAGGTTAGAAGCTAAATTTAAACATAAATATGTTGAAATACGTTTGCAAACTTGCGTGTCCATTTATTGTTATTTAAATTTATTTGGGAGAAGTTTAAGTGTCGAAGTATTCACAAAAATTTGTTTTTAGAGTTAGACTTTTGTTTTAAAAGTTTCCACTTTACTTTTTTACATGAATTGTTTTATTGAATATATTAAAGTTCCTTTTAAACGGTTTGTTTTTTAAGTAACTTTTTTTTATAAAAATATTTACACCAAATGCAAAACTTCATTTTATGTAATAAAATTAATTTTATTCGTTTTGTGCTTAGATTTGAAACCGAGTTTCCCTGGTTACAAGTTGAACGAAGATTGCTTAAGGGAGGCAAAACTTTTAAGAGTTATAAGTGTTGTAAAATTCAAATTTTGCCCTAAAAAATCTCGTTTTTAATTTCATATTCATTATATTACAAGTTAGAGTCTAGTTTGTAGGAATAAATATATAAGTAAGGCAAAATTTGAAGCACCTTTCTCACTAATTTTATTGATCGAAACTTGTTTTCGGCAGCCATGTTGGCCTCTACAGTGTTTAAACTGAACAGTGCGGTTTGCGTCGTAAGAAAGGTGTTTAAAAATGTGCTTCTAATAATTAACAGCTCAAGAAAAATTTAACAAACAATATTTTTTTTTGGCAATTACACGATACTATTTATTTTCGATATTTTTATGTAATAATTTACTCTTTTCTACAAACATAATATTTTCTAGAAAATATGCAATACTTAAGAAATGCATAAACAAGGGGTACATGTATTCACAATGTTGTAATAATAATACGCCTAAGATGTCTTGTCTTTAAACATTAAGGCAACAACTATAAGCGCATAGAGTTGAGGCTATCTTCGAAATCAGTGTTGTTTTAAGTGACCACATTAAAGATCGGATACGGCATTAAAGGTATTTGCGAATGTTGCTGAGACGAAGAAAACTATTCCCTACATACCCCGATAGAGACACTTGATTGGCCATGATAACCAACTTTGGTTTTTTTTACAAAAAAAACAATAAAAAAATAAAAGTTAAAAAAAATTAAAAAACAATGTTCACCAGTGAAATCTGTGACGGCTTCTATTCATATATAAAATAATGTATAAAATACAAAGTCCATAATTTGATCATAACAAAAAAAAAAAAAAAAAAAAAAAAAAAAAAGACGACCAATATTGAAGTCCAACGATTAGGCAAGACTTTTAAGTTACTGTCAAATCATGGTTACAGTATTAAAGAATTCGAAGAATACATAATTCTATTATTATAATAAATGAAAACAACGTGGTTTCCTGTTATAATTTGTCCCCAGTAAGGTCAGCCATTTGGGAGTTGGTTTTTGATGTTTTGTTAGTGAGGGAAGTTTTTGTTATTTTTTAATACTGCCGTACAGTAGGCCCTATGCATGTTCATAACCCTTTCCAGGCTATGATCGTGAAGATGAGAGGGGCTCTTGTGGGCAGTTTGCTCTTACAACTGAATTTTGGAAAGTGATAATTTAATAATATACAATAATAATACAATCAAATATTAATGTTGCCCTTAGGAATGGGCCAATTGCTACTAAATTTTATTTTTCGATTCTTAGGTCTATTGTTGACTCTTTTAGGCTGTATAGACCTACATGATATAATCTAATAATAATTTATTCAGCATCTTGGTGATATGGAGTAGCCTTTTGAAAACTCCGTTTTAATGTAATAGGCCATAAAAAACGCTAGTCCTTAGTTCCTATAAGTAGGAATTTCTGAACGCATGGCAAAGATATTGGATAAAGGTGACAAACAGACCTTAAACGTCTTTGTTGTTGCTTCGTAAACATTAGTAATATTTTCGTTACCTCAAATTGGCATTCGCTTTAATTGTTTAAATTATTTAAAACAACTAATTCATAAATAAGGCATAGTTTTTACATTATTATACATAAATACATTATTTTTCCAATAAATTAGACCGCACACGTATTTTAACGGTTATTCCTGGAATCGAGAATCGGAATCGGTTCATCTTTATCATATATTAAAAAATATGTGAAGAACTGGTTTAGTGAGCATACATATTTTTTTCGGGACGAAGCAAATTTTTAAAGGTTAAATGCTCGTGTAAGGGAAACGATAAGTAAAAGAATGGTGGAATTAGGTATTGTAAGGCGGTGCTTCGGACACCGCTAACCACTAAAATTACGCTATACGAAACTCTTGGTAATATCAATATGTTAAATTGATGTAAAGCCTTGACCAAATATTAATAATAAATATGCTTGTACATGAAATGAATGTGAATGCATAGAAAAGTTGATCGACAGCGCGCTTCTTGTGTTCGCTCTTATCGTCCCAACCTTTCTGTCTTCATACCGTCTGCGTCGTTCATCCAATTACACTGTCTTGTGATTTTACGTTGAAGATCTTGTTTCTAAAGAAGATTACTGAAACGAACTAGATTATATATACTGAGTAGCAAAATGTAATGGATATAATAAAATATAACAGCCGCAGTAAAATGATATGGAGGAAAAGTACTAATACAAGATGTACCGTGTGCGTCAAAATACACATTACTGAAACCGAATCAGCTGTAGTTGCCTTCACGATCAGCTGTGTCGACTTTTTATTGTTGCCGCTTATTCGTGTTGACGTATTTCATTTGAGGTTAGCTTTTGATATGGTGCTAACTACTGCAGAGAAAACTTTTATCGTAGAGCATTGTTTTCGCTTATTTGGAATTAGACGTGGGGATGGGCCAAATTTGTCACATACTGTATTTTGTTTTGAGGAACAATTTCACAAAAACTCGCTTAGTAATCTGTTGTGTTGTTGAAAGATTTCGAAGATCAGGTAGTGTTTTGACACACAGCGGAAGGGCTTTTCAGTTTGCCTAACTATTGTCTCTACAAAAAAGAAACCACAAAAGAGTGTTGAATCAAGTGTTACAGTCACTGAAAATAAACTTAAACATCTTTGAAACTGAATCCAAACAATACGCCTATGAGAAGAATGTTAAAAACATTGGTGGTTTTCCTTACATGATACAAACAGTGCAACCTTTGAACTGTATAAACAGAACAGCAAGAATTCAGTACTGCGCTTCGTTGTTAGTAATGAGCTGTGGAAAACTTGCGTTTCTGAGTAACGTATGATTTTCGGATCCATGTGTACCTTAGTAGTTTCATAAACAACCAGAAAATACTTTTTCTTGGGTTTGAACGTCCTGAAAATGTAGTACGTAGGCCATAGCATAGTATGGTTGTATCCATTTGGTACGCTATGTCAGAAAGGGGATATTGGTCCATACTTGAAGACAATAATGTAAATCGGAACCGATATAGGGTCATCCTCGGTCGTTTTACAGGAGACATCATGAGATTTTGTTGTGCCCGAAACCTGCCTTTTCGTTCACAATGGTTCCAGCAAGATGGCGCAACCAGCCACTCTGCCTTAGACAACATTGCTTTTCTTCAAAACTTTTGGAAACCACCTAATCTCCCTTAGAACAAACTTCCTTTTTTCCAGCTCACCCCCTCGATTCTGACGTCTGGGGAATGATAAGAAGACTGTCGGTGATAACCAACCAACCATCATTGTCCAACTACATGCATATAATAAGCATGAAACAAAATGATG
The DNA here is from genome assembly GCA_036971475.1 of Prosapia bicincta. Classification (NCBI taxonomy): domain Eukaryota; kingdom Metazoa; phylum Arthropoda; class Insecta; order Hemiptera; family Cercopidae; genus Prosapia; species Prosapia bicincta. The sequence goes on from JBAIZL010000001.1 coordinate 287,123,443, forward strand.
CAAAATCTTAAAGGTACGATTGTTGCCTCAAATTGAACGTAGGTCATATAGAATATGTTTATACCCGAGTCTAAACGATTTAGCTTCTTTTTACCTGTATATGTTTGTAAGACTAAGTAAAATAAATTCTCACAGCTGTTTTATTTTGGCGATTATTGTACTTTACTAAAAAATAGAGAAGAGAAAAACGTATGGAAATATCTCATTATTTAGCGATATAGAAAAACATCATTGGAAATAATATTATTTGAAAGTATTATTAGTAAGCTAACAATATATAATACTCAATGACTATAAATCGGAAATAAATAGTTTAAAAAGTAAAATATACCCGGTAAAATAAAACGAAACCTCAAAACGAAGTTTAAACGTAATTTAAAGTTAAAAATATTATATTGGCCAACAAATTCCAATTAAAATACAATAGACTCTAAAAACTAGTTATTTGGAAGTATTGTTTAGAAGAGTGCTATGAATTTAAATTGATACTGTAACCCTCATGAAGAATATAAAAACTATTAAAGAAATAAACGCAGAAAAACGTTATTTACAAATACATAAATAAATGTACTCAAAAAATTGTTACGTTCTTAAAGTGGTTCGATAGTTTATAAGACAAATTCATACTAAATAACTATTTAATAATTTATACACATCTTTGGCTACTATTATTTATCCACGTAACGTTTATAAAAGCGTTAAAAGGCTGTTTTTATTATTTATACCAATTATTGAGTTAACTAATAGCCTATCTTCCCTTACCATGCATTGTCATCGAAGCTTTACTCACGTCATTACGTTACAAAAACGGAACGTAATGTAACGTGTGTCGCTTTGCATCTGCCCACCTTCTATCGCTTGTTTCATTTTTGTGCCCATCTCCTTTTCTTCTTACTCTCTCGTATGCCTCTGGCTACGCCCCAAAAGTAGGGAGCGAGTCCGGACTATTTCATAGGCTAGTTTTAATCTTCGTCCTGTCGGTGTTGAGTTCACTTTAAAACAAACGCTTGTTTAATGCGTTGGCACAGTTTGGTGGCTCTCACCAGGTGTGTTTGCAGCCGTCCAATAAGAAGCAGCCAGTGTTGTGGGACTGCTTTAGTTCGCATCGGATGTACCTTTTCCCAAACCAAAGTCATTCGATGACAGGTCTTCCTAGCTTAATGCCAGAACGTATCTGTAGATGAATATTTTTGTCATAAAACTTTACTTATTTTGACGAATGCAACGTAGAAGGCAAACTATTACATGGAATACATTGAATTAGTACTATTTGGTAATGAATGAAGATTGTATAAGGCTATTTAGAACCAAAAAACTCATGATTTTATACGGTTTTTTGTGTTTTTTAATGTTGCAATTTGTAACTACGAAAACGAACCGAAATAATATTTCCCCAAATATTTGTACAATAGAAAAGAACTTACAGAACAAAATGTTTAAGTAAAACAGAAAACCTTTTTAATATATTCAATAAGTACATAACTATTCTAAAATATGTAGTGTTCATTTAGAACACCATGCGTAGCGACACTAACAGTATTTACGTCGCCATATAGGCTAAATAGTTTAATCCCTTTTGCTAGCTTCATATTATACTTGTCATCGCTTGACCAAATCCAAATTAGAGGAAGTTAAGGGCAAAGACAAAAACTTCACCATGAAACAGTCTAACTGCGTCAAGGAATGAAAAAACCTACTGAATTAAATGTTATAGATATATTTATAGCTCGTTAGCTTTACTATGCACGTACCTTCTTGGTCATGCATCAATGTTGTCGACTTGAAATATTTATGGCGATGGTTCAAGAGATTTACATCAATTGACATATATCACTTTAGGTCTCCAAAGCCAAATCCATTACGTTTGGAATCTAAATCAATATTCAATTGCGACGCTACACTCTTAGACTCATGTTTAATCCTTCTCTATAACTTCATACATGAATAAAATTTCTAGTTCTCTCAGTGGGTCGTACTATTAGAAGATTCTAATTCCAGAGAGAGGGGCATTAATCTTTTACACGAGGAATTTATTGGGACAATTTGCATATCGCAATAACAGTTGGCAGCACTGATACCTAACATCTTAATTTACATTTATTGGTCGTTTGTAACGATGTATTTAAGATGGGTGAAGTGTCGTTAATTTCACAAGTTACCTATAGATAGCTAAATTACACTGAAAACTTTGTCCATGTACACTTACATTTTGGTCTCCATTCTTATGGTCTCTTAGTACAATAGTATACACCCTATATGATGATATAGAAATTTCAATAAATTAAATTGATTAGAAGCTTAGAATTGGTATAAATGTTTTTGTTTATGAAAATTATTTTTTTAATACAATGCATGATTGATTGTAATAATGCAATATTATGCGCGCGGGTATATATATATATATATATATATATATATATATATATATATATATATATATATATAGATGTATATACATTAGATTTTATGCACTGCAGAATGAACGTATGTACTACGGATAGTAACTGTTCATCATATTTTTCCCTCCGAGAAGGAATACGTATCAGCATATATATATATATATATATATATATATATATATATATATCAGTTTCAGTATATGTACTTGAACAAGAATCATACTTGGTATTTATGCGAGTTAACTTTCAAAGATTGGTAGTATTTCCATCATCAATCATCACTCGAGTGTAGCTTGATGATGGAGATACTACTAATTTTTGAAAGTTAACTCGCAGTGAAGCTTGATGATGGAGATACTACCTATCTTTGAAAGTTAACTCGCATGAGTGATGCTTGGTGGTGGAGATACTACAAATCTTTGAAAGTTAACTCGCATAAATACCAAGTAAGATTCTTGTTTAAGTACATATAGTGAAAGTGATAAATGAATACAAGAAAACAGTGTTGTAAAGCCAAATATATATATATATATATGAAACCGATCGTAATTCACCTGGTTTTGGTTCACTTCGTCAATGCTAGATGAGACTAACGAAACGTCGGAACTGCGATTTTATGCACTGCAAAATATACGGATGTACTCCGGATAGCAACTATTCATACATAACTATCATAATATAATTATTTTCTTGTGTATACATATACATATATATATATATATATATATATACACGTTTTATTGTATAGTAATCAAAATAATTAAGGACATTCAAATAAAAGAATTATTTAATAATTTTTATGAACACTAAATATTGATAAATAATTCTTGAATTTAAATATCCTCGGTAGGTTTGATATATATTATAAATAAATAAATACATAATTTATAAAAATATCTTGTTTTAATTAATTATCTTGTACATAGTATATATATATATATATATATATATATATATATATATATATATATATATATATATATATATATATATATATATATACATATAATGTACATCATCACCCAAGCTGTCATCATCAGTGACGGATGAAGACTAGAGTTAATCTCAAAAGTGAATTATCTTTTTGTACGTATTGTGAGGTAACAATTGTATGAGTTAATTACGCAATATATATTTTTTTTTCAATTACAAACGTTTGTTACAAACCTTGTAAAAAACAATGTCGTCATATCTTTTATTGCCGATACAATTTGTGAAGCTTGTTTGGCTTTAAAGATAAAAACTTTATTAAACAATATTCAAACGAACCTTTCACTTAAGGTTATAGTTTACAAAAAAAATAAATAACATCGAAATAAGCGCGACTAAATCATTGTACAGTTTTCGTGTCAAGAAGCACCATCAGGTAAACGTGAACTATATAGTAAGTTTTGGAAAATTGCCTTTAGCTCAAGTATATACTCACACCAAGGCAATAACTTGGAGAGAACACTTCAATATTTGGAAATCCTTCCGGGAAAACTGGTGTTGGGGTGACTTTGTCCACGTCAGAGCTAATTGCGCCACGCCCGGGGTTAAACTCACCCCTCCCACGCCCTAAACTCAATTCACTTCACCTTAATTTCCCTTCTCAAAGACGAGCGGGGTTAAATATTCGTGACTCACCGACACAGAATCCTGCAACATTGAAAATAGTTTTAAATAGTGAAATAATTTACAAAATTTTTAGCTTTGAGAAAATATAATGACTGATTAGAAATAATTGTAAGCAATATTTTCTTGTAGATATTAACAAAACGTTTTTAGCCCAAGTTAAGTTATGACCTTAATTATGTAAAAATAAATACAAAAACCGATTATTTTTGTCAGAAGAAAATACAGGAAATAATATATATATATATATATATATATGTGTGTGTGTGTGTGTGTGTGTGTGTGTGTGTGTGTGTGTGTGTGTGTGTTAAGAAAGACTTGAAAGCTCTAATTACCTCTGGTATCTGACGATCTTGTGATACCAGAATAGGCTACTTAGGTTAGGTTACAACAAGTCAGTATTCGGGATTCAAACCTTTCAGCTCTGAAATATTAATGAAATCAGTGACGGAGCAGAGGGATGAAGAGAGCACCTATAAAGGAAGGCAATCAAAATAAGTAGCTGTGTTGTGCGGTATTGTACCAGAAATGAACGGAAGAAATGTGTGCAGTGTTTAAGTTTAAAATCAGTTTAATCCCAGTTTTGGGGTACGTTGGGAGTTCTCGTCAACCTAGCGTTGATATTTGGTAGCATGTTGGTTTTATAACTACAAACAGGACAGATGACACTTAGAAAAATCATGAAATGATAGAGGCTTGATTGCAGTCAAAGAAATTTTAACAAGACATTTTTACAAATACTTCTATCGTAACTTATTGATGCATTGTTCTGAGTATCACTGAAACACCGCTTGATTCAGCTTCCGGACAAATAAATTATTTAAAAAGATGTCAATCGTTTAGAGATGTCGAACATTTCTGTCTTCGCTTGAATTATGGAGAATGTTTCGTCTGGTGACCCACTATTTCGAAATGAACAGAGAAACAAGTCAAACAAAAGTTCGCAGTTTGATTAAACAAAAATAAATCTTCAATGTTTTAAGAATAAATATTTGTAATCGGAAATATTTTGGTAATAAGTGCACCAACTATCCGAATCAATTGCACTGATAATCATACATATAATGGGATTTTATCGTAAAAAGAGGTGATTTTAATAAATTACCGCGTGTATGTTGTAAATGGGAAGAAAAATACTATATTTATTTATAGTTTTATATTTTTTTAAGAGTACCAGGGGCGGCTACCTGACGATGGACGACAGCCTACGGTTTACACATAGGGTATCTCCTTTATCTGCTCGTCTATAATTAGTTTATCCGCTAACTATAAGACAACTCGTTTCCTTTTAGAAGCCATGGTGAACGACGAAACGCACTCATAAACAAAACAACGTATCGAAGCGAAAAAGTACCATGGCTGACCACCTGATGACTGACGGCTGGCAACCAACTATACATAACTGCATTGAAACGGTGACTCAGCATCCAAATGTTTGCAGTGCGCCTATACTAGTTTCGCGTAGAAAAGGCCAATACCACAGTAGACATAATTATTATTTTGAAAATCGTAGTACATTTCCGTTTTAGTTTTTTTTTCTGAAAATTTGGAAGCGATTCGGATAATCAGTGATACGGATAGGTGGAGATCGGATAATTGGAGTTCTGCTGTATTTAAATCAACGACGGTCAATTTAACTGGAGAAACTGTCCCTGTAAGATGTAGGACTATACTGCAAAATAAAGCTTTTTAAATCATTCTTTTTTATTCCCAGGGATATAGGAAAATATTGAATAAGTTTTATCTTTTCTGTTGGAGGTTACCAACTTCCTGATGGGTAGGCTTGGTGATAGACTGTATAAGCCTCGTCGGCGAAGAAGTACGGGTTTTGGCAGCTACTACTCGTTGAATCCGTGATCCGCTCTACATTTTCCCCAAACTTTTGTAGTCATGTTGTGGTAGAAGTTACTTTTAGGCCTTCAAAATATTATTATTAGTAAATATTATAAATAATATATATATAACAATTATTATTATTATTATCCGAATATTATTTTGAAAAATACTGTTGTTTATTCGATTTAAAGAATGTTTCTAAACTCCTTTGCCCTTGGGTGTGACGGTTGGGAAAATGTTTAAAATATGGGTTTGGGAAAATGTTTAAAATATGGGTTTGGGAAAATGGACAACATGAATTTAAATAAAAGGTGAACATTCTAACAAGATTATAGAGATGTAAAAATATTTGAAAGTGGAAGTACACGCGCCTGCATATCTCCCGCACAGTCAATTGATCCCCTTAGCTGGCAATTCACTCCTACGCATTGCCATGCTTCTTTACGTTTTTAAAATTACATTTTCTCAGTTTTCATTTTACAGTGTAACGTCTTATAAAAACTAATATAAAAAAAAATCATGGTTCGAATCTAGAAAATCTATCGCCTTCACTTAGAAATAAGAACAAGAATAAGCAACAATATGAAAATTAACGAGCTGTCCCAAAGATTTGGGAATGTAAAAAAATGCGGTAGGTTAACGTTATCAGCTGTTTCCTTCCCAACTTGTTAGTAGGTTATGTTTAAATCATTTACGAATAAAATGTCTTATATATTGAGGAATACAAATATTCGATTAGCTTACGTGCTAAGTATGAGAATTGCTATTATTAATCGTAGGTAATGTTAGTTTCTGTATTGAGTTAACATGCGTGTCTAAGGAATATGATATTATTTCATACTTTGATATCGGGTAATAAATGATTCTCAATAAATAGACTTATTAACAACCTATGCTATATTTATTAATAGGATCTTTTACCTATAATATCAAATTTAAAAAATTATCTACATACAACGCATCTATTACAGCTGTTAACACATCTCCGTCTCCATTTTCCAATTTCTTCTGTCATATGTTGATGTCTCTTCTAGGTTTCTTGCAGGAATTGCTTTGTGGATGTCATCACGCCAACTTACTCGTTCCTGGCCATCCTCTTTTTCTTTTCTCAGGGGGAATCCATTCTAGCAATTTTCGGGGCTCCTGTCTTCTACCATCCTCTTTACGTGTCCAAACTATGCTAATTGTCACTGAACCATGCAAAATTTTATACATGGTAAAATTTACAAAAAGAATTTAAAAAGAAAAAGATATAATAATAAATTATTTTTAGCTTTTTATAGGGATTTATAATACAAATTAAATATGTAAAGAAAATTGAACTAAGAAAGATGTGTATAAGATTAGGCTATGTATTTGCACACTTAAATGTATTAATTTGGTTAATTTAACGTTATACCTATTTTCTGTGGTCCCAAGACTGGCGCGATTTTCTACACACTTAAAAGTAGTGTTGGTTTTTATTTTCATGTTATTTGTATGCGGGGAGTGACTTCTTCACGTTGCTAGTTTGTTGCTTTTCCAATAAATGGCCACAAAATTCAATTTCGCTTTTAAAAGTTGCAACTTCAATCAGCACTAATCAATATTTTTATTTAGATTTTTGTAGCTCGGAAGAAGGTTTATTTGCATCTATTTTTGAGCAGCATTTAATAATTTTGTTTGGAAGTGATTTTCAGAATATCGGATTCATATAATGCCATTACAACCGACTTGATTTGCAGCCATATTTAGAAGCTTTCCTTTGTTTCTTCGTACAAAAGGTACCGCATTGTCTTCCTATCTTCAGATCTGCGTTCACCTTCTTCATTCACCCTTCACACAAGTTTCCGTGTTCATATAACACGTTAAAGTAATAACAAACTGTGAGCAGAAATTAAAACAATCCTAGTGACTGGAATGAGAGACTTTAATGAAAAAAGGGTACTTTGCGACATTTGGCGAAAGGTTTTATATTGTGCTTTACCTCTATACAATTATTTGTTTTCCCTCAAACCTGGGGGAAAGATTAGGTGAAAGGAGGTATAGCTGTGGAGCGATTTATAGCGGAAATTCGGATAGTTTATATAAAGTTAGGTGTGTAGAGTTGAATTTAGTTGCAAAAAAAAATTGCGTTATCCTTATATGTACTCGAAATAAGAAGATCGATTCTCACATTGACTATTGCTTTGTATAATTATATTTAAAATGAAATATTTATACATAATGAAATACAATTATGTACAGCATAAAAGGTATTACAGTTTTTCTGAACAATAAAACCTATACAGTATTTATGAAGAGCAATATAATTCAATTTAGTTATTTATTAAATGAGGCAAAACTAATTTCATTTTTTTTTCAGGTAAGCACCGCAAGTCAAGGTAGCGCTATAGTCATGCAATTGTACAACTGATATTTGTGTAAGTTGTTTTATACACTGTCTTAGCTTATATAATGTAAACATGGATCAAATAAATTATAAGAGTTTGTTTTGATGTGGACTTTTGATGTCGAATTTCTAGACTTAATCGATATTAAAGAATAGTTCCTGATGATGTAGACAATAATAAAACTGAGCAGTGATGCCACAAAAATAACTTTACTTCACATAAACAAAAACTTTATTATATAGGCAGTTAGGATTGTAAAAAAAAGAATATTTACTGACGAACGAGGTAAACACTGAAAGCATTAAACACGGCCATTGTAAAAACACGTTCCGTGCGGCGCTGCAAAAACATTTGCTAAAATGAAGGCCACTTCATTTGTCAACAAGTTGGCATAGCTTAGCTAACATCATTTTGCTTTTATTTTATAACAAAATCAATCCTAACCGGATACTCTCTACTAATATCCTGATGCAGTATAACATAGTGCTCGGTTTTATATACAAACCGTGATTTAAACAAGACTTGTGAGCTGTGAAGTTATTTTATTTGTTTTTCAAAAATTTAATTTTAGAGATGTCACACAAAGTTTGATTATTTTTTGCATGTTTCTGAATCATTAGGTATTATATTACGTTTAGAAAACTGATAGTTACGAACTAAATAAAAATATCTGGATAAAAAAAACTTGATTGTTTACTGGCATATTTAACTGAAGCTAAGATATTGAGGTGTGTGTGTGTGTCTGTTACCGTGCATGTGTGAAGATGCGAGCTTGTGCATGTATGCTCGTGCGTGTGTGAGTAAGTGCATGTGTGTGCGTGTGCGGACATGTATATATATATATATATATATATATATATATATATATATATATATATATATGTGTGTGTGTGTGTGTTTGTGTATGTGTATGTGCGTGCTTGTGGGCGAGAGGGCAATAAGTATATTAAAATATCTTTGGTACAGAAACCTTTAAAAATGGATAATAATAATAAACAGGGAACAATCAAATAATTATAGAAGCAGCAATAAATATTAGAGAAAGAGGTCAAGCCATGCACAGAGTGACAAAAGCAAACTTCGCCTATCGTAGGGGCAAATCGTAACACCGTAGCATTCTGTGATAGATGTACAGAAGTTAGCGTTGGGAAGGGCGGGAGGGCGAAGGTAGGGGCGAAATCAATAATTGATGAATAGGGATAGTTATTACGCAAAAACAGAGCTTCGTACGTCATTGTATTATGGGAAGGTCGAATTGGCGAAGTGACAGAAAACTCTCTAGCGTAGCCCTAACTGGATATATGTATAGCCTTCCTAATGATACTATTACTAATTGCAACAACACGAAACTATAGTTTCAAGTACGTATTTGTAGCCATATCGTTTTTTATGGTTTTGAATAATCGTTGTTCGTTTTAAATGTGTTTATTTTTGGGTTATTCTCTGAATTTTTCTCTTGACGAAGAATATGGTAAAATCACCTATCCTCAGTTCTTTATTCTGGAGTTGTAATACAATGCCAAATTCAAAGGACAAAATTGTACAAACATTGCGAATTAATATTGATTTGTTAAAATTACTTGTGACAATAGATGAATGTTGTGTTCCTTCATACACCACTTTCAATTGCAAATTCTGTTTTGGCAAAATCATATCATCTCTAAGTTATTAACAATTAATACAACTTTACTAATAAAAGGCGTAAGTGAGAAACCACAGCGTTTTATTTATTTCCTAATATAAATTAAGCTCTACAGAAATTATGCTTTCGAACCTTCTTTTCAATAGGATTTGGGGTAATAATGGGCAGTCGAAATGTAACACTGGTCAAGTTTTTCACTGAATTTTTATCCCAATAAGTATAGACAATTAGTGTTTTCCAAAAACCGTACGACCAAGTCACAAATATATTTTCCAGAAAATGTATAACTAAAGCCACCAATATAATATCCAAAAAATTTACGACCAGACCCTCTAATATATTTCTCAAAAATTCTACAACCAAACCACCAATATAAGTTTCTAGAAATTCTAAAACTAAAGTCACCAATATAATTTACAAAAAACTCTACAACTAAAGTAACCAATATAATTCCCAAAGGCTCCACAACGAAGCCACCAATATAATTCCAAAACAATCTATAAACCGAAGCCACCATTATAATCTCCATAGCATCCACGACTAAAGCAACCAATATAATTCCCAAAGGCTCCACAACGAAGCCACCAATATAATTCCAAAACAATCTATAAACCGAAGCCACCATTATAATCTCCATAGCATCCACGACTAAAGCAACCAATATAATTCCCAAAGGTTCCACAACGAAGCCACCAATTTAATTCTAAAACAATCTATAAACCGAAGCCACCATTATAATCTCCATAGCATCCACGACTAAAGCAACCAATATAATTCCCAAAAGTTCCACAACGAAGCCACCAATATAATTTCCAAAAACTCTACGACTAAAGTAACCAATAAAATTCCCAAAGGTTCCACAACGAAGCCACCAATATAATTCCAAAACAATCTATAAACCGAAGCCACCATTATAATCTCCATAGCATCCACGACTAAAGCAACCAATATAATTCCCAAAGGTTCCACAACGAAGCCACCAATATAATTTCCAAAAACTCTACGACTAAAGTAACCAATATAATTCCCAAACGTTCCACAACGAAGCCACCAATATAATTCCAGAACAATCTGTAAACCGAAGATACCATTATAGTCTCCATAGCATCCACGACTAAAGCAACCAATATAATTCCCAAACGTTCCACAACGAAGCCACCAATATAATTCCAGAACAATCTGTAAACCGAAGATACCATTATAATCTCCATAGCATCCACGACTAAAGCAACCAATATAATTCCCAAAAGTTCCACAACGAAGCCACCAATATAATTTCCAAAAACTCTACGACTAAAGCAACCAATATAATTCCCAAAAGTTCCACAACGAAGCCACCAATATAATTTCCAAAAACTCTACGACTAAAGTAACCAATATAATTCCCAAAGGCTCCACAACGAAGCCACCAATATAATTCCAAAACAATCTATAAACCGAAGCCACCATTATAATCTCCATAGCATCCACGACTAAAGCAACCAATATAATTCCCAAAGGTTCCACAACGAAGCCACCAATTTAATTCTAAAACAATCTATAAACCGAAGCCACCATTATAATCTCCATAGCATCCACGACTAAAGCAACCAATATAATTCCCAAAAGTTCCACAACGAAGCCACCAATATAATTTCCAAAAACTCTACGACTAAAGTAACCAATAAAATTCCCAAAGGTTCCACAACGAAGCCACCAATATAATTCCAAAACAATCTATAAACCGAAGCCACCATTATAATCTCCATAGCATCCACGACTAAAGCAACCAATATAATTCCCAAAGGTTCCACAACGAAGCCACCAATATAATTTCCAAAAACTCTACGACTAAAGTAACCAATAAAATTCCCAAAGGTTCCACAACGAATCCACCAATATAATTCCAAAACAATCTGTAAACCGAAGATACCATTATAGTCTCCATAGCATCCACGACTAAAGCAACCAATATAATTCCCAAACGTTCCACAACGAAGCCACCAATATAATTCCAGAACAATCTGTAAACCGAAGATACCATTATAATCTCCATAGCATCTACGACTAAAGCAACCAATAAAATCCCCCAAAAATCTATAACCAAAGCCTTCAATATAACTCCCAAAATATCTATGGCCAAGCCACTAATGTAATCCTCAATAAATCTATGACCAAAGCCACCAATATAATTTCCAAAATCTCTACGACTAAAGCAACCAATTTAATTCCCAAAAGACTACAACAAAGCCAAAAATATATTTCTCAAAAACATTTTAAACCAAAGCCACCAACACAATTTATAAAATATGTACAACCAAAGGTACTAATATATTAACTTTACTGTATATAAAAAAATATTACTTAGTGCGGAAAAAGTGAAAAAAAATTTAAGTCTGTTGGAAAAGTCTGACTCAGTTTATTTTAATAACGCAAACTGTATGGATTCAAATAATAAAATAACAAAAATATGGACTTTGTATAATTTCACTTAAAAGTTACACAATGACTATGAAACATTTTACTGTAAAAAAAATTAACATCCCATTTTGCATAAGACTAATGTAAATGTAGGCAATCATTTTAAAAGGCTTATTCATAATGTTCATCATCTGGTGTATTACTTTCTTCAATTCCTAAAAAGACGGCGGAGTAATTAATTAAACGTTTTCACAATATTTGAATATATTTTTCAAGATGTATAAAACATTTCTTTCAATGACGGAATACCGTTTCTGATTGCCAAGGTTTCTTTAGTAAAAGCTTAGAACCCTTACATTCATAATCTTGGCTTTTAGTTTGCTTCTACGCAAACCTGGCAGGTATGAAATAACTAGTCCTATTATACGAGTATATAGTAATTTTGTGGTCTATAGTTAGTTACTTTAAATTCCACGTTGTCGACAATTTTATTGGTCTCTCGGCAAAGGGGTGCCTTCTAGTCAAATATTCTTGCTTTTACATTCTGCTGTCAAATAAATGTTTCGAGATATCTCGACTTTTAAGGGTGCCATGAATCTTACTGTCGTATCACAAGTGTGTTTAGCCAACTTTGAATGTTTTTCAGTGTCCCATTGACAGTAATCCTGTGAACACTACAGCTGACTTGAGAGGTTGGGCAGTAAAGGGCTAGCCCCTTAAAGTCTTATAAAATGTCTACAGCCAACTTGTATGACCATAAGAGCTTACATTCAGCCCATTTATTCTGGTTGTCCACGCCTTGACACCTTTTAGAATGAGAGCCCTGTTTAGTTATGTGAGTTGAAGTATATTGTAACAAACTAATAATTTACCTAGCAATGATACGTTCATCACTGATGCCAAATGAGTGTGATACGACTTGACCACGCACACAAGCACAGCCTACAACATAGCTGACTTGAAAGGTTCGGCAGCAAAGGGCTAGCCCCTTAAAGTCTTAAAAAATGTCTACAGCTAACTTGTATGACCATAAGAGCTTACATTCAGCCCATTTATTCTGGTTGTGAAGACCTTGATACCTTTTACAATGAGAGCCTCATTGTAAAATGCCTCATTGTAAATGCCTCATTGTAAAATGCCTTATTGTAAATGAGAGCACCATATGAGGTTCAGTCACATGAATTAAAGTACAACGTAAAAAACTCGTTATTTCCCTAGCAATGATACTTTCATCACTGCTGCCAAATGAGCGTGATACTACTTGACCACGCACACAAGCACAGCCCACAACAATGGTAGATGTAGCTGACTGAATTTAGTTTATCCTATAACCGTTTTGACATAGTTGACTCGTTCCCTGCCTGAGATTCTGCTCCTTGGACATGTTACAATGCCGAAACTGATTAATCAGATGGTTTATTTGTATAAAATATTACATGATTTTGACTATGTTGACGTTTTTCTTGTGGCTTTCAAATTTTAAAACAAAAATTAACAAATAATGATTCATTTCACATCAATCAATGCTAAGGATTGAAAATGTATTTGTTTTCGTTATAATTAAAAGAAGAAACGCTTGAAGGGAGTTGGCACGGTGGATAGACACTTGATATTGACACGAGTCCTACTATTGAACCATATGGAAATACTTTGGAATCTTCGTCGAATAGCGTTGTTGCGGTATTTCATATAAAGCTTTAATAATCTAGTCACAGTTTGAAATTTTACAAACCATTTAAATGAAATTGTAGGTTGTTGACAGATTTAAAAGAATGACTTTGCGACTTGTTTCCATAAATTATTGAGGGGAGTTAAAGGTGATATATGAATATGTCTTTGTAAAAGTGGAAGCCAGACCCAATTAATCTGTATCTTTAAACTAAAATAAGTATAAAAATGTTTAAAGAGTAATTATTTTAATTTTTTTGGAACAGTTGTAATACTTAGGAAATAAAATAAAACTTCAAAATATATTTGATTTTTACAAAGGTATATAGATAGTAAGCTTTTGCGCGTTTCGATAAGACAGTTTATCATTCTCAGGGGTTGCGGTTTAGTGAATTTAACTGAAGAGAGTTTAGTAAAATTTAATATATTATATTAATCGTTCTCGCAAGTTAACATGTAAAGAAATTGTCTATATATAGATGTATAAAGTACAATTTTCAGCGAACCTAACAAGCCACCAGATCGATCTGACATGGAATAAAGTTCCATTCCATTATAGCCCCTTTAACCTATTTAGAGCAAACTGTTTAGCTATGTAACTCCGTACTTATGTGTACACCATTGTAATGTTGCTACCAGATGTAAAGCACCTTGTAAACTAATAATCAATATATACACAAATAGGGTCAACTGCAAGCTGAAAACTCCAGTTTATTGTATTACGTGAATTATTTGAAAATTAAATTACTTATTTCCTTACAGCTATGTTCACCGTCCAAGGAGAGGGAAGGGGATTTTTTGTTTTAGGGACAACTTCGGAAATTAACCCACTTATACTACTAGCAGTGGTACAGTTATGAAGGTAAAATGTAATGTTGAATATTATTTATTAGGTAATAAAAAGTCAACCTATAATTTAAAATATATAATATGAAAATGAATACTGTATTTTTATTCCAATTTTTTAAGTGAATACATACTTCCAACGAGTAATTTTAAAAGCCAAGTTAAATTGAATTTCCAAACCATTTTTTAAATGAGTAAATTAAAA
>JBAIZL010000001.1:287143424-287160924 GCA_036971475.1 Prosapia bicincta
TATATATATATATATATATCAATATCACAATATGTATTCTTGTGTATTAATAAAAAGCCAAGTCAAAATACAAATACAAGAATTATAATTGAATTTACAATTCAAAGCTTTTCGTTGGCTAACAGTATCAACATCATCCAGATGATATTGGTACTGTTAACCAACGAAAAGCTTTGAATTGTAAATTCAATTATAATTCTTGTATTTGTATTTTGACTTGGTTCTTTATATATATATATATATATATATATATATATATATATATATATATATATATATATATATATATTTAAGTAAATTCCTACTGAGGTCAAGAAAGAAAGATTCTATCATTGTTTGCTTATTTGCAGTTTGTTTATTTATTCATTTCATTCATTTTCAACCTTACATCACTATTTATGATAATTTGTGGAAACCATGGCAACAGTTTAAGGTTGTAAAATGTAGGTTTCGACGAGAACCAGATGGGGGGGGGATTTCATATACGTCTTCCAGAAATTCATTTCTTGGTATTGGAAAGTTGGCGCAGTGCCAAAGAGCGGTAGACTTTGAACATGAAGATTCATTGTTCGAATCTGGATAGATCCCCAAATTTTTATAACTTAATTATAGAATAAATATTTTGAAAAAACTATATTCACATCAAGTGTGATCCTCTATAGGTTAAAACATGTATTTAAACTTGACTGGGGTTTAATAAAAACGTATTCCATTAACAATTGAAAATTTGTACAAGATATATATCAGGAGAGTGTGAGCTAATGGAAGGAATTTAATAAGTAAGGAAAGGTTCCTTTAATTTAATTCTATAACTTAATGAGTGTATTGCAATCAATTATTATAATTGACACTCTTCTATGCAGATCCCGAGGGCAGGATAATTGGCACTATCTTGAGGGTGGGTCTTCTTATTATTACCGATCTGTCCACTCAAGACGCGATTTTCCTACTCTTTTTTGTTAGCGAAAACTTATTAATTTAGCTTATATAGTTTACACATATCTTAATGTCTTTCTTTGCTTCAATACAGGCGTTTTGATCGAAGGGATTTAGTAGTAATTCAGAGACCTATCCATAGCACAGAGCAGGGACTACTAATGCTTTATCAGACGCTATGTATTTAGTCCGTGTTTTCACATGAACATATGGAAGAATTATCTCCAAATTTAAAGCTTACTTCTTAATTTAAAATGTATACTTTAAACTCATGTCTTTCTTTGAGTAGTTATCGGAATGTAATGTAATATTATATAAGTATATTAAACTTGTAAATAATGTCCTGTGGAGGTTGACGCGATCGGTGAATCTTCAGTGAACAATTTAACCGCTAGGTGAAGTATAATCTCATTACACCTAAAAGCTACAAAACAATTCAATAAATTCTTTCAACTGAACACGATCTACCCAGCGAGCAAGTTGGAATGGGATAAGGGTGTTTACGAAAATACGGAAGCAGATCGATGACGTCATTGCTCCCTACCCCTGCACATCCTTTTACGTAATGCCGTAACGGAGCCGAAACATTTATAAATGTAATCCTACAGAGAAGTGTCAGCAACCGATGCAAAGTTTTAGATTTTACAATGAAACACCCTTTACGGTATACAGAACGGTCTTCTAGTTAGGAAAAATATCAATTTTAATGTAAAAATATTTTCTTGTGATTTTATACAGCGGAGCTTATTAAAGATTGCAGTTTCTTTCACTAGTGGAAGGAGAACTTTTTGGGACAGAGAGTTACTATCTGGCTTACGCGAGTACACCGAAGGATGCACATTGTCTTCGCCTGGAACAATGGCTAACCGGGTATGCTGGGTTACCTTAGCAACCTGGCTCCTGCTAGCACCATTGCTTGAGCCCGGAACAATAGCTGATAGAGTTAGTAGAACCTTTGGCTACTAAATTCCTTAGCGGATTTGCTCTTGTGAGTTCCCTGAGAGACGTATTACGGCGCATTGCCTAGCCCGGAACAATGACTGAGGGGACAAGTGGTATGTTTTGTTACGTAATAACTTAGCAGTGTGCCTCCAGCGAGTACTCTGAGTGTTGCACTACTGTACATTGCCTGAGCCCGGAACAATGGCTGAGGGGACAAGTGGTATGTTTTGTTACGTAATAACTTAGCAGTGTGCCTCCAGCGAGTACTCTGAGTGTTGCACTACTGTACATTGCCTGAGCCCGGAACAATGGCTGAGGGGACAAGTGGTATGTTTTGTTACGTAATAACTTAGCAGTGTGCCTCCAGCGAGTACTCTGAGTGTTGCACTACTGTACATTGCCTGAGCCCGGAACAATGGCTGAGGGGACAAGTGGTATGTTTTGTTACGTAATAACTTAGCAGTGTGCCTCCAGCGAGTACTCTGAGTGTTGCACTACTGTACATTGCCTGAGCCCGGAACAATGGCTGAGGGGACAAGTGGTATGTTTTGTTACGTAATAACTTAGCAGTGTGCCTCCAGCGAGTACTCTGAGTGTTGCACTACTGTACATTGCCTGAGCCCGGAACAATGGCTGAGGGGACAAGTGGTATGTTTTGTTACGTAATAACTTAGCACCGTGCCTCCAGCGAGCACTCTGAGGGTTGTACTATTGTACATTGCCTGAGCCCGGAACAATGGCTGAGGGGTCAAGTGGTATGTTTTGTTACGTAATAACTTAACAGTGTGCCTCCAGAGAGCACTCTGAGGGTTATATTACGGTACATTGCCTGAGCCCGGAACAATGGCTGAGGGGACAAGTGGTATGTTTTGTTACGTAATAACTTAACAGTGTGCCTCCAGAGAGCACTCTGAGGGTTATATTACGGTACATTGCCCGGAACAGTGGCTGAGGGGACAAGTGGTATGTTTTGTTACGTAATAACTTAGCAGTGTGCCTCCAGCGAGTACTCTGAGTGTTGCACTACTGTACATTGCCTGAGCCCGGAACAATGGCTGAGGGGACAAGTGGTATGTTTTGTTACGTAATAACTTAACAGTGTGCCTCCAGAGAGCACTCTGAGGGTTATATTACGGTACATTGCCTGAGCCCGGAACAATGGCTGAGGGGACAAGTGGTATGTTTTGTTACGTAATAACTTAACAGTGTGCCTCCAGAGAGCACTCTGAGGGTTATATTACGGTACATTGCCTGAGCCCGTAACAATGGCTGAGGGGACAAGTGGTATGTTTTGTTACGTAATAACTTAGCAGTGTGCCTCCAGCGAGCACTCTGAGGGTTATATTACTGTACATTGCCTGAGCCCGGAACAATGGCTGAGGGGACAAGTGGTATGTTTTGTTACGTAATAACTTAACAGTGTGCCTCCAGAGAGCACTCTGAGGGTTATATTACGGTACATTGCCTGAGCCCGGAACAATGGCTGAGGGGACAAGTGGTATGTTTTGTTACGTAATAACTTAGCAGTGTGCCTCCAGCGAGCACTCTGAGGGTTGCATTACGGTACATTGCCTGAGCCCTGAACAATGGCTGAGGGGACAAGTGGTATGTTTTGTTACGTAATAACTTAGCAGTGTGCCTCCAGCGAACACTCTGAGGGTTGCATTACGGTACATTGCCTGAGCCCTGAACAATGGCTGAGGGGACAAGTGGTATGTTTTGTTACGTAATAACTTAGCAGTGTGCCTCCAGCGAGCACTCTGAGGGTTATATTACGGTACATTGCCTGAGCCCGGAACAATGGTTGAGGGGACAAGTGGTATGTTTTGTTACGTAATAACTTAGCAGTGTGCCTCCAGCGAGCACTCTTAGGGTTGCACTACTGTACATTGCCTGAGCCCGGAACAATGGCTGAGGGGACAAGTGGTATGTTTTGTTACGTAATAACTTACCAGTGTGCCTCCAGCGAGCACTCTGAGGGTAGCACTACTGTACATTGCCTGAGCCCGGAACAATGGCTGAGGGGACAAGTGGTATGTTTTGTTACGTAATAACTTAGCAGTGTGCCTCCAGCGAGCACTCTGAGTGTTACACTACTGTACATTGCCTGAGCCCGGAACAGTTTTTGAGGGAACAAGGGGTATGTTTTGTTACGTAATAACTTAGCAGTGTGCCTCCAGCGAGCACTCTGAGTGTTGCACTACTGTACATTGCCTGAGCCCGGAACAATGGCTGAGGGGACAAGTGGTATGTTTTGTTACGTAATAACTTAGCAGTGTGCCTCCAGCGAGCACTCTGAGTGTTACACTACTGTACATTGCCTGAGCCCGGAACAGTTTTTGAGGGAACAAGGGGTATGTTTTGTTACGTAATAACTTAGCAGTGTGCCTCCAGCGAGCACTCTGAGTGTTGCACTACTGTACATTGCCTGAGCCCGGAACATTGGCTGAGGGGACAAGGGGTATGTTTTGTTACGTAATAACTTAACAGTGTGCCTCCAGAGAGCACTCTGAGGGTTATATTACGGTACATTGCCTGAGCCAGGAACAATAGCTGATAGATTTAGTAGAACCCTTGGCTACTAAATCCTTAGTGGATTTGCTCTTGTGAGTTCCCTGAGGGACGCATTACGGCGCATTGCCTAGCCCGGAACAATGGCTAAATGGTTAGCAGTATGCATGGTGACCTAATATTTAGTAGCCTTGCTGCAGCTAGTACCCTGAGCACGGCTAGGGGGGATGTGATATGCTTTGTTACCTAACGCAGTCTCCCGAACACCTTGAGAAATGCACTATGGCACATTGCCTGAGCCCGGAATATTGGCTGAGCGGGCAGTAACTTGCTTGGTTTCTTGTCTTGCTGGTAAGAACCGAGTACTGTTACTCCCTCTCGTTCGCAAAGTATCTCACATACGTCCAACAGCACTTTATGATGTACACAAAAATAATTCTTCATTTATAGGCAAATATGTTTTCCAGCTTCTTATTTTATTTTTACTTCAAGTTAGTACTTCTCGTAACTTTAGCCGTCCGACTTAAGGCTATTTGTCACACATGTTGAAGATTGGATTAAGTAAGATGCATTATACTTTGGTTGCCGAAATGAGAAAAATGTCTGCTGTAACCTATAATTTGTGATTCCAATACGAGTATATGTCTCATAATAGACAGCTAGCTTTAATTCCGTTTAGTAATAGTTGATATATAGAGTTTGTTTAAATGCAGGAAGTGTCGACCTACCGAATAAATCGTGGTAACACGAGCACGCTTCGATACGGGTATCATACGTTTGCTCCTCCTGTGGATACAGCGGTTTTAATTTCTACAGTTCAACACAGTAAGTTAAAATGTTTTCCTCGACTAAGACCTTCGTCCGTACATTGTTAAAACATCTAAAATTGCAAGCATTTCATTCTCTGTGTTACTTGGTAAATACAATGGATAGAGTCTTGTAATGCTGGGTCCTTTCCAGTCGTTCCCTCATCTCAGTGACTCTATCTTTTATCCACTAAATCACGCTACTATCAAGCGTTCATACTATTTAAAGTCTGTTTTACTATATAATCATGTATTATATAATAATGTTTTTGAAATGGACTTTACACGTTCCATTATTCAGGATCGACTTTGTCCGGCCTAGTTAGCGCACACAACACTATTTGACGTCTGACAATACACAAAGAAACACTTCGAACGCCGAACAATATATTTAGTCGACTTGCTGGGAAAAACGAAAAGTTTTCAGACATTTTCCTTCCCGAGAAAAGCTTTTCCACCGTATGGAAATAGAAATGCAAAGAGTTTCCCTGTGTTTGCGTAATCTTTTGTATATAAATCTCTAACGGAGTTCTGTTACTGTTACCCGGGTAGTATTATCTTGCCGTAACTTTTATACACTTGCGCCAGCTGGCGGAGTTTCTCCAACTTTTACGGGCAATGTTCACACACAACACACCTGAATAAAACAGTAGTTGCAGTGTTAAACATGAGATTATTGATATTAAGGAATTATTATAAATTTTGTATAAAAGGTATGTATTAATTTTTTTATTAACATCCGAATTTACTTTTGTTTTAGGAGTAAGCTAATGGTTAAGCACATATATGATTCAATATTTAGATTTAGTCATATAGTTACGTCAAAGTGTAAGTTTTTGGAAGAGCAGCCCCTCCACTAAAAACCTAGCTGAAATATAAAATCCGGGTAGTTGGGAGGCACCTCTGTTTATCGCGGTTGGGCACAGGTTCATAATATGCTATAGTATTTTTATATTCTGAATGCCAAGGGACTACCACACCCTTTGCTTACCCTGTCTAATTTCTCATCTTTCTTCCTACAAACACTGTAAAGTGAAACCTCTATTAATTTATGATTCCGATTGGAAATAGGCTCGCTTGAGTTGCCCAACCCAGTACAAGCAAAGCTATGACCCCTTACGCCTTCTATCATGGAGTCCCCATTCAAATCATTTCCTATCCATTGCAGGCAATAATAATCACACTGGTCAATCTAAGGTACAATCCTATCACTACGCCTTTGCATCCAACCGCTTTTACAGCTAATTTTACCGAGGCCTTAGTATATTACCGACCAATGTTGGAAAAATTCTATCTTTTAAGAGTAATGTTTTCCGTTAAATTTTGTTATTAAACTCGTGTAGTAATGTTATAAAAATCGTGTAGGTTTGATATTAAACTCGTGTAGTATTGTTATAAATTCGTGTAGGTTTGCTATTAAACTCGTGTAGTTTTGTTGTTAAACTCGTGTCGATTTGTTATAAAATTCGTGTAGTTTTGCTATTAAACTCTTGTCGTTTTGTTATAAAATTCGAGTAGTTTTGTTATTAAACTCTTGTCGTTTTGTTATAAAATTCGAGTAGTTTTGTTATAAAATTTCTTCAGTTTTGTTATAAAATTCGTGTAATTTTGATATTAGACAAGTGTAGTTTTGTTATAAAATTCGTGTAGTTTTGTTATTAAACTCGTGTAGTTTTGTTATAAAATTCGAGTAGTTTTGTTATTCAATTTATAGTTTTGTTATAAAATTCGTGTGATTTTGGTATTAAACTCGTGTAGTTTTGTTATAAAATTTCTGTAGTTTGGTAATAAATGTCGTGTAGTTTTATTACTAAACGCGTGTAGTTTTGCTATAAAATTCGTGTAGTTTTGTTAATAAATTCGTGTAGTTTTGTTAATAAATTCGTGTAGTTTTGGAGAAGTTATTATAAAAAATATTTTTATTGTTATGGTTCATGAGTATTATTACTTCTTTAAAACTGTGTGTATGTGTGTGTGTGTAGACGATACAAGTAATATATATATATTTTAAACCAACATAGGTTATTCAAATACAAGAATATTTATTAATTTATATTCTAAGCTTTTCATTGGTAAACAGTACCAACATCATTTGGAATCCTGATGATGTTGGTACTGTTTACCAACGAAAAGCTTTGAATATAAATTAATAAATATTCTTGTATTTGAATAACCTATGTTGTTTTAAATTATTAAGCAAGAAAACGTATTTAACACACACACACACACACACACACACACACACACACACACACACACACACACACACACACACACACACACACACACACACACACACACACACACACACACACACACACACACACACACACACACACACACACACACACACACACACACACACACACACACACACACACACACACACACACACACACACACACACACACACACACACACACACACACACACACACACACACACACACACACACACACACACACACACACACACACACACACACACACACACACACACACACACACACACACACACACACACACACACACACACACACACACACACACACACACACACACACACACACACACACACACACACACACACACACACACACACACACACACACACACACACACACACACACACACACACACACACACACACACACACACACACACACACACACACACACACACACACACACACACACACACACACACACACACACACACACACACACACACACACACACACACACACACACACACACACACACACACACACACACACACACACACACACACACACACACACACACACACACACACACACACACACACACACACACACACACACACACACACACACACACACACACACACACACACACACACACACACACACACACACACACACACACACACACACACACACACACACACACACACACACACACACACACACACACACACACACACACACACACACACACACACACACACACACACACACACACACACACACACACACACACACACACACACACACACACACACACACACACACACACACACACACACACACACACACACACACACACACACACACACACACACACACACACACACACACACACACACACACACACACACACACACACACACACACACACACACACACACACACACACACACACACACACACACACACACACACACACACACACACACACACACACACACACACACACACACACACACACACACACACACACACACACACACACACACACACACACACACACACACACACACACACACACACACACACACACACACACACACACACACACACACACACACACACACACACACACACACACACACACACACACACACACACACACACACACACACACACACACACACACACACACACACACACACACACACACACACACACACACACACACACACACACACACACACACACACACACACACACACACACACACACACACACACACACACACACACACACACACACACACACACACACACACACACACACACACACACACACACACACACACACACACACACACACACACACACACACACACACACACACACACACACACACACACACACACACACACACACACACACACACACACACACACACACACACACACACACACACACACACACACACACACACACACACACACACACACACACACACACACACACACACACACACACACACACACACACACACACACACACACACACACACACACACACACACACACACACACACACACACACACACACACACACACACACACACACACACACACACACACACACACACACACACACACACACACACACACACACACACACACACACACACACACACACACACACACACACACACACACACACACACACACACACACACACACACACACACACACACACACACACACACACACACACACACACACACACACACACACACACACACACACACACACACACACACACACACACACACACACACACACACACACACACACACACACACACACACACACACACACACACACACACACACACACACACACACACACACACACACACACACACACACACACACACACACACACACACACACACACACACACACACACACACACACACACACACACACACACACACACACACACACACACACACACACACACACACACACACACACACACACACACACACACACACACACACACACACACACACACACACACACACACACACACACACACACACACACACACACACACACACACACACACACACACACACACACACACACACACACACACACACACACACACACACACACACACACACACACACACACACACACACACACACACACACACACACACACACACACACACACACACACACACACACACACACACACACACACACACACACACACACACACACACACACACACACACACACACACACACACACACACACACACACACACACACACACACACACACACACACACACACACACACACACACACACACACACACACACACACACACACACACACACACACACACACACACACACACACACACACACACACACACACACACACACACACACACACACACACACACACACACACACACACACACACACACACACACACACACACACACACACACACACACACACACACACACACACACACACACACACACACACACACACACACACACACACACACACACACACACACACACACACACACACACACACACACACACACACACACACACACACACACACACACACACACACACACACACACACACACACACACACACACACACACACACACACACACACACACACACACACACACACACACACACACACACACACACACACACACACACACACACACACACACACACACACACACACACACACACACACACACACACACACACACACACACACACACACACACACACACACACACACACACACACACACACACACACACACACACACACACACACACATATATATATATGTATATATACTTAATTAATATATATATATATATATATATATATATATATATATATATATATATATATATATAATTATAGTCAACTTCTACTTAAGTCAAAAAAGGAATCTTTTATTTGAGTTTTTTTAATTAAGTAATTAAAATCATCATAAATATGTTTATACGTGTGACAGAAATACAATAAAAAACTGCCAAAATTGAAACGAAATTAATTATTATACTTTGATAATTAAATTTAAAAATGAATTTTAATTTTAAAAAATGTATTAACATCAAGTGCCGCCCACTACAAGTTTAAAAATTGTATCTGAACTGATCTGGATGAATAAAAAGTATTTTATTAATGACTGAAAATTTGAACAAGATAGGATAGATAAATCGATATATATATATATATATATATATATATATATATATATATATATATATATAGAGAGAGAGAGAGAGAGAGAGAGAGTGAACTAACAGTAGGAATTGAAAAATATAAGTAAACTTGTACCTAATGACTATTAAAATAGATCCAGGGAGCAATATTATATTAAACCACAAACAACCGTTTGACGGGTCGCGTAAGTTGTGCATTCCGGAAACGCCCCGCGCCAACAGAATTAAGTCAGATATCACTAAACCGCCGTTTGAACACGCCCCCTTTTACAAAAACACCCCTCGCCCTCAAAAACAATCAATTCTCAGACTAATTATCCTTTAATCCTGTTGAAGGACTTGTATTTACATATCGCCTTTACACCCCTCCCTGACATTTCCATAACAATAACCGAAACCCCACTCTAGGGGATGCTTTGTACATACAATATTTCAAAATTTCCCTTTAGCAATTTTCACGGTGAAAATGTATTTGTTTTGGATTAGTTTGTTACTAATGCTATATAGTCTGCGAGCACCCTAAAGTGAAATGCGGACAAATTCATATGAAATTTATGTTTAGAATTTAAGTTATAAAACTAGTTTATTTAATTTATTATTTAAAACAAAATAGTGTTAATAAAACCTCTTGAGTAGCATACAACATTATAGATGATAGAAACTTTATTCTTATGAATTGTGGAAACAAATTAAAAGATGTCTTTGGAATAATCTTGACCAGAAAATGTGGACAAAATCAATGTAAAGTAACGTAATGAAATAAATACATTTTACTTTGAAGTTCAGTCGGTCATTTTGTAGTTAAATTATATTATAGTAATTATATAATATAATTTAAATAATTATTAATTATAATTCTTGTATGTATGTTATGGGTATAATGTTCGTAAGTTGAAAGTGATAATAATGTTTTGTATTTGTAATCAGTGTAAACTCGTTTACCTGTAAACACTACTCCTTCAGAGAAGGCCACCTCGTGATGAGTTAAAGCGCGCCTGTTGTGAAGCTCAGGATAAACTGTTGCTTTCAGATTCAGCGCTGTATAGGTCGTAAAATAAGTATTGCGTCGTAAATAAAACCATTGCCAACGTTCAGTAATCGATTATTCTGCAAAACGTCGACAGCGTACCTGCGTAAAAACGTTATAAGTGTCATTACAAAGAAAATGTAGAATTATACGTCGAACGTAAACGTCCTTCAGTTCAGATTTTAGATCATGTTGCTAAAATTATAAGTTTATGGTTCTTTATTTTTAATATTAGATGTAAACTCATTACCCAGTTGGATGTTCTAGTCTATGGTCCCGTAGACTGATGTTAAATTGCCTATCCAACGCCGTGTTGACTTTTTGCAGGACACATTGTGTAGGAGTATTCAGATACAGTTAATACTGTTTCTTCTATGAAATTGGAGTTTTAGTAATAAATACATACAAAACATAATTTAAAACACCCATACCTATGTATAAAATTAACAAAATTAATATTTTTTTATTATAATTACATTATTATTAAACTAAAAACATATAGACTTTCAAATGAAAAATAGCCAAATGTTAATATATACGAGCTCTATGCTTAGCGGTTTGTTGAAACAAATTAATTTTTTTTGTTCTTTTGTCTAATTTACTCATTAAAACAGCAACTGTAAACATAAACCTATATAAAAACTGTGTTCACCACAAATATTATTGCTTGTGCTTAAAAACAAGTACGTTTTCTAAATGTAATTTAAAAACATTTCAAGTGTTATTTGAGAAAATGAACCGGCTTTAATTTCGTAGTATGAAAAGAAAAAAATTAGTATGAACAACATTAGTTGTAATAGATAAATAACAATAATTAATTTTAACTACTATTAATTTCTAATTCTAAATGCAATTACATTAAATAGAACAGTGCATAAAAAAGAAACAAACAATTGGAAAAAATAATTATTAAATTTTTTTATTGAAGTAACGTTTACTACGGAATATGGTGGAACGAAAATATAACGAGAGACGAAAAAACGAATATATAGGACAATAGTAAAGAGTATCTTGACGTACGGATCAGAAACTTGGGTAATGTCTCAAGCAGTCAAGAGCAAGATTAACTCAGTGGAAACGGATGCTCAGAGGAGATCATGTCAAATCTCTAAACGAGAATATGGGAAAAATAAAGTATTCGAGTCATGATAGAGAAGAAGTAGACAGGAGATTCAGAGGGGCTAAGGAGGATGTCGGAGGGGATATTACCGAGTGCTGCTGATATAGGCTACCAGCGGAAAGAAGAAGAAAGGAAACACCCAGGCTAACACGAAGAGAAACCATCAATACATCCATAGGTGATAGGAACCGATCAGTGGAATACTGCTACACAAGAAAATCTTGGAGAGAAAGTTTATTGATCGAACAGCGATGGCAAACGCTTTAAAAGTGACTTTATATATATATATATATATATATATATATATATATATATATATATATATATATATATATATATATATATATATACACACACGTATATATATATATATATATATATATATATATATGTATATATATATATATATATATATATATATATATGTATATATATATATATATATATATATATATATATATATATATATATATATATATATATATATATTGATATATAAAACACTTCCTAAATATTAAATAAACGTCTATGTATTCAAATAGAATAAAGTTTAATGGCCAGAAAGTTAAGTTAAAAGGCGTAACAGAATTGTAATTATGCCGTCCGTGACTTTGTAAAAACGAATTTATTTGGTCTTAACGTTTTTCTGGTAACCTTGGTGACTTGACATTACAAGTGTTCTTCATGCTTCCGAATTTCTTAAATTGTTACTAAGAGAAGATTTTTAAAACACAAGCGAATAATATATATCGGAATTCTTTCAGTTCTACGCCGTAAATTTAATCATAATGTGGATACTACAAGTCACCATATAGCTTGCCCGTGCTAACGATAAGACGCGGACCCTTTCCGTAAATTTTTAATACACCACTTGCTCGATATCTGTACACATCAATAAACCCGATCGTAAAATATCGATTATTCTCCCTTAAGTGTTTCTCTGATGGAATCAAATCTATAAATGTAGGGCGACTGTCGTAAAACTGTCGTAAAATAATTCCGCCTCTATGAAAGGAAATATTAAAGGCACTAATGGAGAGGAGCGAGGTTTTATCTGAGCTTATTAAACTGTGCGATGGTAGTCGACTTCGTTCCACGTCATTCAGCTGTTTTGTTTGCGTAAAACGTCGGACAGCACTTGTTTCGTATTTAGTAAACTGTGCTGAACAACTAGTGTGCTTTATTTGCATTATTTAGGTCGTTTGTTTAGAAGTGATGTGAAAATAGCCAAAAGTTGGGTTATAAACAAAAACTGTGATTCCGAGATCCATGACAGTGCTGAGCTGTCAAGCTACCTGACAGGTACGGTCAAGGTACAGATCCGAACACTATTTCAACAGGCGTGTACCCTATAACCAAATATAGTATCGATCACATGGAAAAAATAAACAACGCTAAGCCTGAGGCACAACAGAAGTGTTTTTATTCTGTTGCTGTCAGGATCTAACATGTGTCCCGCCAAGCCTGTAAGGTACGGTAAGTCCCAAACGGTGCTGTAGGGCTCAGCAAGCTGTAGTGGTTCTACTAATCGTTCGCGGATGATGGCCCCGCTATCATTGATTCGGGGTTTAACTTTCAAAGAGTTAATCACAGGTACCAAGGGCCATGTATTTAGCTCATGGAGTCTCTGTCCTCCGGGTAAATGGATTGAGTAATGATTTCGTAGGGGAGTGGTATCATATGCTAAAATAGACTCTCTAAAAGGGATCTATAAAAGTAGAGCTTTCTGTTAGGTCTTGAGTTAGATAGTCCTCGTAAACTTTCCTTTTTTCCTCCAATTAGTTATATCTAACTCTACTGTGTCAGGAGTTCTGATTAACGTGAGTTTCTACATGGGGCATGCCAAATATTTGTGAACTTATTCTGGTAAAACATTTTACAGTGTATTTAGTCACATAGCATTACAAACGCGATCAACGCAAGACTTGATTCTAATAAGAATAGTTGGATTGAAGGTTATAGCATATACTTGTGCTGTCATACAACAATGACAGTTATCGATCGTTTTTCGTTTCTTTATTAATGTTTCATCAAAAGCAATATAGTAGCAAAATTAACATACATAGACACACACACGCACACATACACACACATACACACGCATACACCACACACACACACACACACACACACACACACACACACACACACACACACACACACACACACACACACACACACACACACACACACACACACACACACACACACACACACACACACACACACACACACACACACACACACACACACACACACACACACACACACACACACACACACACACACACACACACACACACACACACACACACACACACACACACACACACACACACACACACACACACACACACACACACACACACACACACACACACAGACACACACACGCACACATACACACGCATACACACCACACACACACGCGCGCGCACACACACACACACACACACACACACGCGCACACACACACACACACACACACACACACACACACACACACACACACACACACACACACACACACACAAAATAAAAGATAACAGATAGAAATATAAAAGATAGAAATATACATAAAGGTCGTGTAACTAAACCAATGTGTAGCTAAGTGTTTTTAAATGTTTATTAATATTTTTCATTATAATTGAAAATACCAATACGTATTATCACAATGTTTTAAATTTATGTTAAACTATCTCTAAAAACCCTAACACATTTCCATTTTATATTTATTCTTCTGAAGCATTGCAAATAAAGCACCGGTGATAATTTTGACTATTTTTATTTTACAGAAACGTTTATAATTCCGGTTCAACCCATTATTAATGAGAAACATATTCATGTATTTTTATTGGAGTAAATGGAAAAGACTGTTTAAAGTGTTGAAAATTATTTTACAAACTCCTAAAACCTCCAACCCTTAAGAAATTAATTACACGGGCGGAAATAATTTCCCTGTAAAATAACAAACGTTTGACGTTGCCCTTCTCTTTGATGTTGGCGTATAAGTTTTACATTTCTCCCTTATTCTTCTTTTACTTGACTTTATGAAGAAAATAAACAGCAGAATGTCCAGTAAGATCAAAATATGAAATTGGAGGTAAAAAAAGAATTTTATATATAGTAAAAAATAGATATAATGATTGTTTTAATGACGCTATTTACTCTTCCAGCCGTGGCACTGATTTTAAAACATAGGAGGGGGCACATGGAGTTTACCTCAAGGTTCACAAAAAATAGGCAAGGCAGCAATTTACGTACATTTTAAGGTTCTATATTTTACATATAGTCACACAAAAATTTTCGTTACTTAATTTATACAAATACTTAAAATGGAAAAAATTAAAAATTAAACGAATTGTTTCTAAACTTAGCTTGAGATGGTTGCAGTTGTAAGTCCCAAAATGTATTTTTGTCTTTACTCCATTCTTCTGTGTAACGTTTGCAGAGGAATTTCTCGATTGTCATAAAAGTCCTTTAATGAAATCAGTTGCTCCGAGACTTTCATGACTTATAATTTTTTGCAATATACCAAAATCATCGTCATCATTAATATTGATGTCTATATGCTTTCCTTCACAATCGATATAAAAAATAAGCTGTCTTGCAAATGAACCAGTTGGGCTATGGACACCAAACTTCTCTCGTTCTATCCTAAACAGTAGCATATTTGAATCAGTCATTTGAAAAACACCTCATGGCCATTTTTTCAAAATTGGGTTAGGACCACAAAAAAGATGGTAAAGGCAAGGCAAATCCAATACGCAATAACAACACATCTCCACCGAGTAACCATGGTAATGCAAGCAATTCAAATATTGAATCATTTCAGTAACACCTCATCTTCTGGATATGAGTTGTAAAAAAGAGAAACACTCCTTTGAGAAACCATCTCCTAGAAGTTTTGTAAAAAAGATGATAAAAAATGTAAATATTGTAAAAAGAGAATAAAATACCAGTTTTCATTCATATATTGTATGTATTCAACTATTGTTTTGCCTTTAACCTTAACATTATGCTAGTCATTAGAGAAACAACACATCTCCGAAAACTTTTTTAATATTTTTAATATGTCAAAATAAAAGATAAAGTAAATACGTTAATACAATTAGCTTGCCATGCCTCTGTACAAACATGTTAAACATTTGGTAATGGAAACTACGTTAAATATTGGAGTTAAACAGTTTTTTTGATTTTCCGAAAGTTTGTTTTTTTATGGACATGAGGTGTTTCTCAAATGACTGATTCATTTATTCTTTCGTTTTCTTTTAGATCCATGTGGAAATAAATACGCCCTAAAAAAAGGGATTTAAATAATATAAAAACGCACTTTAAACAGAAAGTAAATAACAACTTGTAAAATGAATGAGGTGTTATTGTTCCTAGAAAGCGTCTTCTGAATTATACAGAGTTGGGCGAATGTCGATCGTGCAATACTATTATTATTTAACACTTTTATAGAAACACTGAGGAAAGCTCCACTATGCAACCTCTGACGGGTTAACTAAACTTTAAGCTACATTTGTAAATACACAATCACACTCACGCGCGCTCCTAAGAAAAGGTTTTGGAGATCTGGAAACATATTTACCAAAATCTGCCTAAAGATTACATTTTACAATACGTCCATGTCGTAGATGACGCTTAAACCATCCT
>JBAIZL010000001.1:287165924-287173424 GCA_036971475.1 Prosapia bicincta
GAGTTGCATCCTGCAATTAATGACGAACTCTTCCACTTCCTCTTTTATTGCGTCTTCTTGAACGTAAGATAAGAGTGTTACTAGCAGAGATTCAGTACCTGCTCTCGCGGAACTACAGTTTGCTAGATTTAAACACCCTTTTTTCTGTTTATCCTGAAGGGGTTGCGTAATGCAGTGAATGATAAAGTCTTCTACTTTATGTTCGTCGGAGTCTTCTAGAACGTAATCTACGAAAGCCACCAGCAACAATTTCGGACCTGCTCTCTCAGAACTAACCCTCGCTTCATTAAATGGCCCCTTTCTCTGTATATCCTAATTACCACCCCAAAATTTGCGCAACCTAGATTTATCCTCCTTGTCTCTAATTACTCTGGCTTTACCACAGTCTTGATAGATTTGTTTCTAAATTTGTGTATTCCTTATATATTTAATCTCAATATTTAAGCTTAAAATTATTATATTATATGTTTTATTGATCTAAAGGGCCATCAAGTAAATACATTTATAAAGTGTTTTCGTAAATACATTTATAGTTTAAATTTTTCCCAAATGTAAGATTTATATGACTTTTAATTTGGAAGTTTGTAACTAACAAATTAATATTTGGAAACTTCTAATTTAATTAAATTTATGAAAAAGCCTACTAAATATTTTGTACCGCTTAAATTATTTTCATAAATTTACGTAAATTAAAAGTTCGGGAAAGTCAATAATTCATTAAGTTTAAGTATAAAAGTTTGACCAATCTTTGAGAGCCTAAAAGCCATGACAATAATTGATATTATATTACAAATTAGTAGATGTATTAATAAAAATTTAATCACACAAAACCATTTCGTTATGATCTGATCAAACTAGGCGGCATCGTTGAACAACAAAAATGTGAGAACAGAATGTCGGTCCAGTTTGAAGAAATAATAAAAGCTGGGGCATCGCGAGGAGCCGTGAAGCAATCACTTGTGTTTTGTGAAATATTTAGTGCGTGTGGGAATGGAGTTAAAATAAAAGTTGGGACTTGGAAGTTTGGTAAACGTGACGTAGATTGGCGGACGTGTTGAAAGCGTTTCTGCAAATCTTGCCGCTATTTATTGTCTCCACCAGTAATCCTGGAGGCCAAAGTTACAAGCAGAAAACTTGCTCTTTGCCGGATTAGCATACACAGCTTGCTGCATTATTAACAAGCGAAATAATAGGTTCAGCTGTTATACAGTTTCTCATTGCCAGGATAAATGGTTGGGATAACGAAATTTGTTTTCATTTTCATTTATATTCATTTTAACATTTTAAATCACGTGATAAAACCCTTGTCTGTTTGGTTTTAATTTTAGATATAGCTTGCTTTTATTTCATTTACTAGCCTTCTTGAACTAATTTAGATCTTAGTGGTCGATTTAAAAACCATGACCCACGAAACCTTAATTTCATTTTTTCTTTAATCTTCCATCTTCCATCCTTAAATGAACTTCTTACTAAACTATTTCCTTTGCTATAAATCCTGTTGTGTGGTAATGACATTTCTGTTTTAAGTTGTCCATAACTCAACTTCTCCATGTATTAACGACTTAACGCCTTAACGTTTCCTCTCCTTAACCTCTTAACGCCATAGTGACTCCATGTTTTAACGATTCCACTCCATAACTGATTAACCGTTCAGTGACTCTAACCCCTAATTTTTCCGCTCCTATACCTCTCATCGTCTTAGTGATTTCGAGCTTTAACACTTCGTCTCCTTACCCTCTAAATGCCTTAGTGACTCCACGCCTTAACATTTTCATTCTCAACGCCTGAATGACACCTTGTCTTAACGTTTCCGCTCATTACCCTATCAACGATTTAGTGACTCCATGTCTTAAAAGTTGCCGCTCCTTAGCCACTCACCGCCTTAGTGATTCTATGCTTTAACATTATCGCTCGTTAACCTCTCAACGCCTTAGTGACTCCATGTCTTAACGTTTCCTCTGCTTACCCTCTCAAAGCCTTAGTGACTCCATGTCTTATCGTTTCCTCTGCTTACCCTCTCAATGCCTTAGTGACTCCATGTCTTATAACGTTTCCCCTCCTTAGCCACCCACCGCCTTAGTGATTCTATGCTTTAACATTTTCGCTCGTTACTCTCTCAACGCTTCTGCTCCTTACCCTCTCAAAACCTTAGTGACTCCATGTTTTAACGTTTCTGTTCCTTACCCTCTCAAAACCTTAGTAACTCCATGTCTTAACGGTTCCGCTCCTTACCCTCTCAACGCCTTAGTGATTCCATGTCTTAACGGTTCCGCTCCTTACCCTCTCAACGCCTTAGTGATTCCATATCTTAACGGTTCCGCTCCTTACCCTCTCAACGCCTTAGTGATTCCATGTCTTATAACGTTTCCCCTCCTTAGCCACCCACCGCCTTAGTGATTCTATGCTTTAACATTTTCGCTCGTTACTCTCTCAACGCTTCTGCTCCTTACCCTCTCAAAACCTTAGTAACTCCATGTCTTAACGGTTCCGCTCCTTACCCTCTCAACGCCTTAGTAACTCCATGTCTTAACGGTTCCGCTCCTTACCCTCTCAACGCCTTAGTGATTCCATGTCTTATAACGTTTCCCCTCCTTAGCCACCCACCGCCTTAGTGATTCTATGCTTTAACATTTTCGCTCGTTACTCTCTCAACGCTTCTGCTCCTTACCCTCTCAAAACCTTAGTAACTCCATGTCTTAACGGTTCCGCTCCTTACCCTCTCAACGCCTTAGTGATTCCATGTCTTAACGGTTCCGCTCCTTACCCTCTCAACGCCTTAGTGATTCCATGTCTTATAACGTTTCCCCTCCTTAGCCACCCACCGCCTTAGTGATTCTATGCTTTAACATTTTCGCTCGTTACTCTCTCAACGCTTCTGCTCCTTACCCTCTCAAAACCTTAGTAACTCCATGTCTTAACGGTTCCGCTCCTTACCCTCTCAACGCCTTAGTAACTCCATGTCTTAACGGTTCCGCTCCTTACCCTCTCAACGCCTTAGTGATTCCATGTCTTATAACGTTTCCCCTCCTTAGCCACCCACCGCCTTAGTGATTCTATGCTTTAACATTTTCGCTCGTTACTCTCTCAACGCTTCTGCTCCTTACCCTCTCAAAACCTTAGTAACTCCATGTCTTAACGGTTCCGCTCCTTACCCTCTCAACGCCTTAGTGATTCCATGTCTTAACGTTTCCGCTTCTTACCCTCTCAACGCCTTAGTGATTCCATGTCTTAACGGTTCCGCTCCTTACCCTCTCAACGCCTTAGTGATTCCATGTCTTAACGTTTCCTCTGCTTACCCTCTCAACGCCTTAGTGATTCCATGTCTTATAACGTTTCCCCTCCTTAGCCACCCACCGCCTTAGTGATTCTATGCTTTAACATTTTCGCTCGTTACTCTCTCAACGCTTCTGCTCCTTACCCTCTCAAAACCTTAGTAACTCCATGTCTTAACGGTTCCGCTCCTTACCCTCTCAACGCCTTAGTGATTCCATGTCTTAACGTTTCCGCTTCTTACCCTCTCAACGCCTTAGTGATTCCATGTCTTAACGTTTCCGCTTCTTACCCTCTCAACGCCTTAGTGATTCCATGTCTTATAACGTTTCCCCTCCTTAGCCACCCACCGCCTTAGTGATTCTATGCTTTAACATTTTCGCTCGTTACTCTCTCAACGCTTCTGCTCCTTACCCTCTCAAAACCTTAGTAACTCCATGTCTTAACGGTTCCGCTCCTTACCCTCTCAACGCCTTAGTAACTCCATGTCTTAACGGTTCCGCTCCTTACCCTCTCAACGCCTTAGTGATTCCATGTCTTATAACGTTTCCCCTCCTTAGCCACCCACCGCCTTAGTGATTCTATGCTTTAACATTTTCGCTCGTTACTCTCTCAACGCTTCTGCTCCTTACCCTCTCAAAACCTTAGTAACTCCATGTCTTAACGGTTCCGCTCCTTACCCTCTCAACGCCTTAGTGATTCCATGTCTTAACGTTTCCGCTTCTTACCCTCTCAACGCCTTAGTGATTCCATGTCTTAACGTTTCCGCTTCTTACCCTCTCAACGCCTTAGTGATTCCATGTCTTATAACGTCTCCCCTCCTTAGCCACCCACCGCCTTAGTGATTCTATGCTTTAACATTTTCGCTCGTTACTCTCTCAACGCTTCTGCTCCTTACCCTCTCAAAACCTTAGTAACTCCATGTCTTAACGGTTCCGCTCCTTACCCTCTCAACGCCTTAGTAACTCCATGTCTTAACGGTTCCGCTCCTTACCCTCTCAACGCCTTAGTGATTCCATGTCTTATAACGTTTCCCCTCCTTAGCCACCCACCGCCTTAGTGATTCTATGCTTTAACATTTTCGCTCGTTACTCTCTCAACGCTTCTGCTCCTTACCCTCTCAAAACCTTAGTAACTCCATGTCTTAACGGTTCCGCTCCTTACCCTCTCAACGCCTTAGTGATTCCATGTCTTAACGTTTCCGCTTCTTACCCTCTCAACGCCTTAATGATTCCATGATTTAACGTTTTCGCTCCTTAAACTCTTAACGCCTTAATGATTCCATGATTTAACGTTTTCGCTCCTTAAACTCTTAACGCCTTAGTGATTCATGCCTTAAAATTTGCGCCCCTTAACCTTTCTATGCTTTATTTTTTCATATGTTAAATGATTCAAACCTTACTAAAGTCATGGATAGCCTTAGAATAATAATCTTCTTTGGTCTTCGCTAAAACGTTATGGCTGAACTTATTCATTGCCTAACTTCTGCGATGTGTAATGGCCTCATGGCTTAAATCTTCACGACGAAACTTGCCTACATATTAAATTTTCCGTGCTTCAACATACCCTTTTGTATCTTTTTCCTTGTCTTAACTTATTGACGTTTTAATGTTTTCATGTCCTAAAGGATCGAAGGATACCTTGGCAATAATAACAGTCTTTTGTCTAAAAATCAAGCCTAAACCTAGCCAAGCCTTAAATTCTGCACGCCTCAACTTTTCAAAGTCTTGACTTCTTTATGCCCTAATAAATTCTCCATGAATTTAATTAATTTAATTTATTGAATTTAATTTATTTAATTTTTCAATGAATTTACGAGGTCATGCATCACTTGATGATAGTAGCCTTAAATTGTATTTTTAACAAAAAAATTCATGACACTTCTCCACCAGTCTGCAACGATATACGCAAGAAAATGTGGTGACAGTTTAAAAATCCCATTTAATTAAACCTCTGTGTTTAAATAAACATCGTCATTCCCAATTAACCTAGTAGCTATTAGGGTGGTTTTGCAAAAGGTTTGCTATACTAGTTTGATAATACTATTTTTTTCAGGTGAGAAATGCATTGAAATTTTAGGAACATTTACGAAATTTTAGACTCAATTGGTAAGTCTTATTGTTTTAAGGTTTGGAAAGAGAATTTGATTTTTAAAATAAATAGATAAGTGTGGAGGTAATGGAGTATCAGGATTTATCAATTCTATTTTTCAAAATTAAAACTTCTATAACGTTTTTGTTCTACGTTGTACATTTTACGTTTACATGGAAAACTATGATTACAATTCAGGTGATTACCCAACATATGGTTTCATGAAGTAGCTGCTTTTTCTTCATTTCTAGGATATATTAAAATCATTCTCAAATTAAAGTTAGTGTAGGCCATTGATAGATTTAGTGAAGTATATACAACTAGCATCAATTACTATTGGTTAAAAATATAAAAGTTGTTATACATTAATTACATATTTGTTCCAAATGTTTATAGTGGTTCAGGAATAGAAAGGGATTTCCATTTTCCCCGTGAGTCATCTTCCAATACAAGGGTGCGCAGGAAATCTGGCCTCTATTTCCAAAGTTTTCCAAAGAGGCTGGCCTCTACTTCCAAAGAGTCTTAAAATAGGATATAGGATTGCTTTTAGGGCTTGAATGTTTTTAATCAAAGGAGTTGTTATACGTTTGATATTTTAATTAATTTAATTTTTATTATAAATTAACTGGCATTAATTATAGATTTTAACGATATATTAAAACGTTTTCGTCGGTGATTTAAAATAATAGATCTTTTTGAATTATTTTAACAATTCTCCATTCTTTCGATACCTTTTTCCATATTACTATTGCCATTAGTTGATTAATATTTTCTTTATAATTTTTTAGATACTTATTATGAAAAAATAACTATTTTCTTTAATAGCAATTCTAAGAAACGTTTTTACAAGTACTACAACTAAACGTTGATTTTCATAGCGTAGCCTTCAGCAGTTCTATTTTTGTAAAAATAAAACATACCATATGTAAGCCACTATAAAAACTGTTGTTTTATGATTTTTAATATTATTATTAGACCAGTTACCTACTATTAGGAAAGTGGTCGGTATTATTAGTCACCCTACTTCACTTCAGTAAAGTAACCCTTCAGGAAAGCCACCCTGCCCACGCCGTTCATGATTTCCTTCTGTTGTTAGTGCCAGAGGACCAATCATCAAGCTTTCTTCTCAAGCCTTCAGTTCCTAATCACCAGTTTCCTCTATCGACACATCAGTTCCCACGTGTCCGATTTAACTCGATCATGGCTCATGCATTCCATTCGACTCTCGGTCTTTTTATTTTTTCAGTATTTACTCCATTATAGTTTTGCGTTTTCTTTTATTGTTTTATAGTCGCCTTTGCCATCGAGTTTGACGTCGAGAGTTACAAAATTCCGCATTTGTGTATATTTATATATATATATATATATATATATATATATATATATAATATAGTAAGCAAAGGAGCGATTTGCAACGGGACCAAGCATAATTAATTTAAATGCATTTTCTCATTAAATCATTGCAACCAGCAAGTAGCAGCAAATCAAGATTTCCTGAACAAAACGTGAACACTTACAAAGAAAGCCAAAGCAACGCGTTGCGGTCTGTCTGATTAGGGAAGTTACCCCACTTCGCCCGCGGCTCACATGTTGGGCGTAGTTTACCAAACCGCGACGACCAAATAAACGGCAGAAATTTGTTTATATTAAATACCTGCAAACAGCAAAGGGTGTTTTCCAGGTCTGTAATATCGGGCAGAATTTTGTCTGCTTTGATTTCAGTCCCAACCCGTTCGCGATGGATTGCAATGGGTACGGATGTAACAACAGCGACTGGCGATAAAAGTCTGTGCGTGTTTCCGTTTCAGGTACATAAAACCTTTTCGGCTCAAACACAACCTTCCGCAAACTTCATTTCTCTCTGATACACTCCTTTTTACTGTCATTCTCCCGTACCTCAATCTCCGAGATTTTACAACCCCGGAGATTTTCTCGCCACATAATTGCATTGCGAGGTTTTCTCCCCTCCTATCTGTCAAAGACAAATGCTCGTCACAGAATTTTATTACGTAACACTCTTAACACACACACACAAACACACGCACACACACACACACACACACTCACACACATACACACATACACACATACACACACACACACACACACACACACACACACACACACACACACACACAC